>CM031602.1:12718432-12730932 GCA_018398815.1 Conus ventricosus | reverse complement strand
AGGCGCTGAACCAGACTGACAAGCTCTTTAAGACAGCGGACAGACCGGAACAGACGGACACTGAGCTAAGGTGACAAACTCTGACACAGCAGACAGACAGACACACAGACAGATAGACAGACAGACAGACGGAGAAAGGCATTGGACTGAACTGAGAAATTTTTCAACACAGCAAACAAAAAGACAGACACTGAACTAAACTGACAATGTCTTCAATAAACAAACAGACAGACTGGTTGACAGACAGACAGGGAGACAGACAGACAGACAGACAGGGAGAAAGACATTGGACTGAACTGAGAAATGTTTCAACGCAGCAAACAAAAAGACAGATACTGAACTAAACTGACAGAGTCTTCAATAAACAAACGGACAGACTGGTTGACAGACAAACAGACAGACAGGGAGACAGACAGACAGACAGACACTGGACTGAACTGATAAACTCTCAGCACAGCAGAATTGTGCCACGGACAATGAAATAAGCTGACACGCTCTTCGACACAGCAAACAGGAAGACAGACACCGAACTAAACTGACAAATCTCCAATACAGCAGACAGACAGACAGGCAGGCAGACAGATACTGAACTAAACTGACAAATCTTCAATACAACAGACAGACAGGCAGGCAGGCAGGCAGACAGGCAGACAGACACCGAACTAAACTGACAAATCTCCAATACAACAGACATACAGGCAGACAGACATTGAACAAGACCGACAAACCCTTCAACGCAGCAAAAACCAGACAGACAAAAAGACAGACACTGAATAGAACTGTCAAAGTCTTCGACACAGCAGACAGACGGACAATTACACAGAGACTGCATTAAACAATGCCTATAACACAGCATACCACACAGACAAAACAAAGAGAGTCACCGAAGGAAACTGACAAACTATCTAAAAAAAAAAAATCAACACAAAGACAGACAGGAGACAGACACGAAACAAAACGGCCAGACTGAACACAGCAGAGAGACGGAGAGACAAAGACACCGACAAAAACTGGCAGACCCTTGAACACACCTGACAGACATATGGATAAACAGACAGCGAGATATTCACCAAGGAATCTGTAACAAACGACACAGGAAAGGCTCGTTGCATAGCGAAAACGTAAACGTATCCATGTAGTCGGTGCGCTTGACCTACGCTCTGGCTAGCTACAATCCAGTATCGAAAAGACATGAAGTGAGACTTATGGATCCCCATTCTCCTGGCAGTATCCCTCTTCCTGTCTGATGCTGTCTCTCTGATGCCCGCAGTAACGGTGCGAAATGTATCTTCTGCTTTTAGTATACAAGGATACACTAGGGGGTCCGGTGCTGGGAAATGTGTTTCTTCTTAATTAATCAGAGAGGCACTGTACAGAGGAAGAAACAGATCGATAGAAACAGGTGACAGAGGAAAAAAAAAAAGAAACACCAGCATGTACGCGAGATGTATGTAGTGTTTTGTCTCAGTTTCAGCAGGCGTCAGTGCGTGTGGGCCGGTCCATATACGTTGTACATTTACTTAACTGGGCGGCTACCACTGAAAATAGAAAACGATATGGAGCGAGAGACAGGGGGGCAAGCAAAAAGCCGTTCGTTTTCTTTCAGCTAAGAGGATAGAAACAGATACATATGGGGAAGGAATAGTAGTAATGAGAGAGAGGAGAGAGAGAGAGGAGGATGAGAGAGAGGGGACGACGCGCCCGAGTCGAGGTCGGGAGAGATGAGAGAGAGGACGTGGAGACGGAGCTAGAGGAGGCTGGGAGAGGAGACGAGAGGAGGGACGAGCTAGAGAGACCACGGGGAACGAGGATCGAGGCGCAGGAGAAGAGAGAAGAGAGAGACGAAGAGGTGAGAGAGACGAGAGAAGAGGAGAGAGGTGGAGGAGAGAGATGAGACGAAGAGAACGAGATGAGAGAGTGACGAGATACCCCCGGAGGAGTGAGGGGGATGAGGCGAGGGGGGGGAGTAGTCGCGTAGTGTGCGGATTTTTCGAAGAAAATTGTTCAAGCTATTTCTGGCCTGCCTCTATTAAAGAAAACAAAATGAAAGGAATCAATGGAAAACTAAAAGAAAACAGATTGATTCAAAGAGTTTGTATAAGGGATAGATAATCGGCCTGTGGTTCCATCCGTAACTGTCTCCACGAAGTCCAAGTAACTCTTAAGATGTTACCGACCATATAAACTTAGTGGGGGAGAAGGGAGGGGGAGGCGCAGGGGCTAACTCTACATTCTTTATGACAAATGACTTAGCAAAAGATGAGGAAAAAGCCCGGCAGAGAATGTTGTTTATTGAAGCAGGATTGATAACGAGGACATTGAAATATAAAGGTTAAAATTCTTTTAACAGCATGTGTTGTGTGTGTGTGTGCTTGCCTGTGTGTGTATGCGTGTTAGTGTATATGTGTGTCTGTAGTGTGTGTGTGTGTGTCGTGTGTTGTGTGTGTGTGTGAGGGGGGATGGGGGGCGGGGGGAAGGGGGGGGGGAAGTCGGCAATGATGGCCCTTTCTGAAAAACAACAACCGTTGCACGGCCTTCCTCGATGACTTTCGTAACGATAATGCGGACTCATCCCAGTGGGAACATCGCTTATCATGTACCTTGGCCCCAAACTAAAGGACAATATCTACCACATATATATTCTTGGTTTTCTTCTCCCACTAGGGTTCAAAAAAATCCAGAAATCCAATGTCCACCCCCAACACAGCAGGAGAAGGAATTAAAAGCAAAAATAAAAAAGCTACATTAATTAAACTAAGTCATGATAAATAAAGAGATAATAAATGTAGGTCGGAATAGTTTGGGGCTATGCTTGTTGAGAATCCAATATGCAAGGATGTCATAAGGTGTCTACAGTCTGAGGTGGGTCTAGCCCAACTGTTTTAATAACCCAAGCATTTACAGTAGTGAACGTCTGTGTTTTACAGCAGTTATGAATTGTGCAAGACTGCCTTTTCATTGGATGTTCGTAGATAATGAGAAATAATCTCCCACGAAATATATGAACCTCCCTGGTGATATTGTTTAACAAACAAAATACGTGGGGCGGCAAATAACGTGTTGGCTAGAATTTCATATGTCATTTTTTTAACTCCGAAGAGATTTGACAAAGATAAAGGTTTTTGGAAAAAAAAAGAACTCGGTAAACATTAGAAAAAAGGCCCGGAGGTGGTCCCGGGGGTGGGGACAGGGGAGGAAACAGACTGCCTATCAGACACCTGGAATGCATAAAAAAAAGAACAAAAAACATATCAACCGTTAATTACCCATAAGCTATCGTTAACATTATGAAAAAGGGGGGCCCGGGGGTGGGGGAAGGAGAAGCAGACTGCCATCAGAAAAAATAGGAGTGTGAAAAAAAAAAAGAGAGAATAAAGAACCTACAAACGTAATTAAATACCCTAAGCTAAGGAACATATGGTATTCATAACAGGACCGGGTTCCCGACTTTATCAGTGAGGCTATAGGTTGCTGTGAAGTGTGATGGGTGGCCTGACATTGGCTTTAAACTGAAATATACCACCTGAATTGCAGTCGGTATTCTCATACTACACAAAGGTTAAAAAATAAAAAAAAAAAAAAAAACAGAGTTCCAGTTGCACCCTAATGCAGCCAGCAAAAGGATTATTAGGGGGGGTCAAGGGTAAAAATAGCCGGAATCATGAAAAAGGAAAATGAAAATAAGCTAACACGAAAAAAGTACTAGCTATTATTTTCATCCCTAGGGCTTTTCTGCCGGACATTACTTCCCTTTATTTCCTTACTGGTTTCCCTTAGTTACAAGCCAGAGTACCCTTCTTTCCTCGGGTTTCCAGGAAAAAAGTAAAACAAAGAATAGGTTGTGAATTTGATTCTTTTGTGTGACTCGGTTTTGTTTCTACCAGACTATGGCATTGTCTTACCACCGTTGAGTACAGAACATGGAGCCGGCACATTTTGATCCGGGGTTTCTTCCGAGACCCTTTGTCACTTATTGGTGACACACGGTGTACAAGGACTGGTGACAACTACTAATTAATTCAAAAAATTAAAGAAAACATAATGTTTATACAGAGCCCTCCAAAAACATGCGAGCAGCAAAAACCATGCATGTAACTCACAGTGTGATGTCTCCGGTAAATCCACTTAAAAGAAAATGCCCTTCACAAGCTGTCTTTGTCACAGTGTTCACCATGTCAACGGTAGTGAAGTGTGGATTCAGTGAAATCCCCACCTGTTTCCAGTCAAATCGTGGCCGATTGTAGCTACAGTGGAAGATTGTCATTATCCAATTCATCGCCAGTCAGTATCAATGTCACCCCCCCACATCGTTCATGGCATTGGC
Source organism: Conus ventricosus (assembly GCA_018398815.1). Taxonomy (NCBI): domain Eukaryota; kingdom Metazoa; phylum Mollusca; class Gastropoda; order Neogastropoda; family Conidae; genus Conus; species Conus ventricosus. The sequence continues at coordinate 12,726,608 of CM031602.1, read as the reverse complement.
AAGGTTCGCTCTCTCTCTCTTAAACAGAGATCAAAAACAGATCGAAGTCATCGGCTACTAAATTGTTGTACATTCGTCGTCAGAAAAACTGATCGCTGTCTGCGTTTTTTCTTCACCCTCCATCTTCTCAGTGAGTGGGCACTAAAACAGTGTGCGACACGGTAAAGTCAAAGATAACGAGGCAGGGAGGGATAGGGACTAGGGATAGCAAATTGCTGCCGCTTATGCATTAGTGTGCCACGGGATGTATGTTAGATTAAACGTAATTTTAGAATGAAAATTCCTTTCCAGACACTTTCCCACGCTGAGGAAGTAAAGCAGGCAGGTCAATCTAAATCGCCGGGTCCCGGTTACAAGGCGATGGACCGCTATCACCCGTCAAACATGTGGCAGGGTGCGCGCAGATTTCAGCTGTGATAACGCATGCCAGCGGCGTTGCCGAACGGAATGGAGTATGTTTTCTCTGTACCGGATTGAGGGCGGGGGTTTTCAGGATGAGAAAGGAGAAGATTTGTCCCAAACCGATTCTAGCGGTTGGCAGGGATGATAAGTAGTAGGCCGGAAAATCTTTTGAGTTAGGATGCGAGGATCAAAGTAGTTACAATGGAGGTCAAAGTTGTCTACAGGCTTGAGCACTATCTATTTGCCTAGCTAGCTAGCTAGCTAGCTTATCTATCTCTCTCTCTCTCTCTCTCTCTCTACTCTCTCTCTCTCCTCTCTATATACCTAATTATCTATTCTACCTATCTAATCTATGTGTGTATACACATTAATAGTTAAATATATGTACACGCACACATACACACAACGCCACACATCACACACACAAAAACACACAAACACACACACACACCACACACACACACCACACACAAACACACACACACACACACACACACAGAGAGAGAGAGAGAGAGAAGGAAAAGAGAGAACGAGAGATCGAGAAGAGAGAGAGAAGATGTGTTGTGTGTGTGTGTGTGTGTGTGTGTGTGTGTGTGTGTGTGTTGTCGTGGTGTCGTGTGCGAAATGGGGGCATATGTATGTGTTGTGTTTGTGTTGTGTTCTGTGTGTGCGTGCTTGCGTGCGTCTGCATGCGTTTTGTGCGTGTGTGTTTATGCGAGACAGAGAAGAATGAGAACATATGGCTCACGAAACGACCTCACTGACGATTGGCTTGGATGCAGCTGCCGCTCATCATTCCGACCAACGTCCAGGTTGCTGTTGTGCAATTTTATCCTCTCTACATATGGAGATGTGGAGTAAGCCGCAAAAATGGTTTTCTCTTTCAGCTAAACGAGCAAGGCAGAACAGATTGTCGGGGGAATATTGTGCTGGTAATGACACACACACACACACACTCACACACACACACACACACACACACACACACACACAACACTCCACACACGCACGCAACGACACGCACGCACGCACACACGCCGCACGCTCGGAGACGCATGCACGCACGCACACACACACACACACACAACACACACACACACACAAACAACACACACACACACACATCACATACCACACGCAGCGTTATTTATGAGAAGTTATAAGAGAGTATGAAAGAGGAAGAGAGAGAGAGTGAGAGAGAGTGAGAGAAGAAAGATCGAGAGAGAGAGAGAAAGATGAGAGAAGGAGTGAGAGAGGGAGCGAAGAGGGGACGAGGGAGCGGGGGGAGGGAGTGAGAGATAGGGTTAGGAGAAAGGTAGAGATGGAGGGAGTAGAGAGACAGGACAGACAGACAGACAGACAGACAGACAGGAAGAAGACAGTCAGACAGACAGTGACTAGAGGACGGGTGAGTGTTTATGCGTCCTCCCACCGTGTGCACCAGGAAAAACATCAGCACAACCAACCTTTGATCAGCATATTCACAGCACCAAACCTTCCCTAAACCCGTCTAATTCTCGGGCCTAAGTCCCCATGTTTGAGCCTTTCATTCATTTGCACATTCCAGGGGGACTCTGGGAGCGCGGAGTTCCTGTATCGAACAAATGTTAATTCGTGGGAAGAGAAAAGAGAGAAAGAAAGATAGTTTATTGAGGGACGGCATCGGTGATGAAAAGAGCACAAACTGTGAAACGAATGAGGGAGAATTCATGGAAAGCGTTAGAAGTGGCAGGGGGAAAGAGAACAGAAGAAAGAAATCAAAGAAGGGGAGAGAGAAGAGGAGAGTTTTGAGGTGAGGAAGATTCGAGAAGAGAGAGAGAGAGAGAGATTGAAAGTTGAGGACGTTCGATTTACTTAGAAGTTTCAACTCCAATCCAAAACAGCAGTGGAGTGGCGGTCGGGTCATCCAGGACGACTCTAAAACAAATCAAACAAAACAAAAAACAAACAAAAAAACAAATAAAAAAAAAGAAACAGAAAATCATCGTTTCAGTTGGAGGAAGAAGCAAGATACGTCAACCAATAAAAGGAAGGGAAGAAAAACACCCTTAGAAAAAGACCCAGACAGCGGAGTGTGAGAAGAGGATGAACAGGAAGAAATGACCACTGCTGGCCACCCTTCGAACTGCAATTTACTTGTCCTGCTCAAAGACGACAATTTTGTCAAGATGAAGTTGGTTCAACCTTTTTTGTTGTTTTGTTTTTTATGTTATTGTTGTTCTTGGATTTGAAATGAGCGCGCTGTTCTAATCATTCTGGAAAATCTGACTCCTTTAAAGGGGACACTTTGAAACAAAAGACACACACGAAAAAAAAAACTTCCTCTTTGCTGGATACTAGAAAATAGAGAAGAGTAATGAAGGCGCGAAAAACACTTTCAACCGCAAAATTTGTTTTTGCTTAAGTGTTCTCGGGGTGTTAAACACTGAATGCTCGCTCCTCGCTAGTTTGAAGAGCTTCTTTACCGAGTAGACCGACATAATGGACAGTAGACAGACAGAACAGACAGCACAGACAGGACAACCAGACCGTGCATTTATTTGATTCAGCGTTGGCATCCACCAAGGGGGCCAGACGCAGGTAAGGACACATGAGGTCATAGTGGATCATTTAAATCCACATCTGCACCACCAGGGACGACAACTCCGCGAAGATGGGCTGCAGCCTGATATAGCCACCAGTTTTGTGTGAGACGGCAGCTAGATTCAATCTTGAGTTACCTTAAGGAATTTGGAATGCGTTAACCAACTGACCAACGGACACACGCGCATACAGAATAACAAGCAGAAAAAAATCCGGTTTCCGACTGTGGGCTTCGTGTCCAATAGTTTGCACCCCGAATGGCTTTAACTCAAAAGAACGCATTTTGAACCGCACAGATATTACGCACAGTCATGAAATAAAGAAACAAACCGTTGTGCGCCTTATTTTACTAAAACTTGCTTTCATAGTCGTGGAAGAATTCCCTCGAATAAGACAAAAAGTAACACGGAATTGTTGCTGTTTTCGGAAAGCCAAACTCCCTGACTTTGCGCGGGTTGGAGCATACATTTGAGTGGAAAGGCAATACGGAGAAAAGGGCTCTGACCGCTGTCTGCTGTCGACTTGGCCACCTTTATTTTTTCTATTGCCTAGCTTACTGTCAGATAGTGATCCATCTTTTTGTATCGTAGAGTTCTTCGGCTTGGAAACGTTGTCTTTGAAAGAGCACACACACACACACACACACACAACCCCACCACACACACACACAACACAACCACTCACACACACACACACACAGCACACACACACTGAGGGATGAGGTGAGAGAGGTGCGGAGAGAGAGAGACAGAGACAGAGTGATAGAAGGGAAATAAACCATGGACCAAAATGATCAAAAATTCTAAAAGTAGTAATCATTCATAACAATGGACGACGGATGCTTATAATATGATGGATAATTATTAATGGAAGAACAGTCAGAAAGAAAAGAAAAGAGGAGAAGAGAGAGAGAGATGAAGGAGGAGAAGAAGGTGAAGGAGATGAAGAGGATGAGAGCTGCGAGAGATCCTGGGGAGGGGGAGAGACGAGAGAGAAGAGAAGAGACGGAGAGAGATGAGAGAGAGACGAGAGAGAGAGAAGAAAGAGACAGAGAAATGAGAGAAATGGTATGAATAAAGGAGAGTAACAGAAAGAAGGCGGACAGACCAAGGACAGGAAGAAGAAAGAGGATAGAAGAAGAACAAAGAACAAGAACACAACCAATTATGATTTATAACAACAATTGTAAATTGTAACATAGTAGATACTGAGTTGATAAAAAAATGTCTGCTGATGATGATGAAATCGTACAGTTAGTTAGTAGTAGAGTAACAAATTAATCACAACAACTACAATAAACTAATAATATGGCGATGATAACATTAGTGATAATAATAATTGTATGATAACAACATTTAAGGAAAGTTGGGAAAATAGAACAAAACATAAACTGAAATGCGCTGCAGTTCTGTTTAAATTACAACACTCTCATAAATCGGTGTCCCTCGCGGTTGAAAATCTAGATTAATAGAATTATACGATAGATGGCGATTTCGGTCTTCATCATACAAGCCCAGGACATAACGACACAGTGGAACCAAAAACAAGGGAAGATTATCCGAGGAGAGCCTGTTTATGTTGTGGGCTTCTGGAAAAAAAAAAAAAGGAGGAAAAAACTGGAGACGTTCGTCTTGCTGTATCACGTCTGGAACATCCCAATTGGATTTTGCAAAGAAACTCGACTAAGCGATATTCAAATGGAAAAATTCCATAGCAACCTTAGGCCGACGAACCTAGAATTTATTTTGCTAGAACAAAAAATTTGGAATGTAACAGACGGCGATTAATGTGACGTCTGCAAGAAATATAGATTATCCTGAACATCTCTTTTTTATTCATGACTGTATGTGATTGTATCTAAAATCGAAATTACTGAATATGCTCTCATTAAAATCTTATTAAGATTCAGTTTGAGTATCCTAAAGAATGTTGTTATTGGAAAAAAAAAAAAAGAGAGAAAAAAATTGTATCGACCCACAAACAAAAGAACAATTTGCGTAATCATTTCGGGGGTTTTTTTTATAATTATTATTGTTAAGGTAAAAATGTCTGTCACTCTTAACAAGGAAAACAGATCGAAAACGTACACTATTTTTGAACAGGATAGTGTGCTACCCTAAGAGAACATAATGAAACATTCTTTTAAATCAATCAAAGGACAAAACAAACGTTGTTATTAACCATGCCACTTAGGAAAAGAATACAAAAGCAACGACAAGGTTATGTGGGGTGTACCAAGATATAAAAGTTGAACAACAAAAGGGGTGAGATGAAAAGTGTATACACGAAGAGGTTCAGAAGCACTGAGAACATGAGGTCAGTATGTATGATGACAGGAGATGGGGAGATGGTGTTGGGGGCCGGAGAGTTTGCGGGGGAAGGATGGTGGTGTGGACGAGAGGGAGTGAGAGTGTTGAAACACTGGCCAGAGTGCAAAACATACTGGGGGTAAGAAAAGAACCCAGAGACCCTGTGGAAAAGCACTCTTCAGCGAGCACGGCAAGTATGTAACATCACAATGTCAGTTAAACTAGGTAACAGGCAGGAAAAAGCACGGCTCCGTATTAGTATGTAAACATCACAATGTCAGTAACATGTTGGGGTAACGGCAGAAAACAGAACACAGGCTGTATGTAAAGTAACATCACAATGTTCTCAGTAAACAAATGGAACAGGCAGAAAAAGCACGGCGTAGGTAACATTAACAATTCAGTTAAAACAAAGGTATACAGGCAGAAAAAAAAGCACGGCAGTATTGTAACATCACAAGGTCACTGTAAACAAGCGGGGTAAAGGCAGAAAAAGCACGGCAGTATGTAACTTCACATGTCAAGTAATCAAGGTAACAGTATGTAACTTCACAATGTCAGTAAAACAAGGGTAACAGGCAGAAAAAAGCAAGAAAAAGCAACGGCCAAGTTAATATTTTTTTTTATTTAATTCTTTTATTATAATTCTGATATATTTTTATATTATGGATTTTTGTTATGTGATATGTTTATGTTTTTATTTTCTTATGTAAATGTTTCCCTTTCTTTATATTTGTTTTGAATTTTGCTCTTTTATTATTTATGTAACAATCACAATGTCAGTAAACAAGGGTAAGGTAATGTAAAATCACAATGTCAGTAACAAGGTTAACAGGCAGAAAAAAGCCACGGCAGAGTATGTAGATCACAATGTCAGTAAACAAGGGTAACTGGCAGAAAAGCACGGCAGTTGTAACATCACAATGTCAGGTAGTTAAACAAGTGTGGGTAAAGTATGTAACACACGGTCAATGTCAGTAAACAAGGGGTAAACAGTATGTAACATCACAATGTCAGTAAACAAGGTAACAGTATGTAACATCACAATGTCAGTAAACAAGGTAACAGTATGTAACATCACAATGTCAGTAAACAAGGTAACAGTAGTAACATCACAATGTCAGTAAACAAGGTAACAGGCAGAAAAAGAAGAGTGTATACGAAGGAAAAAAGAACAGGCAAACAACAAGAGAGAGAGAGAGAGAGAGAGAGAGAGAGAGAGAGAGAGAGAGAGAGAGAGAGAGAGAGAGAGAGAGAAGAGGGGGAGGGGGGACTAAGTGCAGATACACTAAGCAGAAAAATCTGTTAATTAATCCACATCTATGTTCTGTAACGGTTCAGTTTACATTTAATATGAAAGGAAATGCCAAAAAGCAACAGAAAACTATTCTCGTGCTAATATAGACTCGGACAAGTCTATCAGGCAAAATGAACAAAACCAGCTATAGTTACAAGATAATCACAACCACCACCCCCCTCCCAGGAGAAATTTAATCTAACACATCCAACAGAACAAACAGAAATCCGTCACTTGAGAGCGTCCCCAACCAATCGACCCTTAGACACTAGAGCAACAAAACAAACCGCAGATGCTCTCTCTGTCTGTCTGTCTGTCTGTCTGTCTGTCGGTTTGTCTATCTGTCTGTCTGCCTGTCTCTGTCTGTCTGTCTGTGCTGTCTGTCTGTCTGTCTCTCTCTCTCTCTCTCTCTCTCTCTCTCTCTCTCTCTCTCTCTCACTCACTGTGTGTGTGTTGTGTGTGTGTGTGTGTGTGTTGTGTGTTGTGTGTGTGTGTGTGTGAGTGTGTGAAAACAAATACACAAAGAAAGGGAAACAGAGGAAAACTGAACAAACAAGGAAATAAAGAAAAATACAGATAACGTTCTTGGCTGATGAAGACAGATATGTAAAGCACTAAAGAAAAATACAGATAACGTTCTTGGCTGATGAAGACAGATATGTAAAGCACTAAAGAAAAAATACAGATAACGTCTTGGCTGATGAAGACAGATATGTAAAGCACTAAAGAAAAATACAGATAACGTTCTTGGCTGATGAAGACAGATATGTAAAGCACTAAAGAAAAATACAGATAACGTTCTTGGCTGATGAAGACAGATATGTAAAGCACTAAAGAAAAAGAGCTCTATGACGTTCATGGTACTGATGCATAATAACTAATAATTATAATGCTGCTGCTGCTACTGATGATGATGATGATGACGACGATGACAACAGTAAATAATGATAAGAAGAAGAAGAACAACAACAACAATAATGATAATAACAACGATGATAATGATTATAGTAGTAATGATGATGATAATGATAATAGTAATAATAATGATGATAATAATAATAGTAAAGATGAGATGACGATGGCACCAACAGTAGTAATAATAATAATAATAATGATAATAATAATAGTGATAACAATAATAACAACAGTAATAATAAAAAATAATGATAATAACAATAACAATAGCAGTAATAATACACACCAAACAAACCCACACTTCACAGCGATAATCTAAACACCAACAACACACCTACAGGTACACGTTCACACACATACACAACAATGCAGGAAGCAGGGGGTGAGGGAGGGGTGCGGAGGACGGGAGGAGGTGGGGTGGGAGGTGAGGAGCGGTGACGGGTGAGGGAGGGGTGCGGAGGACGGGAGGAGGTGGGGTGGGAGGTGAGGAGCGGTGACGGGTGAGGGAGGGGTGCGGAGGACGGGAGGAGGTGGGGTGGGAGGTGAGGAGCGGTGACGGGTGAGGGAGGGGTGCGGAGGACGGGAGGAGGTGGGGTGGGAGGTGAGGAGCGGTGACGGGTGAGGGAGGGGTGCGGAGGACGGGAGGAGGTGGGGTGGGAGGTGAGGAGCG
>CM031602.1:12705932-12708432 GCA_018398815.1 Conus ventricosus | reverse complement strand
GACTACCTCGTTCTGTTCTTGCTCTGTTTCTTTACCCCTTTCTTTTGTTGTGTTTATCTTGTTCAACCTTTCTCTGTTGTCAAACGTCAGTAAGTTGGAATGATTGCCCCCCCCTCTCTTCTCTCTCTCTCTCTCTTCTCTCCTCTCTCTCTCTCTCTCTCTCTCCTCTCTCTCTCTCTCCCCTCTCTCTCAAGTTTTCTGGGTTTTGTTTGTTTGGGTTTTCGCTGCTTTTTTTTGTTCCTCCTCCTCCTCAGCCCTCCTCCTCCTCCTCCTCCTCCTCCTCTCTTCTTCTTCCCCTCTCTCTTCTTCTTCTTCTTCTTCTCTTCTCTTCTTTTTTTCTCTCTTCTTCTTCTGCTCTCTTCTTCTTCTTCTTCTTTCTCTCTCTCCTCTTCTCTCTCTCTCTCTCTCTTCTCTCTCCCCCTCTCTCTCTCTCTCACACACACACTAGCCATCGTTTTCAAGTCCCTCCAATAACAACTGTTGTTCAACTTCACTCTGTTTTTTTCCCCCACTATTAGATTGTTTGTCTATGTATTTGTCTGACTTTATTCAAGTTTAAAAGGCTGTGCCAGTCTTGAATAAAAGTAACTCTGTGTCAGATTTTCTTATGGGAGCAAACGTTACCCCACTTGTTTACTGTTCACTCTGTGGGTTTTATTTTGTTTTGTTTTGCTTTGCTTTTGCTTTTGTAACTTCTTTGCAAACAAATTTTAACAGTCTGAAATGGTCCAATGCATTAGGATGGGAAGAAAGAGAAAATAATGCGGGGGGGGGGGGGGGGGGGGGGGGGGGGGGGGGGGGGGGGGGGGGGGGGGGGGGTGGAGGGGGGGGGCGAGATGGGAGGGAGTCACATTGTAAAAACAGCAGGTCGATGGGCTTGACTGTCAGTAGTTCATCTCCCTCCTCCCCCCCCCACTTACTCCACCCTTTTCTCCCGTAAACAGTGTAAAGATCAAAGACTGTGTTAGTAATGACTTCCCTGGCTCTCTCTCTCTCTCTCTCTCTCTCTCTCTCTCCTCTCTCTCTCTCTCTCTGTCTGTCTCTCTCTTCGCCTTCTGCTCATGAGTCTCCTGGAACACTTAACTGTCCACAACGCGTGTGTGCCTGCAGTGAAGGACGTCTTCAAGTTGATGGAGTACCGGGCCTTGGCCCTGGTTGGAGTTGACTTGGTGTCTTTCCCCTTTATTTCTACTCTCTTATCTTTCCAGCCCGGGCCCTTGTACCGTGCTCTTGAATTTTCAGGCAGTCTGTAACAGGAAGGGAGACGGAGGTGAATTGAAACTAATTTACCGGAGAAACTGGGGACAGAATAAAAAGATAAGAAGAGTGATGACAAGACCCTTCCTTCTAGAGACAAAGTACAGATAACAGCCTTTCGTTCGCTGCGTTTTGTTTTCTTGTTGATGTATTTACCTTGTTCAACCATTCTCTGTTTGACAAACGTAAGTTGGTTGGAATGATTGCGTTAGTCTGTCTGTCTGTTCGTTTTGCTCCCCTCTCTCCCTCCCCTCCCTCCCTCTCTCACTCTCTCCCTTTCTTTGTTTCGTTGTTTTGTTATTTTTATTTTTTTGTTCTTTTCTTCTCCTCCTCTTCCTCTTCCTCCTCCTCCTTCTTCCTCCTCCTCCCCTTCTCCCCCTCCTCCTCTCCTTCCTCCTCCCCCTCCTCCTCCTCCTCCTTCTTCTTTTTCTTCTTCTTCTTCTTCTTTTCTTCTTCTTTATTACCCCCCAATTTCGCGTCCTCTAATGCCAACTTTTGTTTTAAGTGCACTGTTTTGGGTTTTGTTTGTTTTGTTTGTTCTGTTCTGTTCTTTAGATTTTGTTTTTTTTTGCATCCCTAACTTCATTGCAAACGTTCAACTGTTCGACCCGAGGTATAATGGAGAAAGCCTTAAGTGTGTGGAGCAAGAGAGAAACGAAGCGTGTTGGGGTTTGTGCAATGATGAAGGATGGACGTGTGGGGACAGTGAGGTCACACTGAGAAATAGCGAAGCAAACTTCTGTTTTCGTGCTGTGCATTCCAGCCGTAATTCGGCTACACTCTCAGTGATCAGGATATGTCCCGGTCGTTGGCTTGGTTTAAAACGACACGGCTTGACTGTCAATGATTAATTCCTTTCCATCTCCTTACCTCCCAGCCCTTTCTCCGAAAATTGTGAACTGCCACAGATCGTGTGTATTAGTAACGATTTCTCTGTCTGTCTTCCCCCCTCCCCTTGCCGTCGTCTGTGGGTCTCCTGAAACAACCGGGTGTCCCTGGCGTGTGTACCTGCAAGTCAAGGATTCTTCAGGGGGGGTACCAGACATGGCCATAGAAGGAGTTTCAAAGGGTGGGAGTACCAGACCATGGCCCTAGTCAAGGGTGTTTAAGTTGATGGAAGTAAGACCTTGGCCCAAACAAAAGGGTGTCTTAAGTTGATGGAAATACCCGACCGGCCCCATAAAAATGTCTTCAATTTAGGAAGTACAGACCCCCCGGCATGTCAAAGGGTGTCTTCAAATTT
>CM031602.1:12698432-12700932 GCA_018398815.1 Conus ventricosus | reverse complement strand
CAGAGAAAGAAAATGAAGAATGACAAAATCTCTTTCCTTTTAGCAGATAATTACACATAACAATTGCCGAACACTACCTCGTTCCCTTCTGTTTTTTCTCTGTTTTTCCTTCTTTTTTTGTTGTTGTTGTATTTTCTCTGTATTTACCTTGCTCAATCTTTCTCTAAGTTTGCCAACGTAAATAAGTTACAATGGTTGCTCTCTCTCTTTCTCTCTCTTCTGTCTGTCTGTCTGTCTGTCTGTCTGTCTGTCTGTCTGTCTCTCTCTCTCTCTCTCTCTCTCTCTCTCTCTCTCTCTCTCTCTTCTCTCTCTCTCTCTCTCCATTCCTTTATTTCAACTATGTATTTGATTTGTAATCAAGACGAATCCCTATTTTGATTTTTTTTATTACTTTATTTCGACGTGCTTTGATTGTTTACATTTACTGAGCTGTTCGGTTTGCCTATTTCATTCCAGATTTTTCCTTCTCTTTCCTGGCGTTGCCAATATGATCTTGTTCCCGTCAATTAAAATATGTCTGAAGGCTCTCTCTCTCTCTCTCTCTCTCTCTCTCTCTCTCTCTTCTCTCTCTCTCTTCTCTCTCTCTCTCTCTCTCTCTCTCTCTCTCTCCTGGTTGTTTTGTTGTTGCTGTGTTCGTTTTTTTCCTCTCTCTCTCCTCTCTCTCTCTCTCTCTCTCTCTCTCTCTCTCTCTCTCTCTCTCTCTGTCTCTTCTCTGTCTTCTCTCTCTCTCTCTCTCTCTCTGTCTCTCTCTCTCTCTCTCTCTCTCTCTCTCCCCTCTTCTCTCTCTCTACCTCAGACGAGCAACCATTTTTGAGTTTCCCCTATGCCAGATGTTTTTGAATTCCACTGTTTGGGTTGACCTGTATTTTGTTTTGTTTTGTTTTGTTTTGTTTTGGCTTTCCTTACTTCGTTTCAGTCGCTGTAACCCTTAGGCCCCAATACAGGATGGCTATGGCATGAGGTGAGTGGAGGAAGAGAGAAAGGGAGGGAAGGGAATGGGTGCAGAGGAATGGAGAATAAAAGGGGGTCTTTTAATGAAAACAGCGAAACAGTTTCTCTGTACTTCTCTTTGCTGTGCTGTCATAGCCGTTCTTCCCCTGCTTTTCAGTGCTGATGGTATGTCTCCAGTCGTTGGCTAGGTTATAAATGGCATGACTTGACCGTTAGTTTTTACCTCCCGTCCCACCTTCGTACTCCTCACCCTTTCTTCCCTGTAAGCAGCGTAGTGATCAAAGACTCTGTGTTAGTAATGAGTTCTCTCTCCCTCCCTCCCTCCCTCTCTCTGTCTTTTTTTGTTGTTGTTGACAATGACAGTGTTTTAATGTTAGGCCTCCAGCCTGTAAACATAGGTACACGTAAACAATGCAGTGGCTATCCAAACAGACGGGTGATAGGAATTGACTTAATTAGTAGCAATAATATGTTCTTCCCTGTGTCTCAGTGCATAAAAAATACACATAGGTACATCACGAATGACTCTGATTTCCTCACTACACAATAAATGTCCGCACTTTACCTCTGTTGACCAGTTAACCTTTAAATGCTTTGATATATATATTAATCGAAGAGAGAGAGAGAGAGAGAGAGAGAGAGAGAGAGAGAGAGAAGAGAGAGAGAGAGTTTATATTCGCATATGTATGTATGAATGCATGTACGTTTGTATGTATGTATGTATGTATGTATGTATAGACATATTTCTATGTCTGTCTGTCTGTCTGTCTGTCTGTCTGTCTCTCTCTCTCTCTCTCTCTCTCTCTCTCTGTCTCTCGATTAATATATATATAAGTAGGTAAGTGTACATGTATACGTGTATGTATATATATAGATATTATGTCTTGATTTATATAATGTACTCTGCCCCCTTTGTTTTTATTTTGTTTATTGCATCCCGATCCTTTCTTTATTAATATTATTTATTGTATTGTCATAGCTGATATTATTGCTAACATACTCTTACTGCTTTTCTTGGCCTTTGTTTAATTTGTGATGTGGTTTGCTTTGTTTTTGAGGACCTGATGAAAAAAAGTATTGAAATGCTTATTCAGTTATCCTCATTAAAGATTTCAGATTCAGATTCAGATTCAGATTCTCTCTCTCTCTCTCCTATGTGTTTTCTGGAACAACTAACCGTCCACAGCCATGCGTGTCTCTAGTGAAGGACATCTTTCAAGTTGATTGGAGTACTACCAGACCTTGGCCATGGCTTAATTGACTTAGCGTCGTTTTTATTAAAAAAAAAAAAAAACAACCATTCTGCTTTCTTATTTTCCCAGTCTGGCCTTGTACCACCCTCTTGAAGTTTCAGACAACCCGTAACAGGAAGGGAGCCGGAGGTAAATTGATAACTAATTTACGGGAGAAATGGGGAGAAGGAAAGAAAAAGAAAAGTGATTAAAAGGTCTCTGCTTCAGCACACAATTACAGATAACAATTGGCCAAGGACTACATCTTTCTCTTCTTTCCTCTCTCAGTTTTTTCCCTTTCCATCTGTCTGTATTTA
>CM031602.1:12675932-12678432 GCA_018398815.1 Conus ventricosus | reverse complement strand
ACCGTTTCCAAGGAGAGGGATGTCACCTGTGCGTCTGTTGGTCTGTCTGTCTGTCTGTTGGTCTGTCTGTCTGTTGGTCTGTCTGTCTGTTGGTCTGTCTGTCTGTCTGTTGGTCTGTCTGCCTGTCTGTCTGTCTGTCTGTTGGTCTGTCTGTCTGTCTGTCTGTCTGTCTGTCCAGCCAGATGACGTGAACAGAATTGAATCGATTTTGCCGAAACCTGCTGGAAGGCTGGGATGTGTCACAAGAACGAACTCTGTCAGTTTTGGCGTAGTTCTGTGGTGCACATCGAACTCTGTCAGTTTTGGCGTAGTTCTGTGGTGCACATCGAACTCTGTCAGTTTTGGCGTAGTTCTGTGGTGCAGAACGAACTCTGTCAGTTTTGGCGTAGTTCTGTGGTGCACATCGAACTCTGTCAGTTTTGGCGTAGTTCTGTGGTGCACATCGAACTCTGTCAGTTTTAGCGTAGTTCTGTGGTGCACTCGAACCTGTCAGTTTTGCGTAGTTCTGTGGTGCACTCGAACTCTGTCAGTTTTGGCGTAGTGTTCTGTGGTGCACTGACTCTGTCAGTTTTGGCGTGTTCTGTGGTGCCTCGACTCTGTCATGTTTTGGTGTAGTTTGTGGTGTGATCGTCAGTTGGTGTTGTGTGTGATCTGTGTTTTGGGTGTTTGTGTGTGCTGGTCGTTGTGTGTGGTTGTGTGGTTTGTGTGGTGTTTGTGTGAGTGTGGTGTGTTGTGTGTGTGTGTGTGTGTGTGTGTGTGTGTGTGTGTGTGTGTGTGTGTGTGTGTGTGTGTGTGTGTGTGTGTGTGTGTTGTGTGTGTGTGTGTGTGTGTGTGTGTGTGTGTTGTGTGTGTGTGTGTGTGTGTGTGTGTGTGTGTGTGTGTGTGTGGTGTTGTGTGTGTGTGTGTGTGTGTGTTGTGTGTGTGTGTTGTGTGTGTGTTGTGTGTGTGTGTTGTGTGTGTGTGTGTGTGTGTGTGTGTGTGTGTTGTGTGTGTGTGTGTGTTGTGTGTGTGTGTGTGTGTGTGTGTGTGTGTGTGTGTGTGTGTGACAGACAGAGAGACAGACAGACAGACAGACAGAAAATCCGTGTTCTTCGACAACAGATTTTTTTTTTCTTCTTCATTCTTACAGTCAGCTTGGAAAGATTGTTTTTCAAAGGCAAGGAAACTTACTCTTGTGAGCAATAAACAAAACGTTTAGCATACACTTCTATCCGGTGCTCCGATCTGTAGAGCGGCAGACAGACAGACAGACAGACAGAGAAGAAGAAAAAGGAGGCAGACAGACCCCATTATAAACACGGACAGAACGAATCTGGTCGGTAAACAATCAGCTTGAAGCAGAAGAAAAACAAAAAAGTGTCCTTTTTTTCCCAGTGTTGTTTTCTGTGTTCTAACCTCTGCTCGCTCCTCTGTTTTCTAAACTGAGACTTTTGCTCCGTTTTCTCTGCTGATTTTTCACAGGCAACAACACTCACGTGTTCAGGATTGTACACGGGGAAAAAACAACAACAACAACAGGAGAGGGGGTGGGAAGGTTAGGCAACTGGTGTGGGAAATGGAAGAGAAGAAATGACAACCATTGACGAAACGTTCAGTTAACGGTGATCACTTCCAGCAGGAGAAGCATCGTTTTCAGCAATGAGACGGACAGACAAGAGCAAAGAGACAGACCAGTCCATCACTGACACGACAGAAGGGGTGTTACGGGGTGGGCGAGGGGTGGGGTGGGTGGAGGGTGGGGGGTGGGGGTGGGGAGACAAAGGGGTCATCGCTGGCGGACCACAGCCGCTGATGAAGAGGAAGAGCTGCAGTGTGCTGACTGTCGCACCGTTGGTGCCACCCGGGGCTGTCACGGTGCCAGCATGTCCCCGGGTGAAATGGATCGTCTCTGACACGGGAGACGGACCGTTGTGTTAGAGACTGAGAGAAGGGGACGGGGGCGGGGGGGGGGGGGGGGGCAGAGAAAGAAAGAAAGAGAGAGAGGGGGTGAGGGGGGACGGGAGGGAGCGAGAAAGAGAAAAGAGAGACAGACAGACAGGCAGACAGACTGAGAGACAGATGAACAGACAAACAAACTGATAGATAAACAGACTGACAGACAAGCAGACAGACCAACAAACAGATCGACAGACAGACCGACAAGGAATCAGGTCATTTGAAGCGAATCTACTTCTTCTAAAGATATATTGAAACCGTCATGGAATCACTTTGGACGATGAGAAAAAAATATTGAAACCATCATGAATTCACTTTGTACGATGAGAAAAAAAGCTTAGTATAAGTGTAGCCAGACGGAAATGGGTTAACAAACAAAATATATTAGTGTGTGTGTGTGTGTGTGTGTGTGTGTGTGTGTGTGTGTGTGTGTGTGTGTGTGTGTGTGTGTGATTGAGAGAGAGAGAGAGTGTGTGTATGTGTGTGTGAGAGAGTGTATGTGAGTGTGTATGTGTCCGTGTGTGTGTGTGTGTGTGTGTGTGTGTGTGTGTGTGTGTGTGTGTGT
>CM031602.1:12663432-12665932 GCA_018398815.1 Conus ventricosus | reverse complement strand
GAGAGAGAGGGGGGGGAGGAGAGAGAGAGGAGAGAGAGAGAGAGAGAGAGAGAGAGAGAGAGAGAGAGAGAGAGAGAGAGAGAGAGAGATGCCAGCAGTTTGATGTCATGTTTGACCTAGGCACTGACACAGCTCGTGTGCTTCAGTTCATCTTGTGATATTTAACAGATTGTGACGTAGATGCCCGGGTTGAACATAAAATCTGAGATTTTCTTTTTTCCTTTTTTATTTTTTTAAAAAAACTAATATTGTAACAGTTCTAGTCGCCTGTCATGCAAGACATAAAACCACGAATCCCCAGGGGTAACGTTTGAGAGCTCATCAGAAGCTGCCTAATTGTGGAAAATGTAAAATCAGGGATTTGGGGGGTGGTGGGAAGGGGGGGGGGGAGCGGGTGAGAGGGTTGTTAAGGGGAAGGAGAATAGGAGAGGAAGGGGGGGGGGGAAGCGAGTTGAGAGGGGTTGTTAAGGGGAAGGAGAATAGGAGAGGAGGGGGGGGGGGGAAGCGGGTGGAGGGGTTGTTAAGGGGAAGGAGAATAGGAGAGGAAGGGGGGGGGCGGTGAGAGGGGTTGTTAAGGGAAGGAGAATAGGAGAGGGAAGGGGGGGGGGGGCGGTGAGAGGGTTGTTAAGGGGAAGGGAATAGGAGAGGAAGGGGGGGGGGGAAGCGGGTGAGAGGGGTTGTTAAGGGGAAGGAAATAGAGAGGAAGGGGGGGGGTGGCGGGTGAGAGGGTTGTTTAAGGGAAGGAGAATAGGAGAGGAGGGGGGGGGGATTGACGGCGAGCGCACGTGAAACCCACAGGACGAGGCATTTCCAGAAAAACGACTGTTGATTCAGAAAGGATGCGGTTAATGATGCGAAAATCTCTGAGTCCCCCAGTCGTAAGAGCTTGCAGGATCAAAGGGCTGCCGCAATATGCGCTGAAATATTGCTTTTGGGTTTCTGCCAGAGTGTGTTCCATGTCCGCCTCCAATGCTACCCTTTGAGTCAGTCCGGTTTCTTGTTGACTCTGATTATTTTCAGCCTAACTGAAAGCTAAAAAAAAAAAAAAAACTTTGTGCGTCCTCTGATTATTATCAGCCTACACAATATATATAAAAAAACACCTAGAAAACCTGTCAGCACATCATTTAAATGAATGAGCTTCGCTGATTCATTTCCAGCCTAAAATTAAAACTGGCGACGACGAAGTATTTTCAAGTCTGGCAGAATCTACCGCGTTAAAGGAAAATGAACCAAACCCCGGCGAACGAACTCGCCGTCGTGGCCCACCACTAGCTAGTGTCATGGACTAATGATTAGGAAGACGTAGGTTTGAACCTTGGAGCAGTAGCCTAACGAGAAGTATCTTCTCCAAGAAGGTTTTCCGTCCACTTGTCGTCGGTTTGTCCTGTCGCAAGATTACGCACAATCTACTGACTCAGTTTTAACGACACTTGTAGTAAAGATGGACCGTAGGCCATTACATTTTGGAGTGGATCCATGACTTGAGTCTGGACCAAAGAACCAATTCATCATCTGTTGACCTTGGTGAGGGCCTGTGCTATCCTTCTGGATATCCAGATCATTGTCGACTTCGGATGGGCGGGGAGGGAGGGGGGTAAAAGGGTGGAGGGAGATGGAAGAGAGAGAGGGAGGGGAGGGGAAAACACCCTCTTCCTCCTCCTCCTTTGGTGCGATCTTGAAGAGTACGCAACGGGTAGACTGAACGAGCAACCCTCTTGTGTCGGTCCCTGTTTGGATGGAGAAGGCCTCTACGAGGGTGCTGCTCCGAGCTGGCACAGACATGGCAGACTGGAGTGACCTTTGTCTCCTGTCTCCTGACCTACACACCGTGTGTCGGCATCTCTTAGGCCAAAGCTGGAGTAACAACTAGGGTGGATGGAAGCGTGGGCTGAAATTCTGTGACAGTGATCTCTGAAGATGACACGGAGGCCATCTTCCATCAGAGTCTTCCTCCTTGCTGCAGCGAATCTGAAGAATTGTTGTGAAATGTCTGAGCCTTTCTTAACTTGTCTTGTCTTCCTGTCCTCGGCCCGATCCCGTTTGTTTCATTGTTGTTGTTGTGTGTGTGTGTGTGTGTGTGTTGTGTGTGTGTGTGTGTGTGTGTGTGCGTGCGTGCGTGCGTGCGTGCGTGCGTGCGTGCGTGCGTGCGTGCGTGTGTGTGTGTGTGTGATGGAGAGAGAGAGAGAGAGAGAGAGAGAGAGAGAGAGAGAGAGAGAGAGAACTAATGAACTTCAATGATTCGGCCGTTTTAACCCATGGCCTAAAGGACAGGGGGACAGGGGTGAAAATTATGTAATTGGATGTATTAGAACATAAACAATATAACAAAAGTGCTTATAAAGGGTAGGGGTTAAAACAAATACAATGAAATGGATCGCAACATAACCTGTGCAACAGAAGTGCTCAGAGGGCATCGAAAGGGACAAAGAACATTGTTACATACATTGAAGCATCAATGTTCAATCGACGGGTTCTGCAAGTGAAGGGTTTTTGGCAG
>CM031602.1:12661227-12663332 GCA_018398815.1 Conus ventricosus | reverse complement strand
AAAGAAAAAACAATAACAAAAGCTAGTGAATACGCGTAGCAAACTGTTGACAATTTACGGCTTGTAAACATTAAGCTGGTGCTAAGAGCGCCCGTACGTTGCTTTTTGATTTATCACGTTTCTAAATAACAACACAACAACAACAACAACAACAAAATTAACCCCAATTAAAGGAAAAAATATTCAAATGTTAGTAGAGAAATTTAAAACAAAATATGCAATCATGGCAAACAATAGAACAATGCATTACAGACAGATTGAGAACCAGCTTGGACCGTGGTGCAGAATAATTACCGTTCGACGACAGATTACAATCACACTACAGACACAGACACACACACACACACACACACACACACACACACACACACACACACATACAATCTATTTAGTCAATCTACACACACACACAACACACACACACACACACACACACACTTGATGCAAAATGGCTGAAGAAAAAAAAATTGAGCACCGCAAACCCCGCACTTTTCCGATTGTAACCTAGCACACGGGGGCATTCTCTTCCCAACAAAGGACAGTTGCCAGGCCATTTCGGGCCCCTGCAGCAACGCGCACTTGGTTACCTTTCCCCTTCACCTCACTGCTCCCCACCCCAAACCCCTCCTCTTTCAGCTTCACGACAGTCACGCCATTCTCACCACACAAAGCTGGTCATCTCCACAGCCGCAGATACGTGCTCAAAAGCCCAAGACCATCCGGGACAAACGACTGCGGACTCGGCGGTGGAACACTGGGTGAGGGGGGGGGTGGGGGGGGGGGAGGGGGGGAGGTGGGGGGGGGGGGGGGGGGGGGGGGGGGGAGGGGGAAAATGTCAGGGGGGGGGGGGGGTAGAAGGGGAGGGGAAGGTGGTGTGGAAGAGGGGTGGAAGGGAAAGTTGGATGGTGGGTGGGTGGTTGGTTTGGATGGGTGGGGGGTGGGGGGGGGGGGTGGGGGTGGGGGTGGGTCGGGGGCACTAAAAACTGTTTGTCACTGAAAAGGAAAGAGACGGGCGTAATAAGAGTCCCCAGACACTCGCATGGAGCGACAGTCCAACCCCATCCAATTTGTGGGCGGAAGATGTTTGTTTAAATACACACACACACACACACGACACACACACACACAATATACACACACACACACACATATAAAATAATATATATAAATATATATATATATAAATATTTTTAGGTCATCAGGGCTAAGTGTTTCTAACAGTTAATCAAGTGCCTTTAGGATTAAGCCTCTACAAAGATTTTTTATCTGTCTGTCTGCTTGCCTGTCTGCGAGCGAGCGCGCGCGCGCACGCGCGCGCATGTGTTGGTTTTGTGTGTGTGTGTGTGGTGTGAGTGTGTGTGTGTGTGTGTTTGTGTGTGCGTGTGTGTGTGTTGTGCGTGTGTGTGTGCGTGGTGTAGCGTGTTTGTGTGTGAGTGCTCTGGTGTGTGTGTGTGTGTGTGTGAGTGTGTGTGTTGTGTGTGTGTGTTGTTTCTCATCGTCTCCTCTCACACTCTACACGTCTACTCTCTCCTCCTCTCTCTCGTCTCTCCTCTCTCTCTTGCCAGCGCGTGCGCACGATCCTCCTCCGCCCCCACTTCCTCCCGGTGCAAACATTGTGAAGGCTTAGCGTTCCTAGTCTATGTTTCGTGCAAGAGATGATAAACTTAATTCCTTTCCCTTTATTTAGGACATAATTCAAACGAAGGTGCGCGCACACACATGCACAGACACACAACAAAAACAGTCAGACAGACACACACACACATGCTCAATACACTCATACACACGCACTAACGAACGCACGCACGCACCCACACACCCCCCAAACCACTCACACACACACATACACACACCGCACCACACACACACACACACACACAACAACACACACACACACACACACACACACGTCACCCACGCACGCACACAACGCTCATACCTCATGCACTTATTCTCCTGTTGCGTACTCCTAAACAGCAGACAGGTTAATAAGAAACGATTAACACGGCCAAACAATCTACAATTAAACATGGATATGAAACTGCTATCTCCTCAAGAAGAAAAGCAGAATCATAGCGTGCGCGCATTTCACGTGTGAATATAAG
>CM031602.1:12651227-12656227 GCA_018398815.1 Conus ventricosus | reverse complement strand
ATATCCCTAAAAACAAACAAAACGAAACTAACAAACAACCAAACCAATCATTTGGCAAAATTACGATCGGCTGAAACGTGAATGTTTTCCACAAGGAAAATAATTTAATTTACCACAAAGAAACGCTCCCTGAATCCAATGAGGATTGGGAAATGTTTGGATTCTTTTTTTTTCTCCAGAAACGTTCATAATCCATGTGTCAATTTTTTTTTTTTTTTTCTGTTTCATTCAAATGGCTAAGATTTTGAAGAAAATGTACACACACACCACACACACACACACCCACATCACCACACACACACTCACACACACACACACACACACACAAACACACACAGGCACCCACAACACACACCACACACACACTATAGACACACACATCGCATGCATGCACACACACACGTGTGAGTCGCGCAGGAAAGCAAACACATATTACACGCACGCAACACACCACACACACACACACACACACACACACAACACACACACACACACACACACCCAAAAACACATCTTCATGCAAACACCTTCACACATAATACATCACGCAGACTTACATAAAGACACAGATGCACATACATACTCAGGCGCATACCAGAGAGAGAAAAAGAGAGAGAGAGAGAGAGAGAGGAGAGAGAGAGAGGAGAGAGAGAGAGTGAGAGATAAAAAAATAGAGAGTTAGCAAGTGTTAACAGAGAGAGAGAGAGAGAGAGAGATGAAGAGAGAAGAGAGAGAGAGAGAGAGAGAGAGAGAGAAGAGAGAGAGAGATCCTTCAAATCTATTTTGAGCACAGCATTACTTTGTGATAATTATTTCTCTTCTAAAGATCAACAGATAGGCTTACAGGCTACATGGGATCCGAATCGATAGTCACGCGTTTCCCAACGATGCCTTTAGTGGGAAGGAAAGAGAGCCCATGTCCCACAGGTGGCGCACAACAACATTTTCGTTCCGAAAGAAGAGCAAATCGCGCTGACAGCCCTTCCGTCGGCTGGCTGAAGCAACATTCTCTCTGTCTCTGTCTGTCTGTCTGTCTCTCTCTCTCTTCCCCCTCTCTCTCTCTCTTCTCATCGTCTCTTCTCTCTCTCTCTATTCTACTCTCTCTCACTGACTTCTGTCCTCGCCTGTTTCTCTGTCCTCTCTCTCATCTGTCTCTCTCTCACTCTCATGTCTCTCTCTCTCTCTCTCTCTCTCTGTCTCTCTCTCACTTGTGTCTCTCGCTCTTCACTGTCTCTCTGCGTCTCTCTCTCACTCTCTCACTGAGTACTCTCTCTCCTCTCACCACTTCACTTCACTCTCTCTCTATGTTCTTCTCTCTATTTTCTTTCTTCTCTCCTCTCTTTCTCTCCTCGCTCTGTCTCTCATTCTCTCTCACTCTCCTCTCTCTCTCTCGTCTCCTCTCTCTTCTCTCTCTACTCTCTCTCTCTCTCAAAACAGAGTGCAGAACGTTCCTACCTCTGCTTTATTCCATGTCTGATAAACTGTTGTCAAGGGAAGTCGATTTTCGGAACTTTTTTTTTTTTAATGTTGGACTTCTTTACACATGCTCGGCTAAGCGCGAACACCGATGTTTCTTCCTATCAATTGGAAATGAATTGACGCTAAAAGGTAGAATCACGTGAACAACCCCCCCCCCCCACCCCCCCCCACCCCCCCCCCGCGCCAGCCCTCCACACACACAGAAAAATACGAACGCGCCGCGTGCATACACCACACATTTACACATTATGTTGTGCGCGCGTACACACACACACACACACACACACCCACACACACACACACACACACACACACAGCCACCACACACACACACACACATACAACACACACACACACACACTACGCACGCGTTCCACAACCACCGAGCGAGCGGGTAAGCGTACTTACAAACAAAGCATCTCCGAAGTTCTTTGCAGTTCAAATCCACTGACATCTTGGATATAAACCAGAGAGACGTTATCTTTGTGGAGCTTGACACAGAAAGGTAAGAACTGATTATGTTTAACAACCCCCCCCCGCCCCCCCCCCCCCCCTTTCCCCTCTCCACTCCCATGCAATCAAATATAGTATCATCCTGAGGATTGGGTAGCAAAAAGCCGTCAAATTCTCACTGCCCTAATCTGGACAAGTATTTCTGGCAGGTCGCATGCAGAGCACAGGTGTAGACATTGTGACTAGGCTTCACTCGATAACCAGCGCACACAGCAAGAAATGGATATGGCCAATTTAGCTTTTAAAGCAAACAAAAATAAGTAAAGAAAAGAAAGAAAACATAACACTGTTGCTGTCGATCGATTCGTACTTCTTTCATCTCAAATATGTTCTGTTTCAACATTGAAGATTAAAGAAAACAAAACAAAAACCAAAAGAAAACAAAAACAAGCGTGCAAAGAAACAACAAACAAAACCGAAGTTTTCAAAAACCAAAACTCAAAAAAAAGAAAAAAAATGAAAGAGAGAGAAAGAAAAAAGAAAAAAGAAAAAACGAAAAGGGAAAAAAGTGGGGGGAAAGCACAACAAACAACAACAACAACCACAACACAGCGAACCACAGCAAACAAGCAACAACAGCAACAACAACAACAAACAACAATCAGCAACAAAAACAACCACTAACAGCAACAACAACACAACAACAACAACAACAGCAACAACAACACAGCAACAGCAACAACAGCAACAAACAACACAGCACAACAACAACAAACAACACAACAACAGTCAAACAACAACAGCAACAACAACAGCAGCGAACAACAACAGCAGCAACACAAACAGCATCAACAAACAACAGCAACAACAACCACAGCAACAACAACAACAGCAAACAACAACAACAACAACAACAACAACAAACAGCAGCAACAACAACAACAACAACAACAGCAACAACAACAGCAACAGCACAACAACAGCAACACCAGCAACAACACACCAGCAACACAGCAACAGCAACAACAACAAACACAATCAACAGCAACAACAACAACAACAACAACAACCGCAAACAGCAACAGCAACAACAACACAACAGCACCAGCAAACAACAACAACAACAACACAGCAACAACAGCAACAGCAACAGACAACAACAACACAACAACAACAGCAACAGCAACAACAACAACAACAGCAACAACAACAACAACAACAACAACAACTCACAACAACAACAACAACCAACAACAACAACAACAACACAACAACAACAACAGCCAACAACATAATATATATATATAATATATATATATATATATATATATATATATATATATATAAATACCAGTTTTAAAATAGAATTAAAATGGAAAAAATTAAAACCTACAAAGCATGTTTCAAGCTGATAAAAACGCACTCCCTTCAGGTTTGAAATAAAACGTGCCCCTGAGGAGAGCGTTTTAAATTCAGCTTGAAACACGCTTGTAGGTATTTAATTTTATTGTCCATTTTAAAATTCTATATAAACTGGTATTCGCTCCCTACAGGTTAGCAACTTTAAGCGAGTTCTGAGGTGGCTTAAAACTCTGATTTTAATATATATATATATATATATATATACGTAAATATATATATATATATATAATAAATAAATATATATATATATTATATATATTATAAAATCAGGCAGCTAGTGAAGGGTGTTTCTCATATTTATAATATATTCCACCCCATTACTACAATCATTTTTTTTTTTTTTAAGTTGAAAATCTTTGGCCAAGTCATTACAAGAAAGACGACGGAAGAATTGTTAACTTCTGCACTTGTTTCCCCCCACTACTTAAAATTGGTTCAGCATTAGTATATATATATATATCTTATATAAATATATGATATATATAATATAAATATATATATATATATATATATATATACAACAAACCTAATAAATTCCAAGGATAAGTACCGAGCACCGTTCCCACAACTTACAGAGCCTGCTGGTGTTGCAATGACTGCAAGAAATATTGAGAATTTATAAACAAAGCTTGCTCTTATGTCTTAGATTGAAGAAATAGGAGGAGATACGCATTCATATCTGCAGTGGTAGATGAATCAGCCTAACTAACAAAATGTGCTTGATGTGTGAATGGGAATAATATAAAAAATGCTTCTCAAAATGAGCCTTCAGCAAGCTTATATTCTATCTCCAAAGGGGAGACATCCTCCAATAGGGAGGGTAAACATCACTAACATAAAACTCCTGGATCATATACCGATATATTCGAAAACTTGGTGGTTCTCTTCTCACCTCTCTGGGAATTGCATTCTTCCCCCCCCCGGGGGGGGGGGTTAAAACTGAAAAGGCAGAGGAGTCAAATTACCACATTCCGCGGTCCACAGAGGAGAAACCACCAAGTTTCGAAATTTCGGTATATGACCAGAGTTTAATATGTAAGTGAGTTCCCCTCCCCTATTGGAGATGGTCCCAGCCCCTTTGAGCATATAATCTTGCTAAAGGCTCATTGAGAAGCATTTATTTTATTTTCCCATTCACACCACTCAAGCCATATTGTTAGATTAGCAGAATCATCTACCACTGTAGAAAAAAAAGATATGATGCGTATCCCCCTATTCTTCAATCTAAGAACATAATAGCAAGCTTTGGTTTATAATTCAATATATATATATATATATATATATATATATATATATATATATTCTAATTGTATATATATTATATAATATATATATATATATATATACCACAAACAATAAAATCCAAGGATCCGTAAACCGAGCACACACACAACACGTGGTGTGTTGTGTGTGTGTGTGTGTGTGTGTGTGTGTGTGGTGGTGTGTGAGGTGTGTGTGTGGGTGTGTGTGGTGTGTGTGTGTGTGTTTTGATAGAAAAAACAAACAACCACATAGAATTATCTTCTAATATTTGACCGTTTAAGGCCTTCTCGGGAACATTAATTTATCTAAAAGCCCAAAGACGGTATGATTGGCACTTGGTGCCGGACGCTACCGATGACAATTATTTACAGTACAGCTTGATT
>CM031602.1:12636227-12643727 GCA_018398815.1 Conus ventricosus | reverse complement strand
CACACCATCAAACATATAACTCTTCTGTCTCATCTCACCACTGACTTATCTATTATAAATATTTGCCAATTGGACTTTAGCTAAGTGCAAAAAGAAAAGATATGTTTCACTAGCTGACAGGGAAACATTTTGAATAGGCTGTACAGGCGCATGTGGAATGAATTTCTTCATTAAGTTTACACAAAAGAATGTGATCAGTTGATATGCTATGACCACATATACAATGCACATTTTGACATACTTTGTTTTAAAACAGTCCAATTTCCTTCTACAGATCAGGGAACTTATCTGTCGTCTACGATATATGTTTTGATCGTACTTACTTAACATTTCATGAATATTTTTCATTTTATCGTGTAAACCAAAACACCCAGTTTCTCTTTCTATCAAACGAAAATTAGAAAATTGTACTTTTTCCGCCAAAGTATAGCACTCTTGCACTGACATAGAGAAGTTTAGAAAATCCGAATCTGATGACTGTTTTGCTCCTCTCTTTGCTAGAAAATCAACCTTTTCACTATAATATAACCCACAGTGGGAGGGCACCCAAAGAAATGTTATTTCAGTGTCTCTGACTGAGAGGAAATGTACTAAATTGTTTATTTCAGTGATCAACTCAGGTCGAACTTTTAATTTAAAATTCTTCATTGCTGTAAGAACTGACTTGGAATCTACACACAGAACAACTTTAAATAAATTTTGAGGGTAATCAACAACAAACTTTAAAGCCATAATTATAGCAGTTAACTCAGCAGTGATTTGTTTTTTCCGAGATAATAAGACTTTTCTTTGTTAAGGCCCGGGATAATGTATGCTGCACCTGCATGTTCATTTATTAATGATCCATCAGTGTAAATCTTATAATGGTTGAAATAGTGATCATGCAAATGCATTTTGATATTGGATAATAACAAATTAGCATTTTCAGCCTTTGTTAATCTGTATGCTCAATATCAAAATGTGCTCTTATTAGTTTCCAGGGAGGGATTGGGGACACAATAGATCTTTTTGCAATAGATGTTAGTTTGATATCTGAGGATTCTAAAATCGAGGAAGTATATGTTCTCAGAGTCGTTTGAGATTATATATTTTTAGCCCTTTTGGGAAAATCAGTGTCCGATTTAATATTTATTTCAGGGCCTATGTTGTTGTCTATAGTAGAACTTCTTATAACAAATTTGGTGCATGCAAGATTCCTGTACTCTTCCAGTGGTAATATCCCAGCAGCACTGTATACCTTTGTACAAGAGGCGTGGACTGGTAGTCCCATAGCTATCTTATATGCTTTGGAATCAATACTTTGAAGGTTTTTCAGTAAGTATTTGGGTGCACTGAAGAACACCTCTTGTGCATACGTTAATTTTGATCTAACCAGTGCAGTAGAAAGGTGCAAAAGAATAACTGTGTCCTGAGCCCAAGCATGCTTGCTAATAATCTTTAATAGATTTAAAGTTTTTCGAGCTTTTGTTAGAATATGCTCTATATGAAAATTCCATGACAACTTTGATGTTAAATTTACTCCAAAGAATTTAACTATTTTTGTATATTTGATGGGTATGCCGTTGACTTGAAATAAAGGCATATTAACTGGATCAGATCCAGTATTAAATAGCATCATGTGTGTTTTTTCAGTTGATATTTTCAAACCATTTTCAGTCATGTAAGTAGAAAAGGTATTTAATTCTTTTTTATATAACTTTTTAATATAGTTTTGCGATCTGACAGATGTACATTTTTTCAATGTCACTTTCATCCATATGCATATGTCATCTGCATATTGGACTAGTTATATATTTTTAGTAATTTTTGTGGGTAATCGTACATCAAAATGCTAAAAAGTAAAGGTGCAATAACAGATCCCTGAGGAATGCCCATGTGTAATTTCCTTCTAGTGGAATTATGAGTTCTCTACCTTCGTTCTAATATATCTATTTTCTAAGAAGTCTTTAAGAAAATCGTAAATGTTTCCTGATAGTCCAATCTCTTTAAGTTTATAAAGCAGACGGGAATGCCATACTTGGTCATAAGCTTTAGTGATATCAAAAAAGGTCGCTAGTAAACATTTTCTCCTGGAACACTGATGTTTAATTTGAGTGGTAAGTTTGACCAAGTGTTCAATAGCACTTCTACCCTTTCGAAAACCTGCTTGGTTTGTTGGGATAACTTTGTTCTTTTCGCAAAAGTAGTTTAATCTATTTAAAACAATTGTTTCATAAAGTTTACAGACATGAGAGGTTAATGAAATAGGTCTGTAACTATCTATACTTTCTTTCAGTTTACCTTCCTTGTGAATCGGTACTATTACTGATTCTTTCCATATTTGTGGCAAATGACCTGAGCGCCAGCATTTTTTAAATATAATAAGTAACATGCTTATCCATTTGTCTGGAAAATGTTTAATCGTTTCATTAGAAATAGCGTCAATCCCAACAGCTGTTTTTTTTGTTTGGGAGAGAATCTATGGCACCTTTCACCTCTTGTAATGTAATTGGGGCGTTGATGTCGCTTGTGTCATTATCAGATACATCATTTAAGACATGGGTAAATTCTTTATCCTCTCTAAATTTTCTTTGGTTTTCAGACAACCCATCTAACCTGCTTACTTTAGCAAACTGGTCAACAAACGCTTCTGCTTTGTCTGTGGATGATGGTAACTTGTTATTATTAAGAATGATAGGATATTCTGGAGTTTGATTCCATTTTTTAGCGTTTTTATCTCTTTCCATACCATTCTACTATCTTTATGGTCGAATGTGGTTTTTTTTTTTTGCAAAAATTATCCCAATAATCCTTTTTGGCTTGTTCCACAACTCTATTACTATGTGTATTTGAGTGTTTCATTTCCTTAAATTTTTCATCTACCATTTTCTTATCTTGACTTTTCTTAATGTGCACGTATTCCTTGAATAACCGTTTTTTCTCATAAACTGCCTTATCGCAATCTTCAGTCCATCAAACATTACCGAGATGTTTACCCCCTTTAGATCCCTGATTCTTCAATTTAGGAATATATAAATCAGACACTTTTAGAACAGAAGTACAAAACGTGTCATACATTGCATCAATATCAACATCTGGAGACAAGCTTATATCTAGATCTTCAAGTGTCTTGTAAAATTGAGACCATTTGGCATTTTTACAATCAAACCTTGGGACTGTATCATCAGGTTTTGTGTCTTCAAAATTATGGGATTGATTAATTGTAATGATGATTGGTATGTGATCACTCCCAAGAGTTTCAGTATAAGTTTTCCCATGCACACGACAAAGCCATTTTAGGCGAGGTCAAAGTTAAATCAATAGCAGTAGATCTATGTGTAGATACATCAGGAACTCTGGTATAAGAACCACCATTAAGTAAACATAAAGTTGAGTCTACAACATTTTCCACAAACCTATTACTACTGACCTGTGTGCACTCTTTTTCCCAGAAAGGAGAATGAGCATTAAAATCCCCTCCTACTAACCATTTACCATTATCATTCTTGATATTTTTCATCCATTCAGTATTAGCTTCATCTGGACCCTTAGGTAAATATACAGAAGCACAGTTTACTTTTAAGGAGTCCGAAAACTTGACAGTTACAGCACATGAAAAAATCCCACGTAATCCACCAGGCACAGGTGATTGCTTGTCACAATACTGTAGTCCATTGTGAATATAGCACAATTTACTCTATCACAATTGTTATCTGTATCTACTACTGGTGGATAGTAGTACTGTTCCAATCTTGGTAGTTTGTTCTTACTGATATTAACAGACTGGAATAAGAGAACGTGGCAGTCCGACGACACTAAAAATTGACGTAAGCAGTCAATATTAGAATAGAAAGAGCGGCAGTTCCATTGCAGAATTTTTATATTGTTCTTAAATTTCATATTTGAAGAAAGGAGAACTAAACAAATAAAGATATGTTTCTTAAACACAATTGGAGCTTAGCTACACACAGACGTAGGCTGGTATGCTACATTTGTTCCGAACAAAAACTAAAACAGTGTGTGCGTGCGTGCGTGGGTGTGTGTGTGTGTGTGTGTGTGTGTGTGTGTGTGTGTGTGTGTGTGTGTGTGTGTGTGTGTGTGTGTGTGTGTGTGTGTGTGTGTGTGTGTGGGGTGTGTGTGTGCGTGCGTGCGTGCGTGGTTACTGTTTTCTTAGGGTTTCTCAACATTGAGATTTCTCTTCTTTAAACGGAGGCCCCCAGAGTTTCCTTTGCTTCAGGCCAGGATGACAGGCTTCTGATTTACCTGCACTTCCTGTTGTGCAGACAGAGAGACGTGTATGGGGAGAGGGGTGCGTGTGTGACGTGTTGCGTGCTTGCGTGTTTTCTCTATACAGTCTTTGCCTTTTCCGTTTTAATCTCTGCCTCAGGTGAAGTATGAAACATCGCATTTATCCAAAACAAACTTACAGAAGAGAGACACACACACGCAAAACAAAAATCTCACTAATAAACGCGTTAAAAAGAAACCCCACAGTTCTGTACCGTAAGAGCAGCCTCTCCCTCCCTCCACACTAAACTTCTAAGTCCCTCTATCCCTTTCACGCTGAACATTTGCTCTTCCAAGAGTGACGTTTTCTCACCAGTTCCAAAGTTCCAGACTGTCAATAGCTGCCCAGTTTCGCTGCGGAAGGTTAAACCCCTGCCCTTCCCTCCAATCACCCTCATTCTCTTCGCTTCCCCCCCCCCCACCCCCCACCCTCCACACACACACATCCTCGTCCCCATTACCCATCTCTCTCTGCTGCAGCAACAGCCATTATCTTGTTAACTGGCAAAGACTTGCATCCACTGCCGGCGCTTGCGTATTCATTACAAGAGATCAGACAGATCGCTGCAGCCAGCATCTTTGTCCGAAGACCGTGTCTTTTCTTTGTCTTAAGAGCAGCTTGTGACGGGTGTTCCTCCTGGCATCAAAACAAAAGCTGAAGCTGCAGACTTGCTTTTTTTCTTGTTGGTTCCTGCATGTGAGTTCCAGAGTGTGTCATTGCGGAGCATGTCCACTTGCATGCATCCAGACAAAGTGGACAAGCATGAATACGGAATTGAAAACAAACATATGCGTGTTCCCATAGACTGACATAGACCAGCCACTGTCATGTTGCAACTTGAGCCGTTGTCTGTATGTTTGGTCCCACTTTCTCATAAACGTGACACAAACACGCATACACACATATTATGCTGCCCTACACAGCATTGATTTACGATCCACTGACAATTCAGGTCCTTAAGTTTGCATACGCGTCTTGGTAAGTTCAGAATATTCTGGAAAAACAACCGATCGTTAACTTCCATTTATGGGCAGAACTAAATTAGGAACATTTCGCATCTCACCCGTCTTCTCCTCGGTCCCGTCTCCTTTCCCCATTCTCTCTCTCTCTCTCTCTCTCTCCTCTCTCTCCTCTCTCTCTCTCTCTCTCTCTCTCTCTCTCTCTCTCCTCTCTCTCTCTCTCTCTCCAATTATTTCGTGCTATTGATTTAGTAGATGTAAATATAAATGATGCACTTAACTTGTTTAACAGTTCTGTAAAAAGAGCTGCTGACGGTATGAAACGTAAAGTTTGTGTAAACAGAGTAAAACGACAAAATGATTGGTTTGATGCCGAATGTAAAATTGAAAGACAAAATTTACGAAAATTGTTAAGAACATTTTGCAACACATTAGATAAAGATGTCCGACATCTATACTGTGTAGCTCGACGTGAGTATAAAAATTTATTACAAAGAAAGAAGAAACAACACAACGATTTACTGTTTGAAAAAGTGATCACAAGTATTGATAGTCAGCAAGAGTTCTGGAGAAGTATACGTACAGTATTTAAAAGGCGTGTATATAATCAAAACAAAATCACTATAGATGAATGGTATAATCATTTTAAGCATGTGCTGGATAAGGATTATACGACAGAAACTGAAATTCTAGAAAATGATATGATATGCGACAACGGATATATAGAATATTATGATCGTCCTATAAGCAAAACTGAAGTTGTTGCTGCGATAAGAAAGCTAAAAAATGGAAAGGCAGCTGGTCCAGATGGCATGATTTGTGAGTTTTTTAAAAATGTTGGTAATGTTGGAACTGATTTTCTGGTTAAATTGTTCAATAATTTGTTTGACAATGGAATTTATCCTGAAGATTGGCACAAATCATTTATTCTCCCTCTCTTTAAAAAAGGTAATACGAATGACCCTAACAATTACAGAGGAATTTCCTTGTCTGATATTGCAAGTAAAGTATTTGGTTCTATAATTAACAAGAGATTGTCAGAATGGATTGAAGTAAACAATATAACAGGTGATCACCAGGCAGGGTTCAAGAAAAACTTTAGCACAATTGATCATATGTTCACTCTGTTAGCAGCTGTTCAAAAACAATTTTCTAATAACCGTAAGCTATATGTTGCCTTTATAGACTTTGAAAAGGCCTTTGACTCCATTTCGAGAAAACTTTTGTGGCCGATACTTACAAAAAATGGAATCAAAGGTAAATTATATAATTGTGTAAAATGCATGTACAAAGATGTTAAAGCTACGATAAGATGTGGGGCAAAATTTAGTGACTATATTAGATGTACTCAGGGTGTTAAACAGGGGGATGTCTGCAGCCCAGTATTATTTTCATTGTATATTAATGAATTAGCACTAGAAATTATTGAGAAGGGAAGACACGGTGTCACTTTTGACTTGATTGAATTATTTATATTGTTATTTGCAGATGATATCGTCTTGCTATCTGAAACTGTCGTAGGATTACAAAATCAATTGAATAATTTGCATTCTGCAGCATGTAGACTGGATTTGAAAGTAAACATGGGTAAATCAAACATTATAGTTTTTCGAAAGGGTGGTTTCTTAGCATCACCTGAAAGGTGGTCGTATGGAAGTTCGCAAATGTCGGTGGTAAATGCTTACAAGTACTTAGGCATATATTTTTCAACAAAACTTAGCTTTACGTTTGCCTGTCATGATCTTGTTAACAGAGGAAAGCGTGCTGTTATAGCTATTTTAAGCTTGCTTTATAAATTTGAAAGTGTTTCGGTTAAATTATTTTTTAAATTGTTCGATGCCCAAGTGCAGCCTATTGTACAGTATGGCGCTGAGATTTGGGGATTGGATAAAGGTCATGAAATTGAAAAATTACATTTATTTGCTATGAAACGCTTTTTGCATGTGGATAGAAGAACCCCTAATGATTTGGTTTATGGTGAGCTTGGCAGATATCCCATTTATGTATATTCATACGTGAAATGTATTAGTTATTGGCTTAAGCTCGTGCGTATGGGAGAACACAGATTACCTGCAAAAGCATACAAAGTATTGTTTGATTTAGATTCTAGAGGTAAATCAACTTGGGCAACTTCTGTTCGTAAATGTCTTTGTAGTTATGGGTTTTCGTTTGTTTGGTTAGAACAGAGTGTTGGATGTGTTAAAACATTTTTGGCTTGTTTTAAGCAGAGAATAATTGATTGTAACTTGCAAGACTGGAATAGTCATATTAAGA
>CM031602.1:12621227-12626227 GCA_018398815.1 Conus ventricosus | reverse complement strand
TGGATGAAAACAGCACAAAGTGAAAGATGTAGACCCTTCACATCAGAACAAGGCTGACCACATCGATTGGAATCTGTAAAGGTAGATAGAGGGAAGGCGTGCACAGGAAAAGGGAGTGTACAGGCTGGCCGTCCCTATTTCCCAAGAGTTTTGACCTTCATTTCATCGATCCTGTCAACTGTGCTGATATGTCGAGGGATTGAACCCCCCACCCCCACCCCACCCCCCATAACACACACTCCCATATCCTCCAGTTCAGCCCCCTCCTTTCCCTTCGGTCTCCAGTTTGAACCCCCCTACCCCAACCTCCTTTCCCTCCACGCCATTTGTCTCTCTCTATTTCTGCATGTGCGCATGTGTTGCTTCTTGTTGTCTTGGAATTTTTCTTGACATCAGGATTTCTCTTCTTGGTGGACACAAGGGATTGGCTCAGTTCTAGGAGGATGGCCGACGTCTGTTTTTACTTTCACTGCTGGCAAGGAAGGAATAAGGGGATAGGTTCAGGAGCACGTAAGTTGGCGGAGTGCAGATGGGCTGTTGAGTGAAAGGGGGATGGTATAACGTCTTGCTTCTTCCCCCCCCCCCCCCCCCCCACCTTTTTTTTTTCAGCCTCTGGTGAAACCAAAATGTAAACTTGTCCCTGTAAATTTACAGACACATATCGATACAGAGTCTCACTGTAAAAGACAAAAATCCCTGCTGTACGTGGCATGATCATTCCTCCCTCCCTCCATCCTAAATTGCGCGAATCTCCCTGTCTTTTTTTCCTCTCATGAGATTTCCTTTTCATAATAATAATAATAATGAATACTTATATAGCGCCTATTCTCGGCTAGAGACCAAGCTCTAAGCGCTTTACAATCAACACTCGTTTACACAACGGGCTGCCTACCTGGGTAGTGCCGACTGAAGAGCTGCCAGCTGGCGCTTCATTCAGTCGTTTCCCGTGTCATCCAGTCAGTATCGTTCAATATCGATCACTCATTTTCCTTACTTCCTTCATTCTTTCCATTTCTCACGCAGGTGCATGCTATGTGTAACGTGTCATCCATACCAACGGCCAAACTGGCCTACTCTTCCGAAAGTTGGTGATGGGATTTTACGTGTGTGCAAGATGTTATGCGTGCGTTCACACACGGAACCTCGGTTTATAGTCTCATTCGGACTGTATGGGAAATAGAGTCAGAACCAATGTTAACTCCGAGGAAAAATCCCCCTGTACCGAAACGCCCCCGGCGGAGGTTCGAACCCGCAACCCCAGGATCACCAAGATTACGAGTCAGGCGCTCTACCAACTGAGCTATTCCGGCTATTCCGTGTGTGTGTGTGTGTGTGTGTGTGTGTGTGTGTGTGTGTGTGTGTGTGTGTGTGTGTGTGTGTGTGTGTGTTTTTCAAGAACCGTGCTTTGTTTCCATTCCAAAGTTCCAGTCTGTCGAGAACTGCCCATTTCTTTGCACACTCTTCTCACCCAGCATCCCTCAGTCCCTCCCCCCCCCCTCCCCCATGTCCAGTCCTCCCCACTTCCCATCACTCCTTGTTGCAGCAGTGGCCATTATCTCGTTAACTGGGAAAGATTTGCATCCGCTGCTGGCGCTGAAGTATTCATACAGGAGATCCCACAGAGGGCTGCAGCCAGCACTGTGTCTTAAGAAATGGATGTGACGTGCGTTCCTGATGGGATCAGAACAAAGCTAGCCAGAGACTTGTTTTGTTTCGTTTGTTTCTGCACAAAAGTCTACAGAGTTTGTCATCGAAGGGCTCGTGCTCTGGCATACATGGAGGCATGCACTCTTTCATGTGAGCAAACTCACAAACACACTGCTTAATATTTCTGTTTATATCCAGAATACTATAAGAAAGATTGTGCAACCCCAACCGTCCTAACCTTTGGGCTGAGTCCACTTTTCTCTCATTGTTGTTTGTGCGAGTTTTCGATGATCTTGCGAAAATGTGTGGGTGGGTGGGTGGCGTGCGTGCGTGCGTGCGTGCGTGCGTGCGTGTGTGTGTGTGTGTGTGTGTGTGTGTGTGTGTGTGTGTTGTGTGTGTGTGTGTGTGTGTGTGTGTGTGTGTGTGGTGTGTGTGTGTGTGTGTGTGTGTGTTGTGTGTGTGTGTGTGTGTGTGTGTGTGTGTGTGTGTTTATGTGATGTGAGTGGTGTGTGTGTGTGAGTGTGTGTGTGTTGTGGTGTGTGTGTGTGGTTGGTGGTTTTTTGTGTGTGTGTGTGTGTGTGTGTGTGTGTGTGTGTGTGGTTGTGTGTGTGTGTGGGGTGTGTGTGTGTGTGTGTGTGTGTGTGTGTGTGTGTGTGTGTGTGTGTGTGTGTGTGGCCTGTTCATCTGTCTCTCTGTTTATGTCTGTTCGTGTGTGTGTGAAGACATCATGTGCACAACAAGCGCCATTGATCACTGCCAGAGTGACTCAGCAGCAGTGCAGCGCCTCCTACAGTGGGCTGCCCAATGCGGAGGTGTAGTGTTACCTCCTGGGGGATTACTGGGTTGGGACTTCGAGATCGACATGACCAAGTTAGATGTACCTGTGTGAATATGAAGCTATAAGCCAAAGAAAGAAAATATCTAAAGTGATGATAACGATTACGGCGACCTTCACTAATATCCTTACAAGGAGGAAAAGAATTCTTCACATCAAGAACAAGGCTGACCACATCGATTGGAATCTGTGAAGGGTAGATAGAGGGAAGGCGTGCACAGGA
Organism: Conus ventricosus; assembly: GCA_018398815.1. Classification (NCBI taxonomy): domain Eukaryota; kingdom Metazoa; phylum Mollusca; class Gastropoda; order Neogastropoda; family Conidae; genus Conus; species Conus ventricosus. The sequence continues at coordinate 12,623,522 of CM031602.1, read as the reverse complement.
AAAGGGAGTGTACAGGCTGGCCATCCCTATTTCCCAAGAGTTTTGACCTTCATTTCATCGATCCTGTCAACTGTGTCTGATATGTCGAGGGATTGAACCCCCCCCCCCCCTCCCCACCGCCACCCCACCCCCATCCCCACACTCCCATTTCCTCCAGCTTAGCCCCCTCCTTTCCCTTCAGTGTCCAGTTTGAACCCCCCTACCCCAACCTCCTTTCCCTCCACGCCATTTGTCTCTCTCTATTTCTGCATGTGCGCATGTGTTGCTTCTTGTTTTCTTGGAATTTTTCTTGACATCAGGATTTCTCTTCTTGGGGTGGACACAAGGGATTGGCTCAGTTCTAGGAGGATGGCCGACGTCTGTTTTTACTTTCACTGCTGGCAAGGAAGGAATAAGGGGATAGGTTCAGGAGCACGTAAGTTGGCGGGAGTGCAGATGGGCTGGTTGAGTGAAAGGGGGATGGTAACGTCTTGCTTCTTCCCCCCCCCCTTTTTTTTTCAGCCTCTGGTGAAACCAAAATGTAAACTTGTCCCTGTAAATTTACAGGACACATATCGATACAGAGTCTCGCTGTAAAAGACAAAAATCCCTGCTGTACGTGGCATGATCATTCCTCCCTCCCTCCATCCTAAATTGCGCGAATCTCCCTGTCTTTTTTTCCTCTCATGAGATTTCCTTTTTCATAATAATAATAATAATGAATACTTATATAGCGCCTATTCTCGGCTAGAGACCAAGCTCTAAGCGCTTTACAATCAACACTCGTTTACACAACGGGCTGCCTACCTGGGTAGTGCCGACTGAAGAGCTGCCAGCTGGCGCTTCATTCAGTCGTTTCCCGTGTCATCCAGTCAATATCGTTCAATATCGATCACTCATTTTCCTTACTTCCTTCATTCTTTCCATTTCTCACGCAGGGTGCATGCTATGTGTAGCGTGTCATCCATACCAACGGCCAAACTGGCCTACTCTTCCGAAAGTTGGTGATGGGATTTTACGTGTGTGCAAGATGTTATGCGTGCATTCACACACGGAACCTCGGTTTATAGTCTCATTCGAAGGACTGTATGGGAAATAGAGTCAGAACCAATGTTAACTCCGAGGGAAAAATCCCCCTGTACCGAAACGCCCCGGCGGAGGTTCGAACCCGCAACCCCAGGATCACCAAGATTACGAGTCAGGCGCTCTACCAACTGAGCTATTCCGGCTATTCCGGTGTGTGTGTGTGTGGTGTGTGTGTGTGTGTGTGTGTGTGTGTGTGTGTGTGTGTTGGTGTGTGTGTGTGTGTGTTTTCAAGAACCGTGCTTTGTTTCCAGTTCCAAAGTTCCAGTCTGTCGAGAACTGCCCAGTTTCTTTGCACACTCTTCTCACCCAGCATCCCTCAGTCCCTCCCCCCCCCCCCCCCCTCCCCCATGTCCACTCCTCCCCACTTCCCAGTCACTCCTTGTTGCAGCAGTGGCCATTATCTCGTTAACTGGGAAAGATTTGCATCCGCTGCTGGCGCTGAAGTATTCATTACAGAGATCCCACAGAGGGCTGCAGCCAGCATCTGTGTCTTAAGAAATGGATGGTGACGTGCGTTCCTGATGGATCAGAACAAAGCTAGCCAGAGACTTGTTTTGTTTCGTTTGTTTCTGCACAAAAGTCTTACAGAGTTTGTCATCGAAGGGCACGTGCTCTGGCATACATGCAGGCATGCACTCTTTCATGTGAGCAAACTCACAAACACACTGCTTAATATTTCTTTTTATATCCAGAATACGATAAGAAAGATTGTGCAACCCCAACCGTCCTAACCTTTGGGCTGAGTCCACTTTTCTCTCATTGTTGTTTGTGCGAGTTTTCGATGATCTTGCGAAAATGTGTGGGTGGGTGGGTGGGTGGGTGCGTGCGTGCGTGCGTGCGTGCGTGCGTGCGTGTGTGTGTGTGTGTGTGTGTGTGTGGTGTGTGGTGTGTGTGTGTGCGTGTGTGTGTGTATGTGTGTGAGTGTGTGTGTGTGTGAGTGTGTGTGTGTATGTGCGTGTGTGTGTGTGTTTGTATGTGCATGTGAGTGTGTGTGTGTGTGTGTGTGTGTGTGTGTGTGTGTGTGTGTGTGTGTGTGTGTGTGTGTGTGTGTGTGTGTGTGTGTGTGTGTGTGTGTGGCCTGTCCATCTGTCTCTCTGTTTATGTCTGTTCGTGTGTGTGTGAAGACATCATGTGCACAACAAGCGCCATTGATCACTGCCAGAGTGACTCAGCAGCAGTGCAGCGCCTCCTCCAGTGGGCTGCCCAATGCGGAGGTGTAGTGTTACCTCC
>CM031602.1:12606227-12611227 GCA_018398815.1 Conus ventricosus | reverse complement strand
GTGTGTGTGTGTGTGTGTGTGTGTGTGTGTGTGCAGTGTGTGTGTGTGTGTGTGTGTGTGTGTGTGTGTGTGTGTGCGCGCGCGCGCGCTCGCGCGCACACACACACACACACACACATTAATATCAAAATAATGGAGCTGGGAATACATAATACCTGTACATATGCCTATGCACATGCGCACTCAGCAAAACACACACACACACACACACACACACACACACACACACACACACACACACACACACACACACACACACACTCCTTTTACTACTGCCACCACTACCACCACCACCCCCCTCCCCCCAAATGTAATCAGTCTTTCGACACTTGGATCCTCCATAAGATAAACACATACCAGCAACATCCAGCTCTTATCAGGAATGTCTGATTAGGTGAAGCGTTTCTTGTCTGATCATCCTTTACGACGACGACGATGGAAAGATAAGACAGGAATCACTGTCCTGCTCTCATAGTGATCTCCATGTTTCTTTCCCCTTCACAAATCATGCCCATGGAAACTCTGTGTCAAAAAAAAATCTCACATGGCATCAAATTGGTGAGGCCTCGTTGGATGGATGTAGTGGAGGCCTTCCACTGGAAGACAACGCACATTATGCTGGCTCCATGACGAAGCAGTCACTGTGGACTGCCTGACACTTTGGCTCGATGACGAAGCAGTCACTGTGGACTGCCTGAGACTTTGCAGGTCATGCGGATTTGGGATCAGAACATGCTGCACTCATCACCGCCAAAGTGATTCAGCAGACGGTGCAGTGTCTCCTTCGTCAGAGCACCTCTTGGCGCACCGATACTGGTAGTTCTGAGTGAACTGCTATGGTTGGAATATTGACAATGTTTTGGGGGTTTTTTATGTGATAATAAATGGGAACCAGGAATGAGCAGTATCAGAGTAAAAAAAAAATCTCTGACAGAAAAGGGAACGAATAAATCAGGTGGAAAAAAAATGAAAAAAAGAAAGAAGAAAAAGAAGTAGGGAACTCTTCATGATCATCAATGATGAAGCCGATTACAATGATAACAGTTACGACGACGACCCTCAGTGGCTTCTTAATGACAAGGATGAAGAGAATGAAAAAAATAAAATAAAACACACACACACACACACACACACACACACTGACAAGCGGTGAAGATGTATACCATCAACATTGGCATCAGTGCTGCCCAGCTCTTTAGGGAAGATAGGATAGGGGAGAGAGAGAGAGAGAGAGAGAGAGAGAGAGAAGCTGAGGTGTGGCAGCAGAAGTGAGGGCAGGGGGAGGGGGGGTGGCTCTCTCTATTTCCCAGGAGTTTTGACCTGTAATTCATGGACCTTGTCAACTGTCTCCGGGACGTCGCTGCATCGATCTTCTTTCCCCCTATACCACTCCGCCCCCTGCTCCCCCCCCCCCCACCCCACCCCGCTCACTGCAATACCCCATTTTGACCATCCCTGTCCCGTCCTCTTTTTCCACATCTCTCTCTCTCCTCCTCTCTCTCTCTCTCTCTCCCTCTCTCTCTCTCCCACCCCCTCTCTCTCCCAGCCCTCTCCTGCTATCTCTCACTCTCTTTCTCTCTCTCTCTCTCTCTCTCTCCTCTCTCTCTCTCTCTCTCTCTCTCTTTCTCTCACTCTCTCTCCATGTCTCTCTCCCTCCCTCCTTCCTCCCTCTAATCCGTCTCTCTCTCTTCCTCCCTTCCTCCTTCTCTCTCTCTCTTTGTCTCTATCTCCTCCCTCCCTTTCCCTCGCCTCTCTCTCTCTCTCATCTCTCTCTCCCTCTCTCTCTCTCTCTCTCTCTCTCTCTCTCTCTCCCCATGTGTGCATGTGCGCTTCCTATTTTCTTAGGGTTTTCTCAACGTCAGGATTTTTGTTTGGGTGAAGGACACGAATTCAACGAGGACGTCAGACTTTTGTTTTGCTTACTTTCCCTTCGAGGAAGGAAGGAAGGAAGGAAGGAAGGAAGGAAGGAAGGAAGATGAGGATGGACAGAGGGTTCTCAGGCTGGGTGGTTCGAAGGTGACGTATTGAAAGCTTTGCCTGTGACCGTCTCTCTCTCTCTCTCTCCCCTCTCTCTCTCTCCTCTCCCACCATCTCTCTCTCTCTTTCTCTCTCTCTCTCTCTCTCCCTCTCTCTCTCTCTCTCTCTCTCTCTCTCTCTTTCGCTCTCTCTCTCTCTCCACCATCTCTCTCTCTCTCTTTCGCTCTCTCTCTTTCCCCCACCATCTCTCCCCTCTCTCTCTCTCTCTCTCTCTTCTCTCTCTCTCTCTCTCAGGTGAAGTGCAAGAAGTATTAAACTTGTCCCCATAAATTTTCCAGTCAGAGAGCGACATAAAGAATCTCTCTCTCTCTCTCTCTCTCTCTCTCTCTCTCTCTCTCCTCTCTCCTCTCTCTCTCTCTCTCTCTCCTTCCATCCTAAAATTTCCAAATCTCCCTGCCCTCCCGCCACCACCACCACTCCCCCCCCCCCCCCCCCCCCATCACTCCCCAAAATTCCCATTTTTTCTATCTTACCGTTTCCAAAATTCCGGACTGCCAATACCTGCCCAGTTTCACTGCAGTAGTTGTTTATAGCTCCCCTTGTCGCTCCTCCGTCTCTCTCTCCTCCTCTCTCTCTCCTCTCCTCTCTCTCTCTCTCTCTCTCTCTCTCTCTCTCTCCCCTCCCCCCCTTCCCCCCCCCCCCCCCCCGTTCCTCTCTCTTAGTCCTCGTCCCCCTCTTGCTAGATTCTCCTCGTCGCAGCGACGGCCATTATCTCGTTAACTCAGAAAGACTTGCGTTCGCTGCTGGTGCTGAAGTATTCATTACAGGAGATCAGACAGAAAGGGCTGCAGCCCAGCATCGTTGTTTAGAGAACTTGGATGGTGACGCGCGTTGCACGTGCTATCTGGAGACTTGCTTTTTTTTTTTTTTTTAAACCTTTCTTTCTTTTTTTTTCTTTTCCTTTTTTTTAACCTTTCTTTCCTTTTTTTCTTATCCTTTTTTTTTATATCTTTTCTTTTGTTTTTCCCTTCTTTTGCGTGAGGGCTCGAGAGTGCATCGGCGCCGCATTGCATGGAAAATGGCCGTCCTGCACTTGTTTATACATGTTTGGATCCAATGTAAGCTCACATACACTGTCCTGTGAAACGTCATGTGTGGGCGGCGGGTAGAGAACGTACAAAGAAACATAATACGCAGTTTCGGCTGTTGTACGCATATGCGAGCACGCATTTTCATATAAAGTAGCACACACAGGCATACACACACGCGCGCACACTCACGCACTCACGTTCGCACGCACACACACACACACACACACACACACACACACACACACACACACACACACACACACACACACATGTGCGCGCGCGCGCGCGCGCGTGAATGCTCATACATGCATGCGATTACACACACACACACACACACACACACACACACACACACACACACACACACACGTGCGCGCGCGCACACGCACACGCACGTATACGTAATGCTCGTGTGTGCTCGATTTGCATTTGTCTTACTACTCTGGTTCTTAACTCTGTTCAATGGTATCGCTAAGCGCAAAGTATAGAGAACACAATCGATTGTTTCCTTGTTATCTTGCTTAACAGGTCTTGTTATGGCAGAACGGATTTAGAAAAGACCTCCCTCCACGCACTCATATGCTCTCTCTCTCTCTCTCTCTCTCTCTCTCTCTCTCTCTCTCTCTCTCTCTCTCTCTCTCTCTCTCTCTCTCTCTTGTGTGTGCGTGCGTGCAGGTGTGTATGTTCTCGCGTGCGTGTGTTTCTTTGTGTGTGTGTCTCTGTCTCTGTCTGTCTGTCTCTCTCTGTCTGTCTGTCTGTGTCTCTGTGTGTTTCTCTCTCTCTCTCTCCCTTTCTCTCTCCCTCTCTTTCTCTCTTTCTCTCTCTCTCTGTCTCTCTCTCTCTCTCTCTCCTCTCTCTCTCTCTCTCTCTCTCTCTCTCTCTCTCTAGCTCAGTTTTTAAGAGTAATTATAGCACACACACACGGACCCACACATAATTCCCCTCTACACTCACACAAAGGCACACGTAGGCACGCGAGTGTGCATATGCCCGCGTGCGCGCGCGCACACACACACACACACACACACACACACACACACACACACACACACACACACCACACACACACACACACACACACACACACACACACACTTGCACAAATACACAGACGAGCACACACACACACACACACACACACACACACACACACACACACACACACACACACACTTACACACACACACACACACACACACACACACACACACACCACACACACACACACACACGACGATGCTTCGGGGTGATGGGAAGGTATGGAAAGGCACCATGACCACAATAACAATGTGAAATTGGCAAGGCACTGTCGATGGCGGCAGTATCCTACCAATGAAACGTTTACCGTTGCAATCCTCCACCAAAGTCGTGTACATCTTTGCCTTCACGCCCCTTTTTTCCCCACTCTACTTTCCTGTTCCTTTCTCCCTAAGATTGCTAATGTACACCCACTCAAGTCGGACTTTTCGTGTGACCTTGAAGTGAAAGTCAACGTGATGGATATAATCCATGCCCTCCTCCCCCCCCCCCCCCCCCCCCCTCCTCCCAACACTGTTTGCCCTTTAAACAGTCTTTGGTCTCTGCTAGAGACCCTATACAACAAACACCCTCTCTCCAGTGCTCCATGTCAGTCCTGACCTTAAACTGGAGCTCCACAGATGAAGAGGCTGAGGCTGAGTGTCCTCGCCGGTCGTCGGTTAGCTGTGCTCTGGCGCATGTTGAAAGCATTCATCATTTCCTGTCGCGTAACCGGCTGTCTGTCCGCTTCCTGCTCCCAGTTCAGCCGTCTGTCCGCCCAACTTCGCCACTTCTAGTGTCAAAGCTTCAAGGTTGAAGCGCGCGCGCGTGCACTCACACACACACACACACACTACAACACACACCACACACACACACACACAACACACACACACATCACGCGGCGCGCACACA
>CM031602.1:12602876-12606127 GCA_018398815.1 Conus ventricosus | reverse complement strand
GATCCCCCTCGTGTTCCTCCCACTCGGTTTCCAACGCGACGGGTTACTACTGGTACTGAGAGGACTGAGCTTTATACCGGCTTCTCTTTTTTATTTTGGGTGTGTGGTGTGTGTGTGTGTGTGTGTGTGTGTGTGTGTGTGTGTGTGTGGTGTGCGCGCGCGCGCGCGCGTGTGCGTGTGCGTGTGCGTGTACGTGTACGTGTGCGTGTTCGTTTTTTAGTGTGTGTATGTGTGTGTGTGTGTCTGCATGTGTGTGCACGTGCGTGCGTGCATATTTGCGTGCATGCATGCATGCATGTGTGTGTATGTGTGTGTGTGTGTGTGTGTGTGTGTGTGTGTGTGTGTGTGTGTGTGTGTGTGTGTACGTGTGTGTGTACGTGTGTATGCGTGTATCTATCTGCCTGTGCGACTTTGTAGATTTTGTTTTATTTCTCTTAACAATTGAAGAAGACAGGTGCGCAAAAAGACGGCGTGTCAGCTAATCAGTACATTATGCAGCATTTCTGTACATTTCTGTCATGATTTGTCCATGAAATTATGTTACACGAAATGAAATGTCGAGTCATGCTTGTATTGTAGAAGAGAAGCAAAGAGAGAGAGAGGAGAGAGAGAGAGAGAGAGAGAGAGAGAGAGAGAGAGAGAAGACAGACAGACAGACAGACAGACAGACAGACAGACAGACAGACAGACAGACAGACAGACAGACAGGCAAGCAGAAAGATAGCCAGTACAACTGAACAATTTAACACACAATTTTAATGTCTCAGGCCTCCGGCCTATAACAACGTAAGGTGCAGTGCACACATAAAGAGAAAAAAGAGAAATGACAACAAAAGTATAGTTTTCGATGTACTAATAATGCTATTTTATGAGGGTAACTAATTATTCATACTGTGTGGGATACGGGTTCTTCTCTTTTTTTCAGTGCATAGTAAATATACTTAGCACTATCTCTTGTAATAAGCGCATTTTCGTTGTTTGCAAGTAATTGTTTTAGTTCAATAGAGTTCACGTTCTGAAATTGTCTGTGCTTCAGTATGTATTTTTCTCTAAAAGGCTATAAGCATAAGCAGTAGACAGATACAAATGCGGAGAGACAGGCAGACAGAGACAGACAGACAGAGACAGACAGATAAAGAGACAGAGACAGAGAAACAGAGAGGCAGACACAGAGAGAAACAGAGGGAGAGAAAAAGACAGGGGAGAAAGGGATGGAGAGAAAAAAGAGACAGACAGACAGAGACAGAGACAGGCAGATAGAGAGACAGAGATAGAGAGAACAGAGAGAAAGAGAGAGAGAGAGAGAGAAAGAGAGAGAGAGAGAGAGAGAGAGAGAGAGAGAGAGAGAGAGAGAGAGAGAGAGAGAGAGTACAGAGCGAAAGGGATGGAGAGATAGAGACAGAGACAGACAAATAGACAAACAGACAGGCAGGCAGGCGGTAAGGTAGACAGACATACAAAGAGAGAGAGAGAGAGACAGACAGACAGACACAGAGAGAGAGACAGAGACAGAGAGACAGAAACAGCCAGAGAGCATCTGCATCTCTTCCTATCTCTATGAGACAACGCCGATGTTGTAGTCGTCAGACACATCTCAGCATATTCCTCCTAACATTCGTAGACGTAACCTACCGCAGACGACAGCGTCGGAAGCTTTCGGGCTGACTTCTTTTTTTTTCCACTCTTGAAGCCTTTGTCAGCAGTAACACCGACCATCCATCCAGCGCTCATGAAATTTCATGAGCTGTCGACCATTGTTCCAAAGAATGACTACAGTGTTTGTGTTCCGCTGGGATTCGGGGCCACTTTTAGCGGTCGAGGCAGCGAGGTTGCTGACCAACTTGCATAGAAGAAAAAGGGGAAATCAACTACAATAAACAAACTGTCAAATATGTCTGTTGCTGACCAACTTGCATAGAAGAAAAAGGGGAAATCAACACAATAAACAAACTGTCAAATATGTCTGTTCTGACCAACTTGCATAGAAGAAAAAGGGGAAATCACTACAATAAAAAACTGTCAAATATGTCTGTTGCTGACCAACTTGCATAGAAGAAAAGGGGAAATCAACTACAATAACAAACTGTCAAATATGTCTGTTGCTTTCCAACTTGCATAGAAGACAGGGGAAAACAAATATAATAAACAAACACAGTTCAAGACATGTTGTAGTAGGAAATGAACACGCAAAACTGACAGTAGGCCCTTTGGTTTTCAAGTGGGATGGGGGCCGGATAATAAACAAACTGTCAACTATGTCTGTTCCTTCCTTCGACCTGAAACCAAAATTCCAAAGACATGTTGTAGTAGGAACTGAACAAGCAAATTGACAGAAGGCCCTTTGGTTTAAGAGTGGGATGGCTGCAGGCGAAAATTGAAAGACCAGAGCAAAAGCGGGGTCACTTGGCCGTAAAACGAAAGGGACACACAGATTACAAGATAGAAACAACGCGTTTCAACCTACTACTCTTCTTCGGTCAAGACAAATGATATTCAAAACATTGAGAACAAAGGACGAACTAACAGTCACTTATCTTTGTTTTCGATGTGTTGAATGTTATTTGTCGTGGCTGGAGGAGACCAGTAGATTGAGACGAGGTGTGTCTGCTTTGCAATTTTTCTTTTCATTTTTTTTTTGGTGGTCGAGTAATTCTGTATTTGGTCTTATGACAGTAAGTTTTTAAAATCCACCAGGACTGAAGAGTTCTCTTCATTTGTCTATGAAAAACAAAGAGCCGAAATGTTGTTGTGGAGATGCTGCTGCTTGCTCTTCTTGTTCTTGTTCTTCTTCATCGTCATGTTCTTCTTGTTCTTCTTTTTGATCTTCTTGTTCTTCTTGTTCTTCTCCTCCTCTTCTCCTCCTCCTCCTCCTCCTCATCATCATCATCGTTCTCCTTTTTCTTCTTCTTCTTCTTCTTCTTCTTCTTCTTCTTCTTCTTTCTTCTTCTTCTCTTCTTCTCTTCTTCTTCTCCTTCTTTCTTCTTCTTCTTCTTCTTCTTCTTCTTCTTCTTCTTCTTCTCCTCCTTAACTTTATGGACGGCGATTTGGGGCATCTCTCTGAAGAATATTTTATTAGTTTCCTACAGTTCTGTTGGCTGTGCGCCAAAGCGTAGATCTCTCCACGCTGGGTGTGGATGTGTTCCCTGTACATTCTGCTCCGTCTGTCTGTCCATCTTCCTTGCTGTGTTTCTCCTTTGTCTCCATTTCTGAACACTTCCCTGGAGGTTTCTTTCCGCAAAGCCCGTAGATCT
>CM031602.1:12597876-12600376 GCA_018398815.1 Conus ventricosus | reverse complement strand
ATCCCAGGAGATGTTTCGCTCATGACTAAGTGGTAGAAGTTATTAGCATTTTAAATATGGGCGGTTTTTTTTGGGGGGTCACCCTGTATAAATTATAGTTTGCCTTTGCATTTCATTTCTTCCCCACTGTAACCACAGATCTTCTTTGTCTGTAGTGACTGTGGACTAGTACGTCATGTCTCTTACCTTTGGAATAACACAAATACGATACTGCCCGACAAACAAGAGCAGATAATTACATGCCTTTGTATAGTAAAATGGCTTTGGGAAGAACGTCTATTTTGTAATCAGTTTTGTGATTGATCTTCCTGTTCGTTGTAGTTCAGTTGGCATGAAGTAGAACAGAAATCATCATCTTGATAACAGCGTGGAATTCCATCTGGTCCACGGTTTAAACCACTGTAAGTAGTGAAGTTTTTGCCACAAAACTCACAACATTTTTCCACACCAGGATTTCTATCGGAAAGAAAAGCTTTCTTAAAATCTTCTGAGCATTTTCTCCAATTGAAAACAGTCTTAGCCCATTCTCGGTATTGCAACTGTGGGAAAGTGTCATCGTTTATTAAATCATTAAACTTTTTGCACACTAATGAAATATTATCCCTAGTCTTGTCGCTAAAGCGTGTAGCCAATGCAAAGATTAACAATAACACAGTGTCTGGAAGAGTAAATATCGTTTTGTTTGATATGAATATGTTAGGTTTTTCACACGTATGTTTACCAAAAATTCCGACAAAGGATCAATTGCATGTGGTTTGCCCATGGAAACTGTGAGGGATTCCTCTAGACAGTCATGTTCACCAGACATGCCACATGCTTCGCAAAGGGTTTCATCAGAATGAGCATAGTTTTCATTGACTTCTATACATGGACTATCCACAGGGATCAATCCAACGTAATGTAACTCACTGATGTGGCCAGTCAACAATGTGGGGACATCTTCATTCACATTTTCGTTTGGCAATGGTATAGAAACAACGTGGTCCATGGAATCCGACAGTACAGTGACAGGAACGTCAAAAACAAATGGCACAAGTAGTGTATTCTCGTCGCCCCATTGCTCACCCTTCTCCATTCTGTCCAAGTATTGTTCCCATGTTTCATTGATTATTCTGTCTCGTAAATCCAGCACTCCATCGGCAACATTTAACACAGGGTTTTGTCTCAGAAATTGGACAATTGCTTTTCTTACTTCATCTGCAGACATCTGCTTATTTGTTTGAATTTGTAATTGCTGTGCAATGGCATGAAATTGACAATTGCCATCTTTCGGAGTGTCTAAAATACTTACTCCGTAGGTCTGCGCAACAGCTTGTAAGCTTGGATATTCAATGTCACGTTTCTGTTCCTCTATCAACTGTGAAGAAAGTCTCTGTAACAAAACTGACGTTTTTCTTTTCATTTTCTCTCTTGCCAGTGTTAAAGATGTTATATTTTCAACACCCACCCCATTTCGTTGTCTTCACACCTCACAAAGAACTTATCTCCCCCTTTTTTTTAAAAATAATTTTGGCTCTCTTACATGGTGGATCTTTAAGGGATTTGCCACGCTTTAGTCTCTCATCCTTACGCTTGGGTTTAATAAAAACGTCCTCATTTGAATCATACCCGCTACAGATGTTTTTCTTGGCTTGTGATTTTATACATTTCAATGCTGAAGAAAGGGAATGTTCATTAGCTGCGGTTCTCTTTGTTGCCTCAAAGTGGCATTCCCGTGGAGTCATTTGTATAGATTCGTGAAATGCGGTATTGTAATCGTTTTGATAATGAAACAAATCCTGTCAAAATTACTTGTCTCGACATGCTTTGACATCAAGTCGAACTTCATTTTAGATTTCCAGGACTGATGGGACCGTTCAACTTTCCCCTTGACTTTGAGGGTGATTAGGACTGCCTCTAATAATACGAATTCCATGCTTAATAGCTTGTGCTTCGAACTCTCCTTTAAACTCGCCACCGTTGTCGCATTGAATGATGCGAGGGCTCCCCCATTCTTCATATAATTTAAACACAGCACTTGCCACTGATTTTGCGCTTTTTTGCCCTGATGATCTTAGCCAGAGATACCTACTGAATACGTCCAGAATGGCAACCACATAACGGTTGCCTGTGGTTACAGAGTCTAGATCAACTAAATCGATCTGATGTCTCTCATTTATAGAGTTTGCCAATACTGTCTTCATTTTAGGTTTGTTTTTGAAAATGGTCTTGTTTGCTGACGTAATTCCATGCTGTTGAGTGCTTTTTGGATTCGAAATTCGCCTATTCCAAAGTAGTTCTTTTTCATTCTATGGTATATCTTTCTGGCACCTTCACCGTGATGTTTCCGAAAAACATAATCAATAGCTCTTGGAATTTCATCCATAGAAAGAAAAATAAAGTTATCTTTGTCAACCACACGAACATCATTCTTTTCCAGAAAGGGTATGTATGTGTGTATCACTTTGAGATTGTATTTGATATTTGGTTGTAGAGACGTTTATCATTTAAGGTCCTCTCT
>CM031602.1:12562876-12577876 GCA_018398815.1 Conus ventricosus | reverse complement strand
TTTTACAGCACATTTGTAGAGAGAGAGAGAGAGAGAGGAGAGAGAGAGGGGAGGGAGAGAGAGAGAGAGAGAGAGGGGGGATGGTGAGGGGATGGAGGGAGACAGAGAAGGAAGGGGGAGAGAGCGGGGAGGGAGGAAGTAAGTCAAAGAGAGGGGAAAGGAGGAAAGAGGGAGAGAGACACAGAGGCAAAAAGAGAGAGGAGGGGATTGAAGAGGGACAGAGAGAGAGAGTGTGTGGAGGGGGGGGGGGAACAGAGAGGGATGGGAGAGAGATGGGAAAAAAGACAGGAAGGGAAGGCAAGAAAGAGGGATAGAGGGAGGGGAGGAAGGGAGAGAGAAGGAGATAGAAAAGAGAGAGACAGAAGAGGGGATAAAAAAGAGAGACAGACAGACAGACAGAGTATTTGGTTTTTCTTTCACTTGCAAAGATGAAGATTTTAGGCCAAAGTCTGGTCTTACAGTCTGTGCTTGTCATGCAAATATAATCACAATACAATTCTCACATAATTTCAAGCCCACAGAAACGTACTGCACGCAATCATAAATGGGACTTGTACACAGTTTTAACAAAATTTGCTTTTGTACAACTGGATTCTCAAACAATTTGAATTTCAGAGTTCAAACTAGAACGTATGTATTTCATTTGTAATCTACCACATTTATCAAGATCTACTCCAACTGCGTGTTTTGAAAATGGTTGAAAATTTGTATGTGTATGATTTATATTCTAAATGAGTGTGTTAGTGAACCCATACCCATCCCCTGCCCTTGCGGCACCCCCCCCCCCCCCCTCCCCACCCGGTCCCTCTTTTGTTTTGTGTGTAGGAGTGTTTGATTGTTCGGTTGGGTTTTCGTTGTTGTTGTTGTTGTTTTCTGTGTTTTGTAATCAATTTCGTACATATGTAATTGGTTTGTAATGTTCGTGTTTTTAGAAAACGATTTGTTATGAAAACAATGTTCATTGATTTAAAAATTGTACTGCAAATATGTTTATAATCTATAGAATTCTCCCGTATCAACAAAGCAGTTTAATTTAGAGCATACAGTTAAAACGAGAGATGAGCATGAATACGGACACGGACGCAGATATCAATAACTTGTTCATTATCGGCCATGGCCTGTGATAAAGGAGGTAGAGAGAACATGCGCACAAAAAGACATAAAACTCATATTCAGCACACACACACACACACACACACACACACACACACACACACACACACACACACTCACTCACACACGCGCGCGCGCGCGCACACACGCACACACACACACACACACACGCACGCGCGCGCGCGCGCACGCACGCACGCACGCACAGAGAGACAGAGACGGAGAGAGAGAGAGAGAGAGAGAGAGAGAGAGAGAGAGAGAGAGAGAGAGAGAGAGAGAGAGAGAGTAAATAGTCAAGAATATCCAGTGGTTCGGAATTCGAAAGGTTTGTGTAGGCACAAGGCAAATTCCTTAATAACACCCTGTTTATTTGAGGCCGTAGGTAGAATGAGTCTTGATACTGATTTCCCTCTAAAAACACCCGGGAGGAATAAACGCATTTCCAAGATTAAAGTCAGTACGATGCTATACGAAATGAAGTACAAGTACATTTTCACATGCGTTTGACGTCATGGACGAGTGAGAGCATAATCACACAACGCCTCCTGTGACGAAAATGATGATCCAAGATATGCGGTGTTCCAGATCTAATGTTGTCGATACATATTTCAGAATTTCGTCCATAGTCGTTGGCAGTAACGCAGTTACGTTGGAGTCCAGCTTGGTAGTCTTCGGTAAGATTGGTTTCAAAGGGAGGTAAGATTGATCGGAAATGAAATGAGGCAGGGAACAGCAAACGACAAACAGTAAACAAGTGGGGTAGGTTTTGCTCCCATAAGGAAACCTAACACAGAGTAACTTTTATTCAAGACTGGCACAGCCTTTTAAAAGGCTGTGCCAGTCTTGAATAAAAGTTACTCTGTGTGAGGTAAGATTGGTTTCAAAGGGAGGTAATATTGGTTTCAAAGGGAGGTAAGATTGGTTTCAAAGGGAGGTAAGATTGGTTTCAAAGGGAGGTAAGATTGGTTTCAAAGGGAGGTAAGATTGGTTTCAAAGGGAGGTAAGATTGGTTTCAAAGGGAGGTGACTGGAGGCGGAAACTGAAACAAACTGAAAAGAAAAATGACGGTAGCGCCGAACGAGGGAGACAAACAGGTAGTGACTTCTTTCATCTGATTGTATCCCGAACTCTATCAGGCTGGGAAATGGTCTTATTCAGACATCTTCATCTGCACGGCATTTAGGTGTTACCCTTGAACTCAGCACTTTCCTTCCAACAACATGTTTCCACAGCGTGCCGTGTCTGTTACTTTGAGCTTCGCCGCATAGGTTCTGTGCGACATACCTGTTGGTGCCACAAACCCATTGTTTCTGCCTTCATTCTATCAAGACTTGATTGCTGCGATTCTGTTCTAGCTGGCTGTCCCCAGAATCTTCTCAGTCGTCTACAGAAAGTACAAAACAATGCCATAGGTGTCAACCCAATTTTCCTCATTTTACAACTTCCCATATTGAAAAGTACTTTTTTTCCTTATTCCACGCCCAAAAACCTTATACATTACGGAAAACGCAAAAACATGAACAAAAATTGCTGTGGATACAATGTAATATTAGGCAGAACTTCTTGAAACAAATGGCAGTTTAAGACAGTTTATGAATAACAATAGCACTTACCCATCCAACAGAACCTCCTCTTTCACTCCAGCAGAATGCATCACTTGAGACAGTTTGCAGATCAAATCACACACCCTATAGTAAACACTGACAATGATGCAGAATTAAAACTGTTCATAAACCCATTGTTTACACACTCTTCCACTTTACCAACATCATGAGTCCATCAAAGTCACAAACCAATTTGTTCTATGCACTTTCCACTCCTACCAACATCATTAGTCTATTGAAGTCAGGAGTACATCATTACTTACTGTGATCACCAAAGTTTCTAAATCAGTTTTACCCGTATTGAAACTTGTCGGCCGTACAGACCCGAAATCGTAGGTTTCCTCGCACAGCAATACGGGAAAACCGTATAGGTGGACACCTTGCTGCTCGTTTGATTCTCAGACAACCAGATCTTCTCATGCCACTCCCTTACTTCTTTCTCTTCACTGGCTGCCGGTCGAAAAACGAATAGACTACACACTGTCCTTACTCTGCTTTAAATTTTGAATGTGCTTTGTTCTTCCTACCTTTCTGATCTCCTTCATCTCATGTTCCTTCAAGCAGTTGCGTTCTTCTACCGACAACACTCTGCTCGAAAATCCCTCGATTTCGAACAAAACCTATAGGCGGTCGTTCTTTTTCTTTTCAGGGTCCGGTTTCTTGGAATAAAACTCCAATATCTTTGCGTAGTTCAAACTCTCTGTCTTCCTCAAGGCATCTCTTTAAACAACCCTCTTCACCTATCATTAGCAGTTTTTCTCCCCTTCCCTTGCCCATCAAATTGATTCTGTGACTAATGTGTGTGTTGGTGTGTGTGTGTGTGTGTGTGTGTGTTGGTGTGTGTGTGTGGTGTGACTATATGTTGGGGGGGAGGGGCGTGATCGCATGTGTGTGTGCGTGTGCACGCGCGCGCGCATGCTGTTGTGTTGTGCGACAGTGAGTGTGGGATCGTGTGTGTGTGTGTGTGTGTGTGTGTGTGTGTGTGTGTGTGTGTGTGTGTGTGTGTTGTGTGTGTGTGTGTGTGTGTGTGTGTGTGTGTGTGTGTGTGTTGTGTGTGTGTGTGTGTGCGTGCGTGGGTGGGTGTCAATATGCACTCTTGTTTGTAGATGCATGCTACTTATTGCAATATCCATCCTCATATTGGTTTCATTTATGTTTTCTTTAACCTTTTATGTATTTGTAAGCACTTAGGGCTTATGATGTAAGATTAAGCGCCATACATGATGATAGTAGTAATCATAATAAGAATGATTATAATAATAATTATTATTTTTATTATTATTATCATTACTATTATTTCGTTCGTATGGCGGATCGTAATTTTTCTTCCAAGTTCGGTAAGATTTTCTTCTACCCATTCCCCTTGTCTACGCTTAATATTACTGCTATATAGCTTACAAGAAGTCGCGGCGAACAAGCTTTTTATTCTATTTGATTTTACATGCATTTCTCTCTTTGTTCTGTTTCGTGATTTTCAAACCCTGATTTCTCCTCTGCCCGCTCCTCCACCCCACCCACCACCACCCCACTACCCCTCCTTTCCTTTACTCTCTTATCCCTAGCGAAAAAATATATGTATATGCCTGAAATTCTTCTTAAGAAAACGGACATTTTTATTTTCTATTGTTAAACAGCACACCACCAAGTATACAGGAGTGCAGATTTTTTTTATATTTATTAATTTATTGAATTCATTTATTCTTTATAGTTAAAAATCATATTTCAGCAATAAGCAGGTCCTCCTTCAATGGATACTTTCACACTTTCGCTCTGCTGGGGAAAAAAGTATAGAGTATCGATGCTGGTTGGGGATAAACCATATCGTGTTCGTTTGAAACTGGGAGGAATTCGAACAGAGATGTTTTATTCATGGAGGCTTCTTGAGGCGGGATTACAGGCACCAGGAGAGCGGCTCTGAGTTGCTGCTGCTCCTCGCTGACAGCTTACCACCATCCTCGTCGGTTACCCAGATCCTCTTAAACTACTCTCTCTCTCTCTCTCTCTCTCTCCTCTCTCTCCTCTCTCTCTCTCTCTCTCTCTCTCTCTTCTTTTTTTTTTTTCTTCTTCTTTTCTTTCCTGTCATCCCGCATGCACACAGTGTGCATTACTCATTTTATGAAAAGACCTTTAAATGATGAACACACACAAATTACCCACCACCGCACGCACGCACCACCACCAGGACGCAACGCACGCACAACACGCACGCACGCACGCACGCACCAACACACTACACACACACACACACACACGCACACACACACACACACACATATATATATAATATATATAGAAACACACAGACGCGACAGAGGGAAGGAGATCTGGTAATGACCTCAGATGGAAAGCAATTGTCACCAAACTAATCACGTCTTCTCTGAGGTAAGCTAACCAGCATGCCTCACACAAAAGTAACGTTACGGTTGCTTCCGATGCTCTCTCAGATCGTCATCTGACGTACATACGTGGAACTGAAGATTCACACTTCAGCTCGGTGTATCAGTTTAAAATTGTGATGTACGAGAGAGAGAGAGAGAGAGAGAGAGAGAGAGAGAGAGAGGAAGAGAGAGAGAGAGGTGGGGGGGAGAGAGGGGAGAGAGAGGGAGAGAGAGAGACAAAGAGAGAGAGAGAGAGAGAGAGAGAGACAAAGAGCGAGAGAGAGAGAGACAAAGAGAGAGAGAGAGAGCGGGGGGTGGGGGAGATGGAGAGAGAGGATGGGGGAGAGAGATCTCAATGACGTGTTCTTTTACATCCAGTCATCGGTGGTAGTAGGTCTACTAAGAAGAAGAATATTTTTTTTGAGAAAAAAAAAACTACAGTCGAACAAGGATAATGTGATGTTAATGGGGAGAGAGACAGACAGACTTAGCGAAGAAGGAAGAGAGATGAGGAAGAGAGGAGGAGATGGAGAGAGAGAGAGAGAGAGAGAGAGAGAGAGAGAGAGAGAGAGAGAGAGAGAGAGAGTGACAGAAAGAGACACAGAGAGACGGACAGACAGACAGACAGACAGACAGAGAATTACTCATTACCAGCATGTCTTAGAACTTCAGGACTCATGTAGAAGACATGCACATCATGTTCACGTGAATCAAACACAACTTCATCGTTGCTTTTCTCCTAGGTGCAAATGACGATGGCATATCGTCCTTCAACTAATTTCTGCAGGTGTCTCCACTGTCACTCGTTCAGTCACTGTCCCATGACAGGAGGTCGCAGAGGCGCCTTGACGAGACCAACACTCGGGCCATCAACGATCTCCACAGCTCCCTGTCCTCAATCATGCGCAGCAATTTAGAGCTGTTCTAACCAGTCCAGTTCTTCACGTTTCCCACCTCCAAATTCTCCATCTGCGTGTTAGAGGTTAGGACTTCACTGTACCCTGTTCGATGGTTTTAAATCTAACACTCCTCTTCTGCTTCCATAGTAAAGCGATCAGAGATGATAAGCGATCTATTCGGGTACCGGGCAGAATTGCAAGTGTCTCCTCCGGTGGGTTACCTCGTTCCGGCTTGATATTGATTGCTGCCAGTTGAAAATTAAGGTAAGAAAGTGTGAAGAAAGCAGGCTGCCGAGATTTCTTAGTGGTACAGTTCCGAGTTCAAAGCATAAGGTCACGAGTCCAAATCCAGCTGGCGCCAACCCGCACTAACACCCACCACCCCCACCCCTACCCACCGCCCCCTACGCCCCCTCCCCCCCCCCCCTCCCCCCCAAAAAAAGTCATTTATATTTCACTTTTTTTTAAAGTTCTAGTAGAGCAAGTGTAATACGAAATAAAACCTACATTTCTCCACTTTCATGGAAGGATTTGTTTCCCCCTGTGTTATTCCCCCCCCCCCCCCCCGCCCCCTCAATCACAGCATTACTCCCTAACCACGCGTCCCAGCTGGTCAACACTCGGCCACATCCCTTTCGACTGCTTCACCAACAGCCAGCGAACAGTCCACAGAGAGTGATGACTCTCAGGTCGTCCAGCAAGAGGCGACCCGACCCACCCTCCAGACGAGACGGCGCACTGCTGGCTGTGTCGCTACAGTGCTGGGTCTCTACAGTGCTGGGTCTCTGCAGTGCTGGGTCTCTGCAGTGCTGGGTCTCTACAGTGCTGGGTCTCCGCAGTGCTGGGTCTCCACAGTGCTGGGTCTCCGCAGTGCTGGGTCTCCACAGTGCTGGGTCTCTACAGTGCTGGGTCTCTACAGTGCTGGGTCTCCGCAGTGCTGGGTCTCCACAGTGCTGGGTCTCCTCAGTGCTGGGTCTCTACAGTGCTGGGTCTCCACAGTACCGGGTCTCCACAGTGCTGGGTCTCCACAGTACCGGGTCTCCACAGTGCTGGGTCTCCACAGTGCTGTTCCAGCGTGTCACAGCGCTGATCCACTCCACAGCAGGACATGCCCTGCTAACCTTTCCACTGGGGGGGGGGGGGGGGGGGGGGCGGCGGGCATGATGGATGGTCATAGAATCAGCTGACTGGTCGTCCTCCTCCCCAGGGTGTCGCTTGGTGGTACATCCAACATCCAGCGACTGTAACTCGCCGGCATTGGCGACGGGAAAGGGAACACAACACAGTACGGGTGTGGAAAGGAAATACGATAACGGCGGTTAGCATGGGGAGCAGGACGTGATGGGTACTTCTCTCTCTCTCTCTCTCTCTCTCTCTCTCTCTCTCTCTCTCTCTCTCTCTCTCTCTTCTCTCTCTTTCTCTCTCTCTTTCTCTCTCTCTTCTCTCTCTCTCTCTCTCTCTCTCTCTCTCTCTCTCTCTCTCTCTTAATGCTGATCAATGAGGAGGATGCTGTATTGACTTCTTTGTGGGTGGTTGCGTGTGTGTGTGTGTGTGTGTGTTTTGTGTGTGTGTGTGTGTGTGTGTGTGTGTGTGTGTGTGTGTGTGTGGTGTTGTGTATGCGTGTGTATGTGTGTGTGTGTGTGTGTGGTGCGGTGTGTGTGTGTGTGTTGTGCGCGCGCGCGCGTGTGTGTGTATTTTGTGTGTGTGTGCGTCTGTATGTGGTGTGTGTGTGTGTGTGTGTGTGTGTGTGTGTTGGGGTGTGTGTGTGTGTGTGTGTTTCAGATATAGTGACATTTTCTATCCAGTTGTTATTCTAAAATGGTGAGAGAGGAGAAAGAGTTGGGAATTAGGATGGGCGGGAAAGGGGGGGGGGGGGGGACAAAAAACCCTTACTGCATCTCTCTGATTATGTAAGGTCCGATTTCTGAAAACATAAGATCAGATTCCGGCGACGTTTTCTTAAGAATCTTGTAATTTTGTTTCGTTTCCCATTTGACATATCTGTTTGTCACACCTTACTGTGACGAGGCCTTTCATATTTGGTGCTGAAGTAACCCTTTCGCCATCATGGGAAACACTATCTCATTACGCTGTGAATGTGGGGGGAAATGTGAGGGAAGTAAACGGAATGGAGAGAAGGGGGGGGGGCAAAGAGAATGTTTGTAAAAGTAATTCCGGCATTCTTCGCTTCCCGAAATTGACGTTTTTCTGATTTGTCGATTTCAACGAAAATGCCATGCGCATTTTGATGTGTTTTCAACATCTCCCTTCCAAGGTGTCTGAGGATGATGTTAACGGCAAAGCTGGAATGGCACTTCTTTATAACTGCCAGAAAAAAACGTGGAATGCTGGATTTAGTTCGTGACCATCAGAAATGTGTGCAATGCGTAATGAGTGTGTAGGCGAAGTACATACAGACAGTGACAACGTATGAGGCGTCAGCGCACGCATGCAGAATTGTTCCACAGGTAAAGCCATATGTCCACAACGCAACTAATACACCGAACGGTAGCGTGTGCGTGCGCGTATTCCCTCCCTCTCTCTCTCTCCCACCCCTCTCTCTCTCTCCTCTTCTCACTCTCTCCTCCATCTCTCTCTTCTCCCACCTCTCTTTCCTCCTCGATCTCTCTCGCTCTCCTCAACATCTCACTCCGTCGCCCTCGGCTCTATCTCTCATCTCCTCCTCTCTCTTCAAATCCAGTATAGAGAAATCTCTCCTCTCCTCTCGTACTCGCATCTCTCTCACATCTCTCTCTCTCACACACACACTATCACACGACACACACCACACACACACACATTACGCACACCGCTACCACAATATAACACACACCACCCACACCAGTGCGCGCGCGCACTGTCACACACACAACACACACACCCACACACCACACACACACCACACACACACACACACACACACACACACCCACATCACACACCCACACAAAGCACCGCACGCATGCAAGCATGTCACAGATCAGTACACACACACACCACCACCAACCACCACAACCACACCCACCAACCACCAAGCCCGCGGCGGGGGGGGGGGGCCCTCAACCAACACACCCACACACCACTTTCTGACCTCCCTCCTCCCCTTCTTGCCTTCTCTACTCTTTCTTCTCCCCCTCGCTCCCATCCTCGCCACTGCTTCTACCCTCCTGTCCTCAGCCCACCGCCTCCTCCACCTCCTCCTCCTCCCCTCCTCCTCCACTCCTCCTCCTCCTCCTCCTGCTGCACCTTCCTCCTCCTCCTCCTCCTCCTCCCCATCACCCATCTACCTCCTCCACTCCTCCTCCCACCACCTCCCTCCTCCCCTCCTGCTCCTCTCGCTCCTCCTCCTCCCTCCTACCTCCTCATCCTCCTCCTCCTCCTCCTCCTCCCTCTGCTCCCTCCTCCTCCTCGCTCCTCCTCCTCCTCCTCCATCTCCTCCTCCCTGTACCTCCTCCACCTCTCCTCCTCCTCTCCTGCTCCTCCCCCACCTCCTCCTCCCCTCCACCACCTCCTCCCTCCTCCTCCTGCTTCTCCTCCTTATCCTCAATCCTCCTGCATCCTCCTCATCTCATCCTCATCCTCATCCACATCCTCCTCATCCTTCCTCCTGCCTCATCCTCCACCTCCTGCTCCTCCTCCTCCCCTCCTCCTCCTGCACCTGCTCCTCCTCCTACCTCCTCCTCCTCCCCTCTCTGCTCCTCCTCCTCATCAACATCCTCTTTCCTCAATCCTCATCCTCCTTCACCTCCACCGTCCTCCTCCTCCTCCTCCTCCTCCTCCTCCTCCTCCTCCTCCCTCCTCCTCCTCCTCCACCTCCCACCTCCTCCTCATCCACCTCCATCACCCCTCCTCCCTCCTCCTCCTCCCTTCACCTCCTCCTCCTCCTCCTCATCCTCTTCCTTCACCTCCTCCTCCCCTCCTCCCTCCACCTCCACCTCCTCCTCCTCCACCTGCTCCTCCTCCTCCTCTCCCCTCCCTCCACCTGCTCCTCCTCCCCTCCCTCCACCTCCTCCACTCCTCCCACCACCTTCAACTCCTCGTCCTCCTCCTCCTCCTCCTCCCACCTCCAACCTGCTCCATCACCTCTTTGTTTCGAGAAGACTGTCCACACTCCGACCATTATTGATTTGAATTCCTCAAAAGGCCGGCCCCCCCACTCTCATTCATCCATCTGATGTGGAAAAAAAAAAAAAGAAAAGAAAAAAGAAAAGAATGAAAATGACACCAGACACTATACAACCCTGTCGCGTTTCCACCAATTATAGCCGACAAGCACGTTTAAAAACCCTCTCACTGTCCCACCCACCACCTCCTCACTTCCTTACTGAACTCTAATTTACCCTCCCCCTTGTACCGTTCCCCTCACCACCTCAACTCACAACCTCTCACCCTCACCGCCCAGCGGCCATACGTCCACCCCATTTTGTTTTTTTCTGTGTTTTTTTTTTTTTTTTTTTCGTTTCCCCAACCCCTATACCTCCCACTCACCAGCTGATCCACATATCACATCCTCATCCTGTCCAACAAACCAAAAAGTAAACGTCGCGTTTAGGGACGTTTCTAGCATCAGTTCACCCCAACACAAAACTGTATGTCCAATCCAATCCCACAATAATGTCCCTTGGTTAATGGGTGGTTTGACGTACCCCCATTAACTATCAGGTGACAATCTCCGTTTGATACCACGGTAACAACAAAAAATCAAAACGATGAGTTATTTTTTCACCAACAAGTCCCAGACGGGGGAACAAAAGGCTGAGTCCCGACAAATGACAACCCAAGTGGTTCGGCGTTCCAAAACTGATGGTCTTGTCTGCCTCAGACGAAGTATGGATATGTACAATTTGTTGCCCTTTCCTTTTCATTCTCATCTTCGTTTTCTGTAGGGTGTGTGTTCCCTCTCACATTTTTGTTTCCTTCTTCCAGGTCCATTGTCTTTATATTGATAGTATCATTTGTTGAATTGCACTTGGTTTTTTTTTTTTTCATGGTTACTTATTTGTTCAGCATACAAACACAAACATGCTCCCACACACACCCACCCACACCACACACAACACACACACACACCCACACAACCACACACACCACACACACACACACACACACACACACACACACACAACAACACACACACGTCTAAATATCCACTATGTGGAATAGACGTTATTGAAAGACAACAACAACAACAACAAACACACACACAAACACACACACACCACACACACACAACACACACAACACACTCACACGACACACACACCACACACACACACATACACACACCACTTATAATACACACACGACACATACACACACACCCACACACACACACACAACACACACACACCACACACACACACACACAACCACACACAACACAAACACACACACACCCACACACACACAACACACACACACACACACACACACCTGTCACCTGTACAGGACTAGTAACCCCATGACTTTTTCTTTGACTCTTCAGGTCAGCATCCTGCAATACAACCACTGTACCACGTCGCGCTGGTCCCCTATCTCATTCAGTGTGGCCATGCCAAAAAAAAAAACGTTCCTCGCTGAAAATCCGAAGAGGGGGGGCAGTCGATGTGGACCCTGTGGAAATGGGTGGGTTGGTTGGTGAGTTGGAGGCGTATCACAGAAAAGCTGGGGGGGGGGTGGGGGGGTGGCAAATCTGATCCCCATTCCTTCCGGTGAAAAATCACGAAGGTTACACACAGCACACACACAACACACACAACACACACAACACAACACACACACACACACACCACACACCAACAGCAACACACCACAACCGCTTGACGATTTAAAGAAACCAAAAAATAAAGGAAAACAACTGTAGGTTGTGATAACTGATACATACATATAACATACTATGTTTTATCCAATACACATATCCTAGAGTGGCGTTTTAGAATGTTTGCATTTAACTGCCGCTCTTATAATTACCCGATTCTTCCGCACCAACCCACCCAGTCCCATCTCCCTTCTTTCTGTACTCTATCAATCTCTTAACCGGTCGTTTTGTGAATGACAGAGGAGTAGTTAGGCCTGGAGTTGCATTCCTACGACTCTCACTGTTTACGGCTCAGGGGCGCACAATGACAGATAGAAAGTCCAGGGACTGTCTCGCTGTAATGAACCAGCGGAATATTATAATGTTGTTCGTGGCCCCCTAAATTGGACTTACACTCTTACAACTAAGAAAGGGTGAATGCCATAGCAGAGGTCCGATGGCCCCTTTGTGTGTAATTTTAAGAGTGTACGGTACTGTATGGTATGTTGGTAGGAGTATATCGCACGCCATGTGTGTTTGTGTGTGTGTGTGTGGTGTGAGTTTGAGTGTGTGTGTGTGTGTGTGTGTGGTGTGTGTGTGTGTGGTGTTTGAGCATCCGTAAGCAATTCAGTTTAACAGCACGTGAATGCGAGCGAAATCACTGCTTGTCACAAGATTAAGTGACAAGTCCCTGAATTGTGTGTGTGTGTGTGTGTGAGTGTGTGTGTTTAGGTGTTTTGTGTGCGCTGTGTGTGTGTGTGTGTGTGCGCGCAGCGCCGCGCGCGCGCGCACGGGTGCTTCTAAAGCCTCAAGCTGACGTGGACTTAAAACGCTTTTCGTTTCTTTTTTTTTGGGGGGGATGTGAGGGGTTGAAGGGTCGTCGGGGGTGGGGGGGAAGGGGGGTCGTGGGTTACGGAAAAATGGCTTGTGTGGGGTGTGGTGTGTGTTTGTGGTGTGTGGTGGGTGGTGTGTGGGTGGTGGGGTGTGTGTGGGTGGCGTGAGTGGGGGGGGAGGTGCAGGTGGAGTGAGTGAGGGAGTAGTGAGGGGGAGGTGGGAGGTGATGAGGGAGGGGAAGGTGAGGGAGGGGGGGTGGGGGGTGGGGGGGGGGGGGGGGGAGTTAGGGGTGGGGGGGTTGGGATGTTTTGGGGTTGGGGTTTTGTGTGTGTTTTGGAAATAGGTTGAGGTGAGGGGGGGGGGGGGGGGGAGGGGGGGGGGAGAGGGAGGGGAAAGGTGGGGGAGTGTAGGATTGGATATAGTTGGGGAAGTGGGGTTGGAAGTATAGATAGGTGATGGGTTGGGTGAGATAAGGGGGGGTAAGACCAAAAAATAGGGCTAGACCTTTATGTATAATAACAGATTGATAAACCAAGGCAAAGTTGCACGAAGCGATTTTCTTTAAACCACATACAGGAGTCCCCTCCCGGGCCCCCCCTAGTGGACCACGTTAATCTGTCTCATAGCAAGCATTACCACAGACGTGTCATATCCGCCCTGCCCCCCCCCCCTCCCCCCCCCCCCCCCCCCGCCCCCCCAGCCCCCATACCCCCGCGTCCCCACCCCCCCCCCCCGGGACCCCCTCCCCGCCCTATTAATCCTCCTCCAACGGCCAAATGGACCCACCCCTCTAAACAAAACAGACAACAAACAGACCCCAGTCTCATCCCCTCATCCCATGCCACAGTCCCCACCTGCGACTCGACCGCAAAAGTGTATCAAAACCGCAACCACGAAGTATAACCGCCCCCGATCCAGAATAAATGGCTTCTGAGAAATGTTATCAAGTATCGCACAACAGATAGTAGATAAGAGAGTGTGAGATGATAGATGGAGGTGAGAGAGAGATATAGAGTTAGAGAGAGACTTGACCACCACATGTTCAGACCAACTGTCTGTCAGTCTTTCTACCTGTTAGTGTGTGAGAGTGTGTGATGTGTGTGGTGGAGTGTTTGTGTGGGTGGTGTGTGGTGTGAGGTGGTGCGTTGCGGCGCAGGTGTGTGTGTAGAGTGTAGTGCGAGAGTGTAGTGTGTGTGTGTTATGTGCGCGCGCACAGTGCGTCCACAACTCCAAGAGATCTAACCGGAGACCGATGTAGCGGTCTCTTAGCGGAAGGATCCCCAGTTCTCATTTTGTGTAGTTATGTGACATCAAGACACACAAGCCCTATCCGAGTAAGACCCCCAATGCCCCGACCCCAAGAGCCTAAGAGACGAACCAACAACCAAGGCGACCACGGCACAAAAAATCCGTTCCCTTAACTAGTTACCCACAGCCTCCAGCATAAAAAATCAGTTTTGATGGCTTCTCCTGCACACCCATCCACGACCCCTGTACCAAGCAAGGCCTCCCCACTTCTCCTGCTCTGCAGGCCCCACTACCTACGGGCAATAGATTGACCCACCCCCACTCCCACGCCCCACCCCCCACCCGCACTTCCCAAGAAGATTTCTGCAATATTACCCACACAGCTACTGGGTACCATATCCATATCCACCGACAGCATTAACATGCTGAAGCCGACAGACAGCAAACCACCGAAACTTCTCAGGGCGTCGGATGATATAAGAGGAAGAGGTGGAGTGGGGAACGGCTGGGGGGACGAGGAGCACGGGGGCGACGCAACATATAGTACAGAGTGGACCACTCAACCCCTCGCCCGCTCAGAAAGAACAGAGTGACACCTCTCCCCATCGCCCACTCCCACACACACGGTATCCAAAGTGAGTGCATTTCCTGTCCAGGGCCTCGCAGGTGTCCGTGACTCCCGGCCTGGTTGATGACAGGATAATTGAGAAAGGCAGTGTAAAAACACGACAGCTCAAAAAGGACGGGTCCTTGCCCATGCCTCGGCCCATCGCCAACTTCTCTATGGTAATAGATGCAGTTTCCGTCCAACACCTATAGGTGTTCCGAAAACACTCGTCTGACGCGCCAGGAGAATGTGAAAGAAAGTGTAACATTCACGACACTTAAGGGAATGTCCACGAGCCCTGTCGTCTGGTACATCCACTAACTTTCACTGACGGTAAAAAGAGATGCAATTTTCCTTCCTGTCTAAACACGCACAGGGTGTCCCCGTAACTCACGAACCTGACTGATTCGGTATATGTTAGAGTACGTGTTAAATGACGTGTCTAAATAACTCTTGTCACAAACATTGTTCCACGAGGGTATTCCAAACATCATAGGGTGGTGTTTCCAAGCTGCATAAC
>CM031602.1:12552876-12557876 GCA_018398815.1 Conus ventricosus | reverse complement strand
CCTTCCTTTTTGTTCCTACTGTGTATTAAACTTTGGTGCCGCCCTGAGTTTTTTTCGTTGGATATTGTCTATCCCCCAAATTTTGGGGGAGAGGGAAATTACATTAAATCTTCCCCAAAGATATATTAAAATCCTTTAAAAATGAATTGAAATCGGGTCCCAAACAAATTTTTAAAAAAGGGTCTTGTACTTAAAAAATCTAGTCCCGTCACATAGATGATTTAAAATGGGTGTCGTCAATAGTATATTAAAATGGGGCCGTCACATAGTGATATTGAAAGGAGTGGTCCATAGATGATAGAAATGGAGTGTCTCCTAATGACTATTAAATGGAGTGCGTACAAAGATGATTTTTGAAAGGGATCCCGCACAAAGATGACTATTGAAATGGAGTGCGTCAATAGATGACTATTGAAAAACAGGGGAGTGGTCACATAGATGACTTTTAAAAATGGAGTGCGTCAATAGTACTATTGAAATGGGTGCGTCACAAAATGACTTTTGAAATGGGTGCGTCAAAGATGACTATTGAAATCGCGACTGAGGCAGGATGGGCCCAGTTTCAACGACGTTGACCTAGCCTGAAACGTTTCTTTTCTTGATAAACCCAACTTCAAATGTTTTTCTGCTGACCGCCGCTGTTAAAAAACATTCTTCTGGCTCATTTTTTTCCATTTTTAAATACATTTAGTGAGGAACAGTCTGTGGGGAAACCCAAAAATGTAACACACCCAATTTTATCGTGAGAACACACGCCCTCTTCGAGTACACTACTTTAGTTTTCTTCTTTAAGGTACGTTCTGGGGGATATTGAACCCAAAACTCATAATATCATCATCATTTTTCTGTCGTTTTTGTGTCGTGTGTCGTCGTGTTCTTAAACTTCGTCATTTTCATTTTCATATGTCATCTATTTTTTTCTTTTATTAATATTTATATCATATTATTATCTCCCTTCAAGGCAGCCCCCCAGGTCAATCAATTTTTACGTTTGACCTTTGGGGCATTTCCCGTTCAAACCCATCACCCGTCGCCGAACGGTTTTCGTTTAAACGATTGTTTGGTTTTTGGCGAAAGTTAATGTTCATTGCAAACTCGGAGGTGGTGTTTGGCTTTGTTGGTATTGTTTCCATTTCAGCCCGGACGTAGTTAAAAAGGAAAAAAGGTTAAAAATACTTTGGCCCATCTCGCCCGACATTTCTCAATCGTTTTTGGCCCCTCTCGTCGACCCCAAACCCGCTATAACCAAAAGTTCTGTTCAAGCAGGGGGTATTTGATGCACTGCGCCCCCGACCCATAAATGAATTACTTACAGTGGTTTTCCCCACGGGTGGTTAGGGTCCGACAGGAGCACCCAAAAATGACGATTCGTAAAAGAAGCTTTTTAACCATGTAAAATATAAAAGTTTCCCGTTCCGTTCTGTTTGATTTTAAGCTGTAAAATTCGGGGCTTCTGTTCAATACGTAGACGGGGGAAAACAGAAATACGTGCGCCGCGTCATTTTGGGATGCCGCCGGTTTTGGTGCGCCGGGGTTTTTAAAACCCCTTTTGCGGGCTTCAGCTGTGTTAAAAGGAACAAACAGGAACAGTTGGCAGATATCCAGATAAATGACTTTGTTTTAAATGGAAACAGCCCCCCCCCCCCCTCCCCTCTCTCTCTCTTCTCTTTCTTCTCTCTCTCTCTCTCTTCTCCCTTTCTCTTCTCTCTCTCTCTCTCTGTGTTTTGTTGTCCTTTTGGGCTGTCGGTCGTCCCTCCTCCGCCTTAAATTTTCTGTCTGCTGCTGCCTTTGCCTCTGATGTCAGTCTTTCTTGTGTTCCTTTTTTTTTTTTATTTTGGTTGTATGTTTTTTGAACGAATCTGACATGGTTTCGTCATGGACATAAAGTTTGTGCGTGTGTGTAGTAGTTGTGTTTTCGATGTTATCTTCAGTGTGTGTGGGGTGTGGGGGTGTGTGTGTGTGGTTTTGTGTGTGGGTTTTTGTGTGTTTTTTTTGTTTTTGGGTGTGTGTGTGTGTGTGTCTGTGTGTTTTGTGTTTGTGTGTGTGTTTGGGTTTTGTGTGTGTGTGTTTTTTGTGTGTCTTTGTGTCTGTTTTTTCTGTGGTTTTTTGTGTGTGTTTTGTTTTTTTGGTTTTTTTTGTTGTGGGGGGGGTTTTTGGGGTTTTTTTTTGGGGCCCGTGTTTTGGGCCCCGGGTTTTGGGCGGGGTGGCCTTGATTTAAACTTTTCCCCTCAGATTCCGAAAAAAAACACAAAACAAACCCCCCACACCCCCATGCACGCACGCACGGCGCGCACACCACACACAAAACCACAACACACACACCATACACATGCACGAACCACACACACAACACACACAACCACACACACAACACCACCCACACCAAAAACACATTTAACATAATGTTGCTACATAAAAAACTATGTGACAATAGCTGTATGAAAGGGGATAATGTGTGTGATGTCTGTCACTCTTGTGCGGGGGGGGGGGGGGGGGGGGGGGGGGGGGGGGGGATGGTGAAAAGGGGTGAGGGCTTATAACATTTTTTTCTAATGAGAAGGTCAAAAGATACTGCAATGGTGTTTAGTGCACTTGTTTCTTTGGTGTGGGTGTTTGTGGTGGGTCAGCAGTGAGTTTGGGTGCAAGAATGCGCTATGTAAGATCCATATTAAAATTCAAGGTAAAAAAAATACTCTTTTTTGTCATGGAATACTACAATTTACTCCATGGAATACTAAGGTTCAATTTTGAGGTACACAGGTCTGAGAACGGAGGAAATATGAGCCCGTATAGGAAGAGAATTGAAATTGAAAGTGTTTGAAGACACGTTTTTGATTAATTGGGGACCGTTCCGATGTTCATTTAGTACTGACCTGTGAATGTTCTACTGTAATTGAACATTTCACCTTGTTATCAAAGTCGAACCTTTTTTTCTCTGTCCCGATCGACTCAACCATGAGATCAACCAATCGACTCAACCATGAGATCAACCAATCGACTCAACCATGAGATCAACCAATCGACTCAACCATGAGATCAACCAATGCTCTAACGCATCTCACCTTCATTCGGCGTTGAACTCACTGACTTCTCAAGAAACAAGAGTGTCATTTTTCATAGTCGTAACAGAAAACCAAAAATCCTGCACAGCAGCACAATAGCAGATTAAGCTGCTGATACCAGAATGAAACTGAGACAACGAGGATTCAGTCAGAGACAGAGAAAAATGTCTGCGATGTATGTGTGACTGTTCTGAAGATAAATTTAGAGGTATACCATGATTCCGGTAGGATTTCACCGAACGGAAGAAGGCCGCTGTATCTATGTGGCAGGGCTTGCGCAGTTTCTAACGTCATTGTTTTTGTTGTTTTCATGTGTGTGGTGTGTGTGTGTGTTGTGTGTGTGTGTGTTGTGTGGTGTGTGTGTGTGTTTGTGGTGTGTGGCGCTGTATGTGTGTTGTTGTTGTTGTTGTTTTCTACATAACAGCATTCGTCATTTTGACACACGAGAAATTCAATGTTTGACAGTGCTTGCCCGACCGGCGCCAATATTAAAGTGATTCCGCCCCCTAAACAGTATGATGAAGGAACATAATGGTACTGTACTTGATTCAGTGTCTGAAACAGCCGTGCTGGTGATAAAAGGATGAGAGGATGTGCTGAGGATTGTGGGGGTAGTGGTGACGGATAATAGCACCTCAAAGATTCTGAAAATTGTGCTGTCTGGATCTTAGTTCCAGCCAGAAAAAAAATCCCATCTCCTGCGAGATGAATTGGAGGTCGTTTAGTCTTTGAAGATGGTAATCAAATGAAGGGTAGAGGGTTACGTTACGTCTCTCTCTCTCTCTCTTCTCTCTTCTCTTCTCTCTTTTACTCTCTCTCTCTCTCTCTCTCTCTCTCTCTCGTGGAAAAAAACAGGACCTTCCTGTCACATTGTCGTCAGATGATGGATTCATTTTACAGTCCGCTGCAGCTTTGTTAGAGGTACTTCCAGTAAGAGACAGGAAAGAGATAAACGTTTCTATCATAATAGATAGGTTGCATATATATGAAGGAAACCAATGTGTATTTCACATACTGGTCTTTATGTTTGTTTGTTTGTTTGTTTGTGTTTGTTTGTTGTTTTTTAAGCTATAGATTTGTTTAACATAGAATTGTCCTCAGTTACTCCTGATGTTTTTCCTGTTAAAGTCTGTATGACTCAGAGGCATCATCCTGTATACCAGACAAAGGATTTGTGATTGGGGGATTTTTCATTCTGCTGCTTTATCGTCACCCCGTGCCCTTCCTTTGTTACTGGACCACCTGTCAATGCAGATATATTCTAAGTGTCTCTCTCTCTCTCCCTCTGTTTATCTACCTGTCTGTCTATCTATTAACCTGTCATCTAATTATCTATCTATCTTAGAGAGAATGAGACAGAGGCAGAGAGAGAGAGAGAGAGAGAGAGAGAGAGAGAGAGAGATGAGAGAGAGTAGTGAGATGGGGAGAGTGGAGGTAGATAGGAGAGAGATGTGTGTGTGGGTGTGTGTGTACAGAAACATGCATGCATGTAATACGCACGTCAAACACCAGTAATTACAGATTACATTATTCTCATGCAGACAAACAGATTACATTATTCTCATGCAGACAAACAGATTACATTACTCTCATACAGACAAACACGCATGCACTTGCACTCGCAAGAATCAATCGGACTGTTACAAAGCCATGAAAATCAATTATGTTAAAAAATTTTAAAAAAGGTAAATTGGAAAGAGTTGGTAAATGGGTAAATTTGAGAGTGTGTGTGTGTGTGTGTGTGTGTGTGTGTGTGTGTGTGTGTGTGTGTGTGTTGTAATGGTGTACGCGCGAATGCGCGCGTGAATGTGTGTCTTTAAAACCAGCTGTGGTAATTTTTTTTTCTCTTGATTATATTCATATGCAGAAAAATCTAAGCGTGTAAATCTTTCCATGCTACTTCTGTCTTCTCAAAAACAACAGCAACAACAAAAACAA
>CM031602.1:12537876-12547876 GCA_018398815.1 Conus ventricosus | reverse complement strand
TGTGTGTGGTGTGTGTGTGTGTTGTGTGTGTGTGTGTGATGTGTGCGTGTGTGTTATGCTGTGCATAATGTGTATGTTCTGTGTCTGTGTGTGTGTGTGTGATTAAAAAAAAGAAAGAGTGAGTGATATGGGCGAAGGAACAGTGGACAATGGGGATTCCCTTGTGTACCATCCCGCTGTCCCCTCCCGTCCCTCCCTCCCCACCGCTGTCCCACCCCGTCCTCCCTCCCACCACCCGCTCCCTCCATCCTCCTCCCAACCACCCTGTACCCCCCGTCCCTCCTCCCACCCAGCCCCGTTTCTCGTATAATCACATGGAAAATTACCACCTCGGCTGGGAATGGAAGCACATCACGTGATAACACAGCATCCTGCACTGAGTCTTGCTACCTTTGAAGCGAAGAGCTGGGCGTGAAGTGGAAAGAGATTAGAAATGACGCTTCACTCTGTGAATGTGCAGACATGCTCGTGGAGTTTGTTGGAAGTGACTCTTCTCTCTCTCTCTCTCTCTCTCTCTCTCTCTCTCTCTCTCTCTCTGTGAGATAGAGAGGAGGTAGAAAGGGAAAGTTAGGAGGGAGATAAACATCAGAATGTGCAATGTGTTGCGCCGTTTTTTGTCGTCCTGAACACTGTATCACCTCGATGTTTTGTCGTCCATTTCAAACCCATTTATGTCGCACTACGATGTTTGCGTCACTTAAACCATTATTCCGCCACTACCACTTTATAGTCGTCATTTTTCGGGCAATCTCACGAGTGTTTTGTCGCCTTACTACCCATTTGTTCACGAGCCAAAAGCAGTTAAGGCGACAAAAATGGTTACCAAATTGGGAACAAAACTCGTGAGTACGAGAAAAATTCGTGAGGTACGTCAAAATGGACGACAAAAATGGACGACAAAATGGCGTGGAACGTGTCAAACAGTTGAAGTTTTCTTGCATCACCGATGTGACATGTGTCTGCATCACGATGTGAAGTGTCTTGCATCACCGATGTGACATGTGTCTTGCATCACGATGTGACATGTGTCTTGCATCACCGATTACATGTGTCTTGCATCACCGATGTGACATGTGTCTTGCATCACCGATGTACTGTGTCAAGTTGCGACTTTAAAAGACCTCTTCACTAACTCTAAACAGATCAAAGGAGTGTTTCTTCTCTCTTTGTTATTTTCAAATGATGTATATAGTAAGTGTGTGTGTGGTGGGGGGGATAAAGGTGGGATGTGCCGTGCATTCTTGCATTTGTATGTGTTTTTGTGGCATGTTGTGTGTGTGTGTGTGTGTGTGTGTGTGGTGTGTGTGTGTTGGGTGTTTGCGTGCGTGCGTGTGTACGTGTGTGTGTGTGTGTGGTGTGTGTGTGTGTGTGTGTGTGTGTGTGTGTGTGTGTGTACGCGTGTATATGCGCGCGTGTGTGTCTGTGTGTGCCTGCGTGCGTGAGTGCGTGCGTCGCGCGCGCGCGATCGCGCGTTGTGTGTGTGAGCGCGCGTGCGCGTGCGCTTTGATCGGATGTGAAACTGCATGCGTGTATGGTGAATCTGCACATTCTGCATGCATAAGCGCTCGTGTAGTTTCTACGTGCGCGTGATAACGCGCGTGCATTTCCACTCTGTGTCAGCACCAGAACCCCTCTCTCTCTCTCTGCACGCTGACTCGAGGCGGTAAACGATCAATTTATGCGCTTCTGCCCGCAAATAAAAGCCTCCCCAGCAACGGTTCCGTGCATTGGCGGTCCCCCATTAATTCTCACGCCTAACAATGGCGGCAGAGGCATCAGCAGAGATAAACATGCCATAACGCTCCCCCAATGCTGGCAGTGAACGTCGGGTCTGGAAGAGAATGACGTTTCGCTATCAGTAAAGCACAATCTGGCCTGTGAACTGTGTGGTGTTGCAGCACCTTTGGTGTCCGGGGGAAGGTTCTGCCGCGCATGTGTTCCCTTCTTCTCCAATGCCCGTTTAAATCTGGCAGGTAATGCAACAATGCCTTGGAGAATCGTGGGGGGGGGGGGGGGGGGGGGGCGGCGGGGAGGAAGATGGGGGGGGGGATGGGGGGGTTCTTTGTCCTCACTGTTTCCTGACTCTATGTGGTTTTTATCGGGTCTGCCTTTTTTGCTTTATTCTGATTTGAAAACACAGCCGAGGGAACGGTGGTACTAGTCGCGTGACGACACTGGATCCTGTCACGTGGTTGTTGTCTGTCCTCGTGTTTCAAGACTAGTCGTGGACGTGAATCAAGAAGAAGATCAGTAGCAGTAGACAAACACACATGGGAGATAGGACAGTACAAAACACACTCTGCACTTTTCATGTTCATTACCGTTAGCCGTTATGTCATCATCTGACGAAACCACAGCTACTGCACATTGCAACCCCTCGGTTTATTTCCCCATCACCAACAAGGAAGACAGGCAGGAATGTGCAACCATATATTCTCAAAGCGTTGAAGCCTAATTCATGAAGATTATGATGCCTTTCTACCCCCCGACAGACAGCCTTCCCAACAAACGTTATTCCAACGCATTGTACGAGAGACTGTTCCAGCTGAACAGAGTTCCTTTCGTAAACGAAGTTACAGTTTCTCACAACTAATAACGAAAACAATGGCCTCATAAGACATGAACATGTTACAGCGCCCTCCCAACCCCTTCTCTCTCCTCTCATCCCCCGTTCCCTCCCCTCCACACTCCCCTAAGCCATTCCCACCCTCCCAAATGCGTTGCTGTAAATTTCGGGGAGGGAGGAGAATTAAGTCGCTCCATCCCGGCGCACAACGTCACAGTAAATTTGGGGTCAGAAAGTGGATCTCATCCTGCGATCACCTCGCCACAGCCTGGCCAGGAAAAAAATGAGTTACGGCAACGTTCTGCCTTCAGAAGATTAGACGTCCCCGCGTTCCCTCTTCAGTGCCCGGCTAAATCTATTGGAGGACATTCTCTCGCAGGTCGAGGTCTGAAGAAAGTGGGTCTTCACTTTTCCCCTTAGCCTTTCTTTCTCGGTCTTCACCTCTTCTTCCTCTCAGCCCCCCCCCCCCCCCCCTCTCTCTCTCTCTCTCTCTCTCTCTCTTCTCTCTCTCTCTCTCTCTCTCTCCGTCTCTCTGTCTCTGTCTCTTTCTCTCTCTCACTCTCTCTCTCACTCTCTCTCTGTCTCTCCGTCTCTCTCTCTTCTCTCTCTCTCTCTCTCTCTCTCTCTCTCTCTCTCTCTCTCTCTCTCTCTCTCTCTCTCTCTCTCTGTGTCCCGCTGTCTCTCCGTCTTTCTGTCTCTGTCTCTGTCTGTCTGTCTGTCTGTCTGTCTGTCTCTCTCTCTCTCCACTCTCTCTCTCTCTCTGTGTCTCGCTGTCTCTCGTCTCTCTGTCTCTCTCTTTCTCTTCTCTCTCTTTCTTTCTCTCTCTCTCTCTCTCTCTCTCTCTCTCTCTCTCTCTCTCTCTCTCTCTCTCTCTCGCTGTTTCTCCGTTTCTCTTTGTCTGTCTCTCTCTCTTTCTTTCTCTCTCTCTCTCTCTCTCTCTCTCTCTCTCTCTCTCTCTCTCTCTCTCTCTCTCTCCTCGATGTTTCTCCGTCTCTCTGTCTCTGTCTGTCTGTCTGTCTGTCTGTCTGTCTGTCTGTCTCTCTCTCTCTCTCTCTCTCTCTCTCTCTCTCTCTCTCTCTCTCTCTCTCAACTTCTTCCCTACCACCTACCCATGTTCCATCCATCTCACCTCATTCCATATTCTCTCAGAGTGACTGCATTGAAACTCGGCCAACCCTTAGCTTCGTGCCCTGCAACAAACTCTTCCGTTCTTGTTGTTAGCTTCGTGCCCTGCAACAAACTCTTCCGTTCTTGTTGTTGAAGAATGCTGGAAGAGGCCAGTCAGGCTTAGATCGAACGAACCAATTGCCGTTGCAGTTAAACGCGACGCCCAAGATTTACAAAGCTATTCATTTATTTAGTTAGATCTACAGTTGACGTAACTCGTCTGGTTGACGCCCAAGAACAACTGCAAGAGACCAACACCCTGCTTGCGGTATGGAGGAAACTAGTTTTAGTTTTGTTTTGTTTTTTCCTGGAAGTTGAAAGGTTGCGACCAAGTGAAATGCATTATTGTTGGCAAAAAATAGAACTACAGAGGAGCATTACTTTGGGTACTTCTCTCTCTCTCTCTCCCACACGTGTGTGTGTGTGTGTGTGTGTGTGTGTGTGTGTGTGTGTGTGTGTGTGTGTGTGTGTGTGTGTGTGTGTGCGCGTGTGTGTGTGCTCTCGCGCTCACAAGCGAGCGCATTTCTACACTTACTTCTCTAAAAAATATCCGTCTTTCTATGTATAAAGGTTTCTGTATATAGGTAAAACTGTAAAAAAATGTATTGCCACAGAAATCAACAATAACAAAGCGCAAACTGATCACAGTTGAAACAGAACATATAAAACCAGTAACTATGAAATCGAAACAAATAAAAACTGGTATTTGAAGAAGCGTTAAACTCAGATTCAAGCTTTGCAGAAATCCGCTGGTCTTCATGATGAAGATCCAAAGTTTGCTGCATTATGAATTGATCCATATACTTATCGCTGCAATCGGAAAGAGAAAGAATATGTTAACGTAGAAGGAAATGAAGAAGAAAAAAAAACAGTATTGACTTGCGCAGATCGTAGTGACTGTCAGAGTTTTCTGACATCTGCGCCAATTGTTACGTGATACGTACGACATAGTTTGGTATGGAGAGCGAAGCTGCCATTGCCATTGGATGCTGCAATCGCCATTGGATGCCAGATTTAGCTGGAGTTCTGATCGGCGTCAGGTTTGACGGTAGCGCACAGAAGCGAGGCGCAGTACTGTGGTGGAATTGCGTTTCTGCGGAAAGGGCAGGAGCATAGTCACGTGTCAGCGAATACAACTAGTGGAGGCAACTCAGATTCGGCAATTCTTTGGCTTCAGCAGAACTTCATGAAACAGGACATTACAGTCAAAAAACTGGTCGTGTGCGCTCGATTGCGGCCTAGTCTGGAAGATGAAACAAAATCAAGAAGATATGAAGGTATGTAACAAATGATTACACACACACACACACAAAAACTGTGATAGTGAGTAAAAGCTAAAGCCTCCAAAGAAAAGTGACAGTGTTTTATATCTGCCATTTTCATTCAAAATGTCCTTTCCAAAGAAGAAATGAGTGTTCGGCGATTAAAAATCTTGCACCAATTTTCATAAATTTCAGAACAACTGCATACTGACGGTGAGTCAGGAAACGGTTGTTGCATGAAGAGCAGTTGGAACACAAGGCTGTGCGTTACCATCTGCTTTCTGGAACGTAAGGCTGGGCGTTACCGTCTGCTTTCTGGAACGTAAGGCTGTGCGTTACCATCTGCTTTCTGGAACGTAAGGCTGTGCGTTACCGTCTGCTTTCTAGAACGTAAGGCTGGGCGTTACCGTCTGCTTTCTGGAACATAAGGCTGGGCGTTACCGTCTGCTTTGTGGAACGTAAGGCTGGGCGTTACCGTCTGCTTTGTGGAAGGTGAGGCTGTGCGTTACCATCTGCTTTCTGGAACGTAAGGCTGTGCGTTACCGTCTGCTTTGTGGAACGTAAGGCTGTGCGTTACCGTCTGCTTTCTGGAACGTAAGGCTGGGCGTTACCGTCTGCTTTCTGGAACGTAAGACTGTGCGTTACCGTCTGCTTTCTGGAACGTAAGGCTGTGTGTTACCATCTGCTTTCTGGAACGTAAGGCTGTGCGTTACCGTCTGCTTTCTGGAACGTAAGGCTGTGCGTTACCGTCTGCTTTCTGGAACGTAAGGCTGTGCGTTACCGTCTGCTTTCTGGAACGTAAGGCTGTGTGTTACCATCTGCTTTCTGGAACGTAAGGCTGTGTGTTACCATCTGCTTTCTGGAACGTAAGGCTGTGTGTTACCATCTGCTTTCTGGAACGTAAGGCTGTGTGTTACCATCTGCTTTCTGGAACGTAAGGCTGTGTGTTACCATCTGCTTTCCGCATGGGTTCCTTCAGCATTTATTCGTATTTATATACCGCCTCTGCATTGCAATTCTGTTCACATCTTCATTCGATGTTGTATTTCAGCTAATGACATGGAAATCTTCTGAACGAGAAAGTCCACTCGATGTTGTCTTTGCATTATGGATGTTTCTGTCTCGTCGTCTGGGCCGTCTGAACCTTTACTGGATGACGTTTGTGACTACACAGACCCGATCGTGCGGGTCGCCAAGACCCTCACATTTTGTTGAGGCTTTTCCTAGTGCTTGTCCCCATTCAGATCGCGTGGGTCTTGTAAGACCCACACCTGATAAAGAGCGGCTCGGCAACTTATTCCTCACCCGATGGCGTGGGTCATGTGCGACCCATTAAAATGTGTAGGTCCTAGGGGAACTGCGACTACTTACGCCGATATTTTATTGTGCCTATACATGAAATGTCAGTGATCGACGGCTGTTGACATCTTTGAGAAACTCCTAAATTTCGTGAGCATAGGTCTATCCGTTCATAAGATATGAGGGTTTTTTTTTATTGAGTCACTGGGTCATGGAAGCACGGTAAAGGTTACTCCGATGCCGGCGCTCATTTTGACTGTCTGTGCGGAGCCACACACAGGCCGCCTTCTCGTCCGCTCACGGCCAGTACAGCGGCCAACCATAAGGGGCAGTCAGTGTATGTGCATAGTATTCAGTTGTCCCTCTGACATAGGTACTGTTTGATGGCAGTCAGTGTATGTGCATAGTATTCAATTGTTCCTCTGACATAGGCACTGTTTGATGGCAGTCAGTGTATGTGCATAGTATTCAGTTGTCCCTCTGACATAGGCACTGTTTGATGGCAGTCAGTGTATGTGCATAGTATTCAGTTGTCCCTCTGACATAGGCACTGTTTGATGGCAGTCAGTGTATGTGCATAGTATTCAGTTGTCCCTCTGACATAGGCACTGTTTGATGGCAGTCAGTGTATGTGCATATTATTCAATTGTGCCTCTAACATAGGTACTGTTTGAAGAAATCCGTCTCGGTGGAACTTTTTGTTTGTTTGTTTTCTTTGGATAGCTTGCTTATTGTGTGTGTGTGTGTGTGTGTGTGTGTGTGTTTCCTTCGAAGTTAGCATTAGTGTGTGTGTGTGTTGTGTGTGTGTGTGTGTGTGTGTGTGTGTGGTGTTTCCTTCGGAGTTAGCATTAGTTCTAACTCCATTTTCCAAAACGTCCTTGGAATGACACCATAACACCGAGTTCTGTATGTGAGCCAACGCATTGTTGATCATGAAGAAAGAAAAACCAATATTGTAACAGTTGCTCCGCTGGTGTATGTGAGCCAACGCCTTGTTGATCATGAAAAAAGAAAAACCAATATTGTAACAGTTGCTCCGCTGGTGTATGTGAGCTAACGCATTGTTGATCATGAAGAAAAAAGAAAAACCAATATTGTAACAGTTCCATCGCTGGTGTTTGTGAGCTAACGCCTTGTTGATCATGAAAAAAAGAAAAACCAATATTGTAACAGTTCCTTCGCTGGTGTATGTGGTTACATGTGAAAAAGGCAGCATGAGCGACCAATGAAAGCGCAGGGAATTTAAGCTCTTCTTCCCTCCCCTTTCCTCTCCACCCACTCCCTCTGCTTCCCCCCCCCCCCCCCCCCCCTCTACCCCCGCTCCCTCCCCCCCCCCCCCCCCTCCCTCTCTCTTCTGCCTCCCTGAAAAATAAAAATGAAACGAAACAAACAAAAAAGCAGTAGAAGTGTCAATGGGATGTGCGTCAATACGACGCGCGAATCTATTTGGGAGTGGATTTGTTTCTTGTTTTGTCTTGGCTTTCCGTGAAGGCTTAGCTACGATGTCATTCACTGCTTTGCTGTTCGTTTTTCGTTTTCAGGTTATGACCTTTTTTCGATGATCTGTTCTGTTAAAGATGCAGCGGTGACGATGGGTTTGTTGCTGTTGTTGTTGTTTAATGTTGTTGTTGTTGTTATTGTTGTTTGTTGTTCTTCTTCTTCTCTTCTCTTCTTCTTCTTCTTCTTCTTTGTCTTCTTTTCTTCTTTCTTCTTCTTCTTCTTCTTCTTCTTCTTCTTCTTCTTCTTCTTCTACTCCTTCTTCTTCTTCTCCTCCTCCTCCTCCTCCTCCTCCTTCTTCTTCTTCTTCTTCTTCTTCTTCTCCTTCTTCTTCTTCTTCTTCTTCTTCTTCTTCTCCTCTTCCTTCCTCCTCCTCCCTCTTCTCTTCTTCTTCTTCTTCTCCTCCTCCTACTTCTTCTTCTTCTTCTTCTTCTTCTTCTTCTCCTTCTTCTTCTTCCTCCTTCTTCTTCTTCTCCTTCTTCGTCTTCTTCTTCTCCTTCTTCTCCTTCTTCGTCTTCTTCTTCTTCTTCTTTCTCCTTCTCCTTCTTCTTCTTCTTCTTCGTGTATGAGTGTGACAGTCACGAAACAGCTCTGTGCTGTCGGCTGGACTACAAGAATCTTGGCGGGGAGGGAAGCGCTCGGCATTCCTCCCCTGTTGTTGTCTAGGGTAGGGGGAGTGGGGGGGGGGGGGGGGGGGCTTAACCCATCGTACAGCGCAACACTTACGTATGATGTGCCTTCCGGCTAGCTTTGCCACCACTACCAACCACCCACCACCACCACCACGACCACCACCACCCCCACCACCATCCCCGTCCCCCTAACCGACTCTGATAAGCGGCTCTTCTTATACATGCTTCCTTTTAGCTTCTTCGTGGTCCCCACAATTATTGGGGAAAGATTTGCCCCGGCTTTGAGGTCATATCTACCCAAGTTGTATAACACAGAGAGACTATCTAAGGGAGAGAACTAATCCTCCACACACAGCGCGCATACAGCCTGCCGTAAATCGTTCTACTGTTGTGCACCGGAGATGAAAAATAACAGATGTTTCTCTCTGCTTCGAAATGTAGGAACGTGCGCTGGAGGAATGTGATCACGGTTTTATCGTTTCGTGATGTTACCGTTGTTTTTGATATTTGTGAAGGGAAAGACACAACAGGGATGGTGAAATGATGTGTGCCGTGAGAAAGCGACTGGCATGATCATATGCTGTGTTCAACAAGCTGTGGGTAAAGAGGTGTAGTTTTGAGTGTCACTAATGGGTATGTGAACTGGTCAACATCAAATTACACACCAGCAAACACACAACACAGGCGCGCGCCCGTACACACACACACACACACACACACACACACACACACACACACACACACACACACACACACACACACACGCACACACACACGCGCGCGCGCGCGCGCGCACGCGCGCGGCGCGCGCACGCGCGCTTTAATCAGATCTTGTCTTACTATAGGGTTTGTTTTACTTACGGTGAATAAAACCGATTATGAATCGACACAAAAGAGGACTTGGAATATTGGATTTGAAAAGTCAAGTAGAAAATACAAAGCCATTAGAATGGCAGTTAGTTTGCTGTAAAAATAGATTTTTTTTTTGTCCAAGATAATAAGATTTTTCAATTTTCAATGAAGGAATTGTAAATGCTGCACCTGCTTCCTTGGTGTCCAAAAGGGACCCATCTGTATAAATTTTAAGATGAAAGGGATGCGAATTTTCAATATACTCTTTTACTATTTGGCCTATCAGGTTTTCATTGTCACTTTTTTTCATCGACGTATGGCTGATATCAAATAATGGTCTTTGAAGTTCCCATGGCGGGCTGGGAGATGCGTGAAGTTTAGGTCGACTTATATCGTTGAAGTTAACTTTTGACTCACTGAATAGATCTGAAGTGAAAGTTCCAATAGTTGTGAGTGAAGAAATTGATTTTGCCCTTTTGGGAAGCTAATGTCAGATCTCAAACTGACTTCATTCTCAACGTTGCTGTCACGTGTTGAAATTCGAAAGATATTTTGCGACACGACAAAAACGCAGAAGAGCACACAAAACAAAGTGTGAAGTAACGACGATTTAATGCACGACACAAAACAGGACAAGAAATTTTCGGCAAAATGCCTTCCTCAGCGACAAAAAAATACAGACATAAACATGCACAATACTCCCCTTGTGCACGCCGCACGCACGC
>CM031602.1:12522876-12527876 GCA_018398815.1 Conus ventricosus | reverse complement strand
AAAGGTGTCAATGAGGGAAGCGATGAAAGGGGTGGAATCTGAAATGCATTCACTCTGTAAGCCAAGCAGGAAGCAGTCCGACGGGACGATTTTCAGCTGCTGACAGAGGACCAAGTTCCTCACGGTGTCGATGAACTATTGTGATCACTGCTGACAGAGGACCAAGTTCCTCACGGTGTCGATGAACTATGTGATCACTGCTGACAGAGGACCAAGTTCCTCACGGTGTCGATGAACTATTGTGATCACTGCTGACAGAGGACCAAGTTCCTCACGGTGTCGATGAACTATTGTGATCACTGCTGACAGAGGACCAAGTTCCTCACGGTGTCGATGAACTATTGTGATCACTGCTGACAGAGGACCAAGTTCCTCACGGTGTCGATGAACTACTGTGATCACTGCTGACAGAGGACCAAGTTCCTCACGGTGTCGATGAACTATTGTGATCACTGCTGACAGAGGACCAAGTTCCTCACGGTGTCGATGAACTATTGTGATCACTGCTGCCTGTGTGCGCTGACTTGAAACAGAACTCGGGAGTCTGAATTTGAATGAAGACAGGTCAAAAAACCCTGCAGAGGCACTGCTATAACGTGCAGTGGAGTGCGATGACACTGCAGCTGACAGACAGGCGCACAGTGGATGGTCACGCTGTATGCAAGGATGTTCTGTTCGTGATACTGTAAACACCCAGCACGGGTCAGCTGGGATGAGGAAGCGAGGGGTTTCCAGCGGTCCCAATGGTTATGTTAAGCCAATGACTCGAGTTCACAACAGAATGCCATCACCGATCCCAACCTTACAATCACATGAAAAGCATACACAGCTTTTTCGACACGAAGGGAAGATGGTGGGGGGGAGGGGGGCAGGTGGAAGAGAAGTTTGAGTGGGGCGAGATGTGTGCAGAAGGCTGCCTTAAATCGGATTTCAAGAAAGTTTAACAACATCCTAATAACCCAGAACAGCACCAGAAGAAAAAAAAAACGAACAAAAAGAAAAGTAAATACAAAACAAAACCAAAGACGAAAATAAAAGCAAAAGAAACAAAACAAAACAGAAAAAAAAGCTTTGTCCCAGAGTGAAAATTAAAGGGCATCACTCATGTGGGGGAAGAACTTCATGACGTGAAATTCTCGAACGGAGCTGTTAGATGGAGTGAAGTGAACGGTCTTTTAGCTTCAGATGGATGAGGCGGGTTTAGGTGAGTGGCTGAGTGAGTGTGGAAGGGGGAGAGTGGTGAAGGAGTGGAGGGAGATGAGGTGAGTGACTGAGTGAGTGTGGGAGGGGGGGGAGTGGTGAAGGAGTGGAGGGAGGTTAGGT
Source organism: Conus ventricosus (assembly GCA_018398815.1). Taxonomy (NCBI): domain Eukaryota; kingdom Metazoa; phylum Mollusca; class Gastropoda; order Neogastropoda; family Conidae; genus Conus; species Conus ventricosus. The sequence goes on along the minus strand of CM031602.1, from coordinate 12,526,553 downwards.
GACTGAGTGAGTGTGGAAGGGGAGAGTGGTGAAGGAGTGGAGGGAGTGAGGTGAGTGACTGAGTGAGTGTGGAAGGGGAGAGTGGTGAAGGAGTGGAGGAGATGAGGTGAGTGGCTGAGTGAGTGTGGAAGGGGAGAGTGGTGAAGGAGTGGAGGAGGTTAGGTGACTGAGTGAGTGTGGAATGGGGAGAGTGGTGGAGGGGGATGAGGTGAGTGGCTGAGTGAGTGTGGAAGGGGGAGACTGGTGAAGGAGTGGAGGGAGATGAGGTGAGTGACTGAGTGAGTGTGGAAGGGGGAGAGTGGTGGAGGGAGATGAGGTGAGTGGCTGAGTGAGTGTGGAAGGGGAGACTGGTGAAGGAGTGGAGGGAGATGAGGTGAGTGACTGAGTGAGTGTGGAAGGGGGAGAGTGGTGGAGGGAGATGAGGTGAGTGGCTGAGTGAGTGTGGAAGGGGAGACTGGTGAAGGAGTGGAGGGAGATGAGGTGAGTGACTGAGTGAGTGTGGAAGGGGGAGAGTGGTGGAGGGAGGTGAGGTGAGTGACTGAGTGAGTGTGGAAGGGGGAGAGTGGTGAAGGAGTGGAGGGAGATGAGGTGAGTGACTGAGTGAGTGTGGAATGGGGAGAGTGGTGAAGGAGTGGAGGGAGATGAGGTGAGTGGCTGAGTGAGCGTGGAAGGGGGAGACTGGTGAAGGAGTGGAGGGAGATGAGGTGAGTGACTGAGTGAGTGTGGAAGGGGGAGAGTGGTGGAGGGAGATGAGGTGAGTGGCTGAGTGAGTGTGGAAGGGGGGGAGTAGTGAAGGAGTGGAGGGAGATGAGGTGAGTGACTGAGTGAGTGTGGAAGGGGGAGAGTGGTGAAGGAGTGGAGGGAGCATCGGCCGGAGGAAAGTGAGGGGTGCAAGGGGAGAACTTAGCCGATTGGATTCTAGCGTCATAAATAATATTGGGTGTTGTTGTGGTGGTTGTTATTGTTGTTGTTGTCGCTGTTGCTGATGGTGATGATGATGATGATGATGATGATAACGACGATGATGGTAGCGACGACGATGATGGTGGTGATGATGATGATGATGATGATTATGATGACGATAATGATGACGACTATGACAATGATGAATGATGATGACGACGACGAAGGCGACGACGACGACCACAACGACGACGACGACGATGATGATGATGATGGTAATGATGATGATGATGATGATGGTAATGCTGATGGTAATGATGATGGTGATGATGTTGATGATGATGATGATGATGATGATGATGATGATGATGATGATGGTGATGATGATGATGATGATGATGATGATGATGATGATGATGATGATGATGATGATGATGATTTGTACAATAAGAGGGTGGTAAGTGAACAACGACGGTAAACTTACTTGACTTATTCCCGTTGGCTCCTAGTGGAGCATAGGTCATCCACGAGCCTTTTCCATCTCTGCCTGTCCCGGGCGGCGACTTCCAGCTGGCCCCAGGAATAGCCCAGTCGAGTTGTCTCCACCTCCGTTGATCTTCTCCAGGTGGTGCGTGGTCGGCCTCTCTTGCGTCTTCCCTGTGGGTTCCATCGCAAGGCATGGCGGACAACGCTGGGTGCTGGTTTTCTGAGGGTATGGCCAAGCCAGCCCCACTTCCTGCGCTTAATTTGATCTTCAATGGGCTCTTGTCCGGCTCTTCTCCACAAGTCTTCATTTGTGACCATGTCCTGCCACCTGATGCGATAGATGTACTTCAAGCATCTGTTCACAAAGGTCTGCAGGCGGTGTGTCGATGGCTTGGTGGTGCGCCCACGTTTCACAGGCATAGAGAAGCACAGACTTCACATTTGTGTTGAAGATGCGGATCTTGGTTTTTGCAGAGATGGTGTGTGAGGTCCAGACAGGTCGGAGCATCTTGAAAGCTGCGGATGCCTTGCCTATCTGTTTGGATGTCTTTGTCTGTGCCCCCGTCCTTGCTGACAATGCTGCCGAGGTATGTGAAGCTGTCGACGTTCTTAGGTCTTCTCTGTTGAGTACAATATTGTTGTCGTTGGCCTCATTGATCCTCATCACCCTGGTTTTTGCCTTACTGATCTTCAGTCCTGTTCGTGCGGCAGTACTGTCCAGGGCAGCGGTTTTTCTCCTGCATGTGGCTGTGACGGTGGGACAGGAGGGCAACATCATCGGCAAAGTCAATGTCTTCCAGCTGGGAGGTCAGGGTCCACTGGATGCCTCGTTGATGGTCTTGTATCGTTCTTTCCATGATCCAGTCAATGGCAATCAGGAACAGGAACGGTGAGAGCAGGCAGCCCTGGCGAACGCCGCTCAAGATGTCAAATGGTTCCGTCAGGGATCCACCGTGTACTACTTGGCATGTTGATGGTTCATATGCTGCTCGGATGAGGTTGATGAACTTCTCTGGTACGCCATGGTGGGAAAGAAGCTTCCAGAGGGTTGGTCTGTCGATGCTATCAAAGGCCTTCTCGAAGTCGACGAAGGTGACATACAGGGGCGAGTTCCATTCCAGTGACTGCTCGATGATGATACGGGAGCAGCTATCTGGTCTGTGCATGATCTTTCACTGCGGAATCCAGCCTGTTCTTTTCTCAGCCTCTTGTCGATGTTGTCTTTCAGCCGCTCGAGGATGATTCTGTTGAAGACCTTCCCGGGATGCTGAGCAGTGTAGTGCCTCTCCAGTTCTTGCACTCCTTTAGGTTTCCTTTCTTAGGAGCTTAATAAGGTGTCCGTGCTTCCAGTCTTGGGGTAGTTCTTCGGTCTCCCAAACTTTCTTGAAGAGTTCATGAAGCATATTGATGTTGCTTCGCTGCCAGTTTTGATTGCTTCTGGTGGGATATGTCAGGCCTGGTGCTTTGTTGTTCTTGAGGTGTCGGATGGCCTTCCGGATCTCTTCCTTGGTAGGGGGGTTGGTGTTGATGTCTAGTGGTGTCTCGGAGGGTGGTATGTCTGGTGGATCTGGTGGTGCTGGCCGGTTGAGGAGCTCCTGGAAGTGTTCTTTCCAGCGGTGCAACTGGGCATCTGGGTTGGTGAGTGTGTTCCCGTCCTTGTCCTTCACAGGTGCCTCTGTCACTCGTCGACTCCCTGCTAACTTCCGTGTTATGTCATACAGCTCCTTCATGTTCTTCTGTCCGGCTGCTTTTTCTGCTTCTTCTGCCAGGTTCTCTGCATAGCTTCTCTTGTCCTGTCTTATGCTTCTCTTCACTTCTTTGGTTGCTTCTGTGTGCAGTTTCTGTGCCTCTGCCTTACTTGCTCTGGTCTTGCTTATGTTGACTGTTGCTTTCCTATCTTTTCGCTCTTTCACTTTCCTCAGTGTCTCTGCTGACATCCAGGGCTTGTGGACTCTTGTCTTCTTTCCCAGAATCTTCTCACATGTTTCGCTAAGCACTGTCTTTGATTGTTCCCAGAGCTGTTCTACTGATGACTCTTCATCGACAAGGGATGCTAATGTGTCAAATCTGTTGGAAAGTTCCACATTGAAGCTGTCTTTTGTCTGCAGGTCTTTTAGCATGTCCACGTTGAATCTGTTCCCTGGCTTGTTGGTCTTCCTGCATGTCTCTTCAGCTTGAACTTGAACTTCCCCACAACAAGGTGATGTCCGATCCAACATCTGCCCCTCTCATTGCTCTGACATCCAGTAGTGACTCCTAAAGCTGTTGCTGATACAAATGTGGTCAAT
>CM031602.1:12505376-12507876 GCA_018398815.1 Conus ventricosus | reverse complement strand
ATAATAATAATAATGTATAATACTTATATAGCGCATTTCTTGTTGTACAACTCAATGCGCTTACATCCACCATTTACACTTATTCATACAATATTCATGCACACAGCAAAACGAAAATACACAATGGCAGACGCACCTATATGCATAAACTGCCTCAACGAGCTAGTTGTAGAGGAATTTAGGAGAGATCTAGTCATCTACAGAAGAGAATAGGCCTTTTTGAAGAGGTAAGTTTTGAGCTGAGATTTAAAAGAAGAAAGGTAGGCTGATTACGAAGGTCTTCAGGGAGGGAGTTCCAAATAGAAGGTGCTCTAAAACTGAAGGCTCTTTCGCCAACAGATTTCAGAGAACGCTTAGGGATTTTCAAAAGTTTTTGTGAAGAAGAGCGAAGGGTACGAGAGCTTTGGTAGGTGCAGAGAGAAGAAGAGAGGATAGTGAGGAAGAGATTCATTGAAGTGGCGGAAAGCAAGAACTGCCAGTTTAAATTGCCACCGATACTGTATGGGAAGCCAGTGCAGGTCGATCAGCATGGGAGTGATGTGCTCACACCTCCTCCTCTTCAAAACAAGTCGTGCAGCGCTATTTTGGACTCTGCAGCCGAGCAATCTGTTCTGCGGGAAGCCCAGCATAAACAGAGTTGCGGTAGTCCAATCTTGACATCACCGTGGCACAGACTAGCCTGACAGCTACTTCCCTGGATGTATGCTAAACCATACCAAGCATAAACTCTCCGGCTTACAGATCCTTCGGGATATTACCATCATTTTTTTTTTTTTAAAAGGGACGAAACTAACAATACCAGCAGTTCGTCATCACTCACCCCGATCCACCAGAATTTAAATCCCATCGTTCCGTGCATACACAAGCAGACGACTAGATACGTATATCGAAGAAAAAATCCCTGCTTGGTGTTTCTTTCTCGAGTTGAAAACACACACACACACACACACACACACACACACACACACACACACACACACACACACACACACACACACACACACACACACCACGGAACGGACCTGGAGAGGAGACGGACAAGACCCTCTGCCCTCTGAAATGATGAGATGGACACTCAAAAAACAATGACACGTGTTAAAGGACACTGTCTACTGCGACACCCTTACGTCTGTCTGGTCATCAAAATGATAGTGATATCATTTCATCGGGATCGCTTAAGTTCGTAAACTGGTAATGTCATTTAGAACATGATTTTTGAAAAACAAATATTAGGACTGGACACGCGACCAGCCACACTCTTGCTAACATTATTAATCCAAACCACCCAAACCTTCCATAACCAGGCATAACAACGAGACAAGAGAAACAGAAATGCAGAGGGAGAAAGGGAGGGAAGGAAGGAGGGGGCAGGAAGGGAATGGGAAGGGTGAGGGAAAGGTGGAATAGTCTCCGGATGGACTGATACAACCAACTCGGGTCTACTGGCGGGTTTCAGTAAGGATACGAAACACAAGACAGAATTCGATGGGTCCCATACGGCAGGTGAATTCCGACCGCTCCGCCTACCAATCGAAAGGAAGTTTGCAGAATTCAGCGAATCACGTGGCTAAGAGAGAGAGAGAGAGGAGAGAGATGGAGAGAGGAGAGAGAGGAGAGGAGAGAGAGAGAGAGAGAGAGAGATGAAAAACAAAAACGGAACTAATCCACATTCATTCCGTTTCAAATCAATTTCGTCGTCAATATAAATGAGAGAATTGCCGCCTTCAAGGCTCAAAGTCAAAAACAAAATATTTCAATCATGTTCAGCCTTTTTCTGTGCTTTAAAAGGCAGTGATGCCTTGATTGGTGGAAAGATCCACCGGAATTTTTTGGTCTATATTCTATTCATATTTACACTTCAACGCCCTTTCCCTTTCTTTCGTCCCGCTTAATCTTTGCTAAGTCATTGTCATATTGTGTACTGCACACGCTTTTCGCCTACCGCTTATTCTGTTCCAACGATTGTGTTGAGATCCATTTCTAGGCCTGTACGTCAATGTCCAGTGATGTGATAATTACGATCAATGACAAAGAAAAAGAAACAGTAACTGTTACACACTGTCTACCGTTGTCAGTTGCTGACACTAGGGTGCCAAGTTTCAAAACTGCAGCAGCATTTTTCTGCTCCTATTCAGTAGTCTGTCAGTTCCTTCTCAAAGCCCTCTCTGATGCTCTCTATGTGGGCTCTGAGCGCCCATTCAATATCCTGCCAATCCTGTTGTGGCCTGACACAGGCCATTCAATATCCTGCCAATCCGTTTGTGGCCTGACACAGCCCATTCAATATCCTGCCAATCCTTTTATGGCCTGACACAGCCCATTCAATATCCTGCCAATCCTTTTATGGCCTGACACAGCCCATTCAATATCCTGCCAATCCTGTTGTGGCCTGACACAGCCCATTCAGTATCCTGCCAATCCTTTTGTGGCCTGACACAGCCCAGTCAGTATCCTGCCAATCCTTTTGTGCCAATCCTTTTGTGCCAATCCTTTTGTGGCC
>CM031602.1:12480376-12497876 GCA_018398815.1 Conus ventricosus | reverse complement strand
GAGTGAAGAAATAGGGGGAGATAAAGCATTCAGTATATCTGTCATGGTAGATAATTCTACCTAACTAACCAGTCTGTGGCTTGATTGGGTGCGATGGGGAAAAATAAAATAAATGCTTCTCAAAATGAGTCTTCAGCGAAGCTATAGTCTCCAATGGCGGAGGGGGGGGAGAGAACACTCTCCATAGGGAGGAAACTCACTATCACTTAACTTCTGGGCAGATACCGATATTTCGAAAACCTGATTGTTTCTTTCTCTCAGTGACCGCGGAAGTGGAATTTGACTCTCTCTGCTGCCTTTTCGGTTTAAGAAGAAGTGCTATCCAAGAAAGGCTGTGTTCATACCGTAGTATATTTGTTGAGTTTTTCAAAAAAAACCCACCAAAGGTGCACCTAAGACGCAAATAGAAAAATCATGAAAGAGCAAAACAAGCTACATTATCTTGGAAAAGTAGAAAATAAAAAAAAGATAACCTCTTAAGGGCACAAGATGCTGAGGGCCAGTTCTTGGAAAAAAAGGAAAAATCCCAAGGGACTAAATTACAGAAAATAACAAAATTCCCAAGGATAAGTACTGTCACCATTCCCGCAACTTTCAGAGCAGCTTGGTGTTGCAATGACTGAAGAATATTGAATTATATGCAAATTAAGCTTGCACTTATGTCCCTTAGAGTGAGATCTTTTCCTTATTTGCTTATATTTCAATATATATAAATAAATATATATATATATATATATATATATATAAATATATATATATATATATATAATATATATATGGAGCTGAACAATCCAAGTAGTGGGGGAAAACAATGCAAGGCTAACAATTCTTCTGTCATTATAATAATGACTTTGGCAAAGATTTGAAAATATTATAGAGAAAAAGAAAAAAAAAAATGAAGATGAAGACAATGGGGAAATATATTATAAATAGAAAACCCTTCCACTAGCTGCCAGAGAACCTCTGATTCCTTCTGAAGGCAGATCTAGGTGGTATTGGCCTGCTCCTAGACCTTTCGTCCGCTGGATCGATCTCATCAGGTGGAGACACGGCCTGATTGGTCTGCGCTCCTGGTGTCAATAGAACACACCACTGTTCAAAATTCTTGGTGTTCTCACCACTCAAGGTTCAAAAAGAAATTCCAACGCACCCCCAAAGCATCCAGGAAGGAGATATAATATATATATATATATATATATATATATATATAATAATATATATATATAATATATAGATCAATGTGATAAAAATACCTAAAACATATATATAGCTTGATAATGAGTCAGATTCCTAGAGTTGGAGCACCGCTTCACAAAGTAATAGTCCGGAGAGACAACGCTTGCAGCCACAAGCATAAACAGAAATCACTCATAACTCCTGACATTCCTGCATTTGAATATTTATTTGCAAATATTTTTTCGATATATATATATATATATAGTCTGCTGTTAAGATGAAAAAGACTCCTTGTCAGAGTCATATACAAAAGAACATTTGGAGAAATTTGTCTTGACTTCTTGAATATAAGACGTAACTTCATTCGGAAAGAACAAGTAGCTACCTATTCATTCTTTCATTTTTTGTAAATTTCATGGCTTCTTCGAAATAATTAATAGTATAACCTAAAAAGAACATTTGGAGAATTGTCTTGACTTCTTGAATATAAGACGTAACAACATTTCGGATAAGACATAGTATGCTACCTATCATATCTTTCTTTTTAGTAATTTTCATGCTGTCTTCGAAATAATTATAGTAAACCTAGAAATAGACGTGCCAAGATCAATCTACAAGATACTAGACATATGAAACATCACATTAGAACAAATAAGTCATGGTGTCTCTGTTTATTACTTCGACAGCAGACCATTATAATATTTCCAATGTATAAACGAAATGAGAAATCTCACATTTTTCAGGACTTCTACCACACTAACGTTTGCAGGTATGTCCATACATGTTGTCTCTCCATTCTGAGATCTTGAGTTTGATTTTCTTTCTTTTGATCGAGGGAACATCGTCCTAAGTTTTTCCACTAGTTGTTTCTTTATTGTTTCTATGTTTAAAAGAGGAGAGGGAGGAGAGAGAGAGAGAGAGAGAGAGAGAGAGAGAGAGAAGGGAGAGAGAGACAGAGAGAGAGAGAATAGAGAAGGGAGAGAGAGACAGAGAGAGAGAGAGAGAGAGAGAGAGGGGGAGAGAGAGACAGAGAGAGAGAGAGAAGAGAGGAGGGAGAGAGAAAGAGAGAGAAGAGGAGAGGAGCGGGAGTAAGAGACAAGAGAGAGCGAGAGAGAGACAGAGAGAGAGAAACAGAGAGAGAGAGAGAAGAGAGAGAGAGAAGAAGAGGGAGAGAGAGAGAGAGATAATAGAGAGAGAAGAGGAGAGAGAGAGAGAGAAAGAGAGAAGAGAGACAGAGAGAGAGAGAGAGGAGAGACAGAGAGAGAGAGAGAGATAGAGACGAGAGAGAGAGATAGAGAAGGTATAAAATTAAACACACACACCACACGCACGCACGCACGCACCTCCCACACCCCCCCCCCCTCACACACACACCCACAACCCAAAACCCAAAACACACCACACACACACCACACACACACACACACACACAACACACGCACACACACACACACTGACAGCCATTATCTTCTAAACAAAAGACGCCAGATCCCAATTAGCCGAAACAAACAAGATACCCTGAGCACATGGAAGGAATCAATGCATCACAATGCTTTCCATATGTTTCAAACCCGAGCATCTACAACAATGATTAAATCCTGTCACATGTGTATACACCCCAGCAGACAGACAACAAGAAAGAACTGCCAAAAGTAAACGGTATAGAGAGAGAAAGGGGAGAGGAGGGAGGGAGGAGAGAGAGAGAAAGCGAAAGAGAAGAGAGACAGAGAGAGAGCGGGAGGGAGAGAGAGAGGGGGGTCAGTGAGAGAGAAAGAGAGAGAGACAGAACACAACAGAGAGAGGGAGGAGAGAGAAGAGGGGGGGCAGTGAGAGAGAAACGGACAGAGAATAGATAGAGAGAGAGATCAGAGAGAGACAGAGAGAGAGAGAAGAGAGAGAAGAGGGTCTGAATATATCGATTTGATCTTTCATCACCAGTATCCCGGTGGAAACAGCCCGTTGAAGTCTGACTGCAGAACAGTTTTCAAGACCTTTGTTTCCGTCGTTTAATTAGCCACGGTCCCACACAGCAAGAAAGGCAACACGTCTAGAGGTGCACTAACGCCGTGTTCCCTGTCAGCCGAACCACAGGACACAGGGAGCAAGGTGCTCAGTCACATAGGCGGGGGAAAAACGACGGAAACAATGTGCTTCAAACATGCCCAAAACTCGAATGAAACACACATACAAGTGGCACAATAACGCTAAGTTAATACACCGGGAATCTGTGCATACGCATACACGCACATCATGTATACACCACGCACACGACACACGACACACACACTCACACACACACACACACACATCTACACACACACACACACACACACACGCGCGCGCGCGCATAAAATGCGCCCGTGCCCACACACCCATACACACACGTGTGATACTTCACAAACACACACACACACACACACACACACACACACACACCACACACACACACACACACACAACACACACACACACAACAAACACAATGGTAAAAAGAAAGCACAGCCGATATTAGTTAAACACCAATGTCTGTCCAGCGCGTTGGGCGAATGCGTAGGTCAACATCTGCAAAGTCGTAGCCACGAGAACCCTCTCTTACATCTCTCATCTAGTTATGATTCATTTATCAGTCAGCCTAAATCATGCACATGTGGTCTCAAAACTTAGCGGATGTGGTGTAGCGTATATGGACTCGTCCGCACGCAGTGACGCCCTCATGAGAAACCTGAAACTGAAACTCATACACAGTCGGAGGAGACCACGTGACGTTTCGAAAAATAATTATTCTTCTTCAGATATCACAAATAAAAAAAACAAAGACAAACAACAACAACAATTAGTAAAACCATGATATTTATTATAAATCTTAACCCATCCTAACATCCAAGTGTTTCACATTAAACAGAAAGCATTTATTATGCATTATGTACTACGCATCTCTCCTTGAAGAGAGCGGCGCACGCACACACACACTTCACGCACGCGCACATACACAAACACAGCACACACACACACACACACACACACACACACTACCACACACACACAAACACACACACGAGCGGCGCGCACCGCGCGCACGCACGCACGCACGCACGCACGTCACGCACGCACGCAACCACGCACGCACGCACGCAACGCACGCACACACACACTCACACACACACACACACACACACACACAAATTACTTAGTAAATAATTTAGTATTGCTCCAAATGTGTTAAAGCGACATTATTTATTTAGTTTAGTTATCTATTTTTTTTTTCAAACATAAAATTTAACAACAATATAAAATTCTGCAATGGAACTCTGCCGCTCTCTCTATTCTAATATTGACTGCTTACGTCAATTTTTAGTGTCGTCGACTGCCATGTTCTCTTATTCCCTCTGTTAATATCAGTAAAACAAACACCAAGACTGGAACAGTAAACTACTATCCACCAGTAATAGATACAGAAAAAAAATGGTGATAGAGTAAATTGTGCTATCTCTATATTTCACACGGGACTAACAGTACTGTGACAACAATAACCTTGCCTAGTGGATTACATTGGATTTTTTTCATGTGCTGTACTGTCAAGTTTTCGGACTCCTTAAAATAAACTTGTGGCTTCTGTATATTTACCTAAGGGTCCAGATGAAGCTAATACTGAATGGATGAAAATATCAAGAATGATAATGTATATGGTTAGTAGGAGGGGATTTTCATGCCCTTTCTTTCCCTTTCTGGGAAAAAGAGTGTGCACACATGGTCAGTAGTAATAGGTTTTGGGAAAATGTTGTAGACTCAACATTATGTCAACTCAATGAAGTTCTTATACCAAATTCTAGATGTATCCTACACATAGACCTACAGCTATTATTGAACTATGGTTTCTACCTAAAATGAGGCTTTGCGTGTGCATGGAAAAAAAAAAAAACGTATAGTGAAACACTTGGGAGTACACTACCAAGCATTATACAATTAATCATCTTCCCCAAGTTTTGAAGACACAAAACCGAGATACAATCCCAAGATTTGATTATAAAAATGCCAAAATGGACTCAATTTTTACATTACACTTAAAGATCTAGACATAACTTTGTCCCCAGATAATGAAAAAAATTAATTTGATACAATGTATGATATGTTTTGTACTCCTGTTCTGAAAGTGTCTGGTTTATGTATTCCTATATTCAAGAATCATGATCTAAAGGATAAACATCTCGTAATGTGGTGAGACTGAAAGATTGCGATAAGCGAGTTAAAGTCAAAAAACGGTTATTCAAGGGATTACGTGCACCCTAAGAAAATCAAGATAAGAAGAATGGTAGATGAAAAATTTCAAGAAATGAAACACTCAAATATACATAGTAACAGAGTAATGGAACAAGCCAAAACGATATGGATGATTTTTGCGAAGAAACACATTCGATCATAAAGATAGTAGAATGGTATGGAAAGAGATAAAAACGATAAAAATGGAATCAAACTCCCAGATTATCTCTCCTGAATTATTCTTGATAATAATCCAGTTACCATCATCCGCAGACAAAGCAAAAGCTTTGACAACCAGTTTGCTAAAGTAAGCAGTTAGATGTTTGTCTGAAAACCAAAGAAAAATTCAGAGAGGATAAAGAATCTGCCCCATGTCTTTAATGAGGTATCTGATAATGACACAAGCGACATCAACGCCCCAATTACCATTACAAGAGCTGAAAGACGCCATAATTCTCTAACCAAAAAAAACAGCTGTTGGGATTGACGGCCATTTCTAATGAAATATTAAACATTTTCCAGACAAATGGATAAGCATTTAACTTAGTATATTTAAAAATGCAGGAGTTTTCAGGTCTTTTGCCACAAATAAGGAAAAGAATCAGTACTATTAACCGTATTCCACAAGGAAGGTAAACTGAAAGAAAGAATAGATAGTTACAGACCTATTCATAACTTCTCATGTTATGTAAACTTTATGAAAACAATTGTTTTTTGAATTGGCTAAAAAACTACTTTGTGAAAAGAACAAGTTATCCCAACGACCCAACAGGTTTTCGAAAGCGGAAGAAGTGCTATTGAACAATTGGTCAAACTTACCACCAAATTAAACATCAGTTTTTCCAGGAGAAAATGTTTACTACTGGCAACCTTTTTTGATATCACCAAATGCTTACGATCAAGTTGGCACTCTCGTTTGTCTTTATAAACTTAAGAGATTGGATTATCAGAAACATTTATGAGTTACTTAAAGACTTCTTAGAAACAATTTATATTAGAACAAGGTAAGGGAACCTCCTATTCTTACGAGAAGGAAATTACACATGGGCATTCCACAGGGTCTGTCATTGCCCCTTTACTTTTTAGTATTCTTCATGACGATTTACCCACAAAAATTCCTAAAAATATAGAACAAGCCCAATATGCAGATGACATATGCATATGGATGAAAGTGAGCATTAAATAATTACATCTGTCAGATCACAAAACTATATTAAAAGAGTGATATCAAAAAGAATTAAACACCTTTCTGCTTACATGACTGAAAATGGTTTGCAAATATCAACTGAAAAAACACACATGATGTTATTGTAATACTGGATCTGATCCAGTTAATATGCCTTCATTTCAAGACAACGCTACCCATCAAATATACAAAATAGTGAAATCCTTGGAGTAAATTTAACATCAAAGTTGTCATGGAATTTTCTTATAGAGTCAATATTCTTAACAAAACTCGAAAAAAGTTTAAATCTACTTATTAAAGATTATTAGCAAGCATGCTTGGGCTCAGAACACAGTTTGCACTTTTGGCACCTTTCTATGCACTGTTAGAATAAAATTAACGTATCGCATCAAGAGGTGTTCATCAGTGCACCCAAATAACTTACCTGAAAAAACTTCCAAAGTATGATTTCAAAGCATATAAGAATAGCCAGGGGACTACCAGTCCATGCTCTTGTACAAAAGCATAAACATTGCTTGTCCTGGGAGATTACCACTGGAAGAATATAGGAATCTTGCATGCCCAAATTTGTTATAAGAAGTTCTACTATAGATAAACAAATAGGCCCTGAAATAAAAATTTAATAGGACATTGATTTTCCCAAAAGGCTAAAAATATATCATCCTCAAAGGGGGGAAGGCGACACTATAGAACATATACTTCCTCGATTTGTTAGAATCTCAGATATTAAACTAACACTATGCAAAAAGATCTATGGTGTCTCCAATCCCCCCATGGAAACTAATACGAGCACGTTTTGATATTGACCATACAGATTTACAAAGCTGAAAATACTAATTTGTTTATTATCCAATATAAAAATGCATTTGCATGATCACTATTCCAACCATTTTAATATATACACTGATGGGTCATTAATCAATGAACATGGCAGGTGCAGCATACTTATCCCAGGTCTTAACGAAGATAAGTCCTATTATCTGGAAAAAACAAATCTATATTCACTGCTGAGTTAACTGCTATAAGTTATGGCTTAAAGTGTTTATTGATTACCTCAAACAATTTATTTAAGAGGTGTTTTAATGCGTAGATTCCAAGTCAGTTCTTACCTGCAATGAAGAATTTAGATTAAAAGTTCGACCTGAGAATGAACACTCTGAAATAAATAATTTAGTAACACTTCCTCTCAGCCGAAGACACTGAAATAACATTTCTTTGGGTGCCCTCACAACTGTGGTTATACCATAATGGAAAGTTTGATGTTCTCTGGCAAAGAGAGGAGTCAAAAACGATCATCAATTCGCATTTTTTGAACTCTCTATGTCAATGCAAGAGTGCCTATACTTTGGCAGAGAAAGTACAATTTTCTAATTTTCATTTTGATAGACAGAAAACTGGACTGGGTTTTTTGTTTACACGATGAAATGAGAAGTTATTCATGAAATGTTAAGTAAGTAATGATCAAAACATTTATCGTAGACTACAGATAAGTTGCCTTGATCTGTAGATGGAAATGGATTGTTTTAAAACAAAGTATGTCAAAAATATACATTGTATCTGTGGTCATAGCATATCAACTGATCACATTCTTTTGTGTAACTTAATGAAAAAATACATTCCACATACGTCTGTACAACACAGCCAAGTCAAATGTTTTCCCGTCACTGTCAGCAAGTGAAACGGTATCTTTTTTATTGCAACCTTAGCTAAAAGTCAAATTGGCAATATTTATGAACATATTAACAATCAGTGGTGCGATAGACAAGAAAGTTACATGTTTCGAGTGTTTTTTTGTGTGGGTTTTTGTGGGTTTTTTTTTTTGATTTTTTTTTTTTTTTTTCAGTCTTGGATTAAGTGATTTTCTTCTACTTTGTGTTATTGCTGTCGATAAAGTTAGTTATTGGTACCTCATAGTTTAGACCCGTTTTTTTACCTTACCCCTCCCCCTCCCTCCCCCGCCCCCCCTCCCTTTTTTTCCGTCTAATATCTCGTAATGTGGAACGACGTAAAACAGAACAACAACAAACACACACAACTGCAACCATGACCACAAACCAACACATAAAAAGAAAGTTCAGCGGAAACAGACTTATGCACACTATGGGATTCCGTTTGAAAATATGATTATTTGCGACAACGAAAGGCACAGTGCATACGACGGCTCGACCATCAGAATGCCTTCAACATACGCAGTGGGAGTCATAACAGGGCTGTGTCCCCTCGCTCCCACCCTCTTCGCATCTCTTCGCTGTCCTTCTGAAGCACGCCTTTGGAACATCAACTGAGGGTGTTCACCATCACTCCCGATCAGATGGCCGACTGTTTCAACCTGGCTCGGCTGGAAGCAAAGAGCAAAGTACGGGTAGTGACCATCAGAGACATGAGGCTGTTGCAGATGACGCTGCTCTGGCCACCACAACCCGAAGCAGAGTTACAGAGTCGATGACCGTTTTGCAAAGGCTTGTGATAGTTGTGGCCTACAATAAGCTTGAAAAGGAACGAACGTGATGGTCAGGATGCTGAACTACCCCGTCATCACCATCAACAACCATGATTTAAGGCCGTTAGCCAGTTCACGTACCTGCGGTTCCAGACATCTCCGACAACCTCTTCTCTGGAATACAGAGATAACAGAAGGATTGCAAGCTCTACCACCCTGGCCAGACTATCTCAGAGAGTGTGGACACAACATCATGTTAACATTGAACAACCAAGATTGCTGTGTAACCGAGCCTGTGAGCTAAGCACTCTCGCTGTACCCAGCGATCCTGGACCCTGTATCCTCACAAGTAGAAGAGGCTGAGTGCCTCCCATGCGACTGTCCTCCGGCGCATACTTGGGATCACATGGTGTGATCGCGTGACAAACAACGATGTGCTTGAGTCGTTGCAAAGATGCCGCAGCATGAACTCACTCTTCTCCGTCAGCGTCGGCCTCAGTGCTTGGTTCATGTGCGTTTCGAATGGACGACGGCAGGATCCCCAAAGACAATCTGTATCGCAGAGCATGCCTCTGCAAGAGAAACAACTGAAGACCACAACTCCCGCTTCAAGGTATGTTTGCAAGCGCGACCTGAGGCTCTCGACATCGACACACCAAAAAAACACCTTGAAGAGCTTGCTCAGGACATATCCAGCTGGAGACACACTGTGAACACTGGGCTGGAAGCTGGCGAAGAGAAGCTCCGGAAGCTTGACGACGCAAGCGGTGCACCAGAGAAAGAACAAGCCAGCGTGTCTGCCGTTTCCTAGCAGCTGAACTCGGCCTTCAAGTGCATCAAATGCGAGCAGAGACTGCCACTCCCATGTGGGTCTATACAGCCACAGCAGACGCTGTATGACCAAAGGAAATATTTGTAAAGGGCGCAAATCCATCGTCTCCCGAGACTAGCGGATGCCAACAATTTGACTGGTTTTTAGAGGGAAATAGTGTGGTGGTTGGTTTTTTTTGCATTTGTTTGGGGGGGGGGGGGGGGAGAGTTGCTTGTGTGTGTGTGTGTGTGTGTGTGTGTGTGTGTGTGTGTTGTGGTGTGTGTGTGTGTGTGTGTGTGTGTGTGTGTGTGTGTGTGTGTGTGTGTGGTGTGTGTGTGTGTGTGTGTGTGTGTGTGTGTGTGTGTGTGTGTGTGTGTGTGTGTGTGGTGCGTGCGTGGTGGTGTGTGTGTGTGTGTGTGTGTGTGTGTGGTGTGTGTGTGTGTGTGTGTGTGTGTGTGTTGTGTGTGCGTTGGTGTGTGGTGTGTGTGTGTGTGTGTGGTGTGTGTGTGTGTGTGTGTGTGTGTGTGTGTGTGTATTTTGTTGTTGTTGTTTGTTTGTTTGTTGTTTTTACTTTTGCATTAACCATTATTTAGGGGAAATTCCCAACAGTAACTTATTCAAGTAAACAATTCATTGTATACGTGACAAATTCATTTTATATGTATATAATAGTTATTTATTCGCTCAGCAGAAACATGATATGTGTATATCGCGATTATTTGTTTAGATAGTTCATTATATTTGTGAACATGCAATATTTGCAACAACAACAAAAAAGCATGATATGCGTAATGTTTTAGTCACACAAACAACGAATTATTTGTGTAAATAATGACAGAACGAATGCAGACATAGATGGCACAAGGAGTCAACAGAAGCATCGCCAGACAGAACGAATGCAGACATAGATGGCACAAGGAGTCAACAGAAGCATCGCCAGACAGAACGAATGCAGACATAGATGGCACAAGGAGTCAACAGAAGCATCGCCAGACAGAACGAATGCAGACATAGATGGCACAAGGAGTCAACAGAAGCATCGCCAGACAGAATGAATGCAGACATAGATGGCACGGTGTTATAGCTATACCCTGTCCCCAGTGAGATCAGCCCAAAGATCCACACAGAAAAAAACACCGATGTGACGAAGAAGTTATCTGATAAATAAAGCACGTTCTGTCTGTCTGTCTGTCTGTCTGTCTGTCTGTCCGTCTGTTTATCTGTCTGTCTGTCCGTCTATCTTTTTCTGTCTATGTCGTTCATCGCAAAAAAAATCCACTGTTTTTGATCGATTTTCAGCAAATTTGGTATGCTGGCTTATTAGCGCTCTATCGGGTCAAAGAATCATCTTTCTGCTAGAATGTGGCATTCGTTGCATTGCTAATGTGACCGTATGGAGAGGAGAAGCGATGTCGGAATTCGAAGAGAGTCAAACGCGTCTCACCATTGACGTTTATGTACAGTAAAAAAAAAAAAAACAATAAAAAAACAACAACAGTGCGCTTTCTGTGAGCCGCAATAGCTTGGTTGAGTGAGCGTTAGCCCAAAGATCTTAAGTCCCCGACTTGATTATGGGTTTAGGTGCTTTTTTTTCTTTTTTCTTTTTTTTTTTTTCTTTTTTCCTCTTGAAGGGATTTGAAACCGTATAAGGCGAAGGGGGATGGGGGTAGGGGAGGGGAACGGGGATGGAGAAGGCAGGGGCGTGAGGAAAGGCGAAGAGAGGGAGTCGGGAGGGGATAGGGGAAGAGGGAGTGGGACGGGGGAAGAGGTAGGGAAGGAGGGGGGGGGCGAGGGTGGAGCAAGGGTACGGGAGACAGAGGGAGGGGGAGGGGGAGGGGGGACAGCTGGAGGAGGGAGACGGAGGATGGGGGAAAAGCGAGGAGAGAGGGAGGAAGGGTAGAGGAGGTGGACTTGGGGACGGGGTAAGAAAGCACGGAGGGGGGGGGGTGGCTAGTGAAAGACAGTACAACCTCAGCATGCATCAGTGGGTTCTTGTTGTTCTTGTTGTTGTTGTTGTTGTTTGTTTGTTTTTTTTGTTCTCGCGTCGACTGTTTTTTTCTTCTGTTTTTTTCCCCCAAGTGCAAACGCTTGTATTTGCTTGTAAAGAAATTTACTTACTCTGTCAACAAGGGGAACATGATGGGTAGAAGGACTTGAAGGTTAGCTCTGGCAGACAGAGAAAGCTGAGAAGGGACAGAGGAACAGGGGGGGGGGGGGATGCTGGTCAGGAAGAATGACGTGGAGATGGGAGGAAAGGGTATGTGAACTGGAGTCTGGAACCAAAAGATGAATGGCTGAAAGTCTCACCCTAGGGATCTGTCGGTGCCTCTGGCATTTTGCGTGCTACCTTATGTACTACGTATTGCTTGACTTTTCGGTCGGAAGGGAAGCAGCCGAGGAGGGGGTGGAAAGGAAGGTGGATGGGGGGCTGAGGTAGAGGAGAGGTAGGGGGAGGGTCAGTTTCGAAAATGGCTGAGAGATTGATGGAGACTGACACAAGAAGCTGGGTTGTGAACGAGAAGGTATTAGTTTGTAAGTGTGTGTGTTTGTGTGTGTGTGTGTGTGCGTGCGTGCGTGCGTGCGTGCGTGCGTGCGTGCGTGCGTGTGTGTGTGTGTGTGTGTGTGTGTGTGTGTGTGTGTGTGTGTGTGTGTGTGTGTGTGTGTGCGTGCGTGCGTGCGTGCGTGTGTGTGTGTGTGTGTGTGTGTGTGTGTGTGTGTGTGTGTGTGTGTGTGTATCTAGTGTGTGGTGTGTGTGTGTATCTGGTGTGTGTGTCTATGTCTGTCTGTGTATGTGTGTCTGTATGTGTGTCTGTGTTTGTGTCTTTGTACTTCATAAGTACTCTCTCTCTCTCTCTTTCTCTCTCTCTCTCCCTCTCTTTCTCTCTCTCATTCTCTCTCTTTCTCTCTCCCTCTCTCTCCCTCTCTCTCTCTCTCTCTCTCTCTCTCTCTCTCTCTCTCTCTCCTCTCTCTCTCTCTCTCTCTCTCTCTCTCTCGCTCTCTCTGTTTACAGTCGTCCACTGTTTTCTTACTGTGTCGCTCATTCACCTATCTTTGTTCTTCCTGAAAGTCGTTACACCCTCTGGGAATGTTGGGAATGGGTTGACGAGATCGAGTCAAGTACACAATTCAATTCCTGTCATCAACAATGGACTCTTTGCTCCCTCTCTGTCTTTGCTGACATTCCCTGTTTTCTGGAATATATGCCCTTTTGCATATCTTTGTTCTGGAGAATCCTTGCACTGTTTTCTCTTAGCACGAATCATTACAGTGTTGTCCCTTCTGTTGTTGCTGATGCAACTGGAATCTTGTGACTCGGTCGTGAGAGTTAACCTCTTGAATGGGCTCTGGCTGTTCAATATGCACCGTGTGTTATCTTATTGTTGTTGTTGTTGTGTTGACACGTTTTCATCCAGGTTTTATTCACTTTGGTCAACTGCTGGTAATGGATGGAGCGGAATGGCCGGGGCACTCGGCATGGTTTAGTGTGTTCATCGAGTGTTAGCTGTCATGTCGTTCATTGATGTTATAGATAGTTTCCTTGGTGGTGGTGTTGGTGTTGGTGGTGGTGGTGATTGTGTGTGTGTGTGTGTGTGTGTGTGTGTGTGTGTGTGTGTGTGTGTGTGTGTGTGTGTGTTGTTGTGTGTATGTGTGTGTGTGTGTGTGTGTGGGGGGGGGGGTGTTGTGTGTATGTGTTGTGTGTGTGTGTGTGTGTGTGTGTGTGTGTGTGTGTGTGTGTGTGTGTGTGTGTGTGTGTGTGTGTGTGTGTGTGTGTGTGTGTTGTTGTTGTTTCTTCTTGTTTTCGGGGACAAAAGTTTTTTTTTTCCCCAGTGCCTTGACATTAATTGATATTGTATTGTAGATAGCTTCCTTGTCGAATGTGTGTGTGTGTGTTGTTGTTGTTGTTGTTGTTGTTGTTGTTAATGTTGTTGTTTCTTCTTGTTTTCGGGGACAGAAGGTGTGTTTTGTCTCCCAATGTGGTGACATTCCTAAAAGATCCCTGTGAGGTCGACTGGGCTCTGATAACCACCGAAACTGAATACAGATCACAGAATGCATTTACTGCTGGGCATTGGGCCTGCAAACACCCTGTCAAATGTGATGGAATTTTCACACAACTGTTTTTCAGATACTTTGCAACTAGACGAAATTTTTATAACAGTACCCTGTTTAGCTAGTCTACATCCGCGTACGTGGTAATCATACAAAAATACCCCCCCTCTCTCTCTCTCTCTCTCTCTCTCTCTCTCTCTCTCTCTCTCTCTCTCTCTCTCTCTCTCTCTCTCTCTTTCTCTCTCTCTCTCTCGCTCTTTCTCTCTCTCTCTCTCTCTCTCTCTCTCTCTCTCTCTCTCTCTCTCTCTCTCTCTCTCCTCTCTCTCTCTCTCTCTCTCTCTCTCTCTCTCTCTCTCTAAGACTCCTGTGTTCATTGTTTCCATGACATTTTGTATGTCTAAAGTAATCAGTAAGAGCCGATGTTTCCTAAGTAATAGAAACCAGTGTTTGTTTCTCTCCCGAGATTATCATAACATGAAGATATCAGTAAAACGGAAACAGAAACAAGCACGTCATCAAAACAAACATCTTATATGTCGGGCTTACCCTTTGGATTTTTTAAACAAAGTTTTGATCCTTATGGATGAACACATTCCTCGTTACTGGCCTCCATAAACTGTGTCTTCTATATTTCCCTTTTTTTTATTTTGACATGAATTTTACTCCTTGAACTGACCTAAGATCCGTGTTTCTCCCGTCTTTGAGTGATTGTGATCATTAATTGTCAGTTTCAGGCTTATTTCTCATGTCTATCAGGGTCTTCAATGTTGTGTGGATACTTACTTTCTTCGCGTATGTGGAAGTGCTTTTTTTCCCCCAGCTGGATGCTAGCAAGAAGCCTGTAGCAAACCTGACGAGATCTTCATACAGAGCGAAACAGATGTCGCGTGCTGATCCGCTGACTTCTCCCTTGGGGCCACAATTAACAGTCAACGCACACACTGGAGAAGGAGTCTTTCTCCCATACTCCCACACCCATCCCACTCCCCGCGCTCTCACCCTACCCCCCCCCCCCCCCCCCCCATCCCCCAGCCCTCGTCTCCTCTGTCCTGCATCCCTTATTAAGTGCGACTCTTGTTGTCATTTTTGGTAAATGACGATATATATCAGGATGGATTTGTTGATGTCTGCTACGCTTCCTGTCTAGAGAAATTGAAGAAATCTCGGCCAGGTATGATTATACACACACACACACACACACACACACACACACACACACACACACACACACACACACACATATAATATATTATATATATATATATATATATATATATATATATATATATATATATATATATATATATATATATATATATATAATACAATACATTCCAAGGATAAGTACCGAGCACCATTCCAGCAACTTACAGAGCAGCTTGGTGTTGCAATGACTGCAAGAAATATTCAGTTATAAACAAAGCTTGCTCTTAAATCTTAGATTGAAGAAATAGGGGGAGATAAGCATTCATATATGCAGTGGTAGATAATTCTGCTTAACTAAAAGTATGTGCTTGAGCGGGTGAATGGGGAATAATAAATACTTCTCAAAATGAGCCTTGGAGACTATAAGCTTGCTGAAGGCTCATTTTGAGAAGCATTTATTATTCCCTATTCACCCTCTCAAGCACATACTGTTAGTTAGGCAGAATTATCTACCACTGCAGATATAAATGCTTATCTCCCCGTATTTCTTCAATATAAGACAAAAGAGCAAGCTTTGTTTATAATTGAATATATATATATACGTATTTTAGTCCATTGCGGATTCATTCCAAGAACTGGCCCTCAGCACTTGTGTCTTAAGAGGATATCTTTTTATATTTTCTACTTTTCACAAGAATATGTAGCTTGTTTTGCTCTTTCATCATTTCTTTTGCTTCTTAGGTGGCACCTTTGGTGGGTTTTTTGAAAACTCAACAAACATACTACGGTATTGCACACCAGCCTTTTCTGGGATTGCATTCTTCTTAAAACTGAAAAGGCTGAGGAATCAAATTACCACTTTCCGCGGTCACTGAGGAGAAACCACCAAGTTTCGAAATATCGGTATATGACCAGGAGTTATATGTTAGTGAGTTTCCCTCCCTATTGGAGGGTGTCTCCCCCTTGGAGACTATAAGCTTGCTGAAGGTTCATTGTGAGAAGCATTTTTTTTCTCCATTCACCCATTCAAGCGCATACTGTTAGTTAGGCAGAATCATCTACCACTGTAGATATGAATGCTTATCTTCCCCCTATTTCTTCAATCTAAGACATAAGGGCAAGCTTTGTTTATAATTCAATATTTCTTGCAGTCATTGCAACACCAAGCTGCTCTGTAAGTTGCTGGAACGGTGCTCGGTACTTATCCTTGGAATTTATTAGTTTGTTGTATTTTAGTCCCTTGCGGATTCATTCCAAGAACTGGCCCTCAGCACTTGTGTCTTAAGAGGATATCTTTTTATATTTTCTACTTTTCACAAGAATATGTAGCTTGTTTTGCTCTTTCATCATTTTCTTTTGCTTCTTAGGTGGCACCTTTGGTGGGATTTTTGAAAACTCAACAAACATACTACGGTATTGCACACCAGCCTTTTCTGGGATTGCATTCTTCTTAAAAACTGAAAAGGCTAAGGAATCAAATTACCACTTTCCGCGGTCACTGAGGAGAAACCACCAAGTTTCGAAATATCGGTATATGACCAGGAGTTATATGTTAGTGAGTTTCCCTCCTATTGGAGGTTGTCTCCCCTTGGAGACTATAAGCTTGCTGAAGGTTCATTGTGAGAAGCATTTTTTTTTTCCCATTCACCCATTCAAGCGCATACTGTTAGTTAGGCAGAATCATCTACCACTGCAGATATGAATGCTTATCTCCCCCTATTTCTTCAATCTAAGACATAAGGGCAAGCTTTGTTTATAATTCAATATTTCTTGCAGTCATTGCAACACCAAGCTGCTCTGTAAGTTGCTGGAACAGTGCTCGGTACTTATCCTTGGAATTTATTAGTTTGTTGTGTATATATATATATATATATATATATATATATATATATATAATGCTGAACAATTAAGTAGTGGGAGAAAACAAGTGCAGGCTAACAATTCTTCAGTCATTGTAGTAATGACTTGGCAAAGATTTGAAAGAAAAAAAAAGAAGAAGAAAATGGGGGGGGGGGGGGGGGGGGTGCGCAGGGAGGGGGAAGGGAGGGAGAGGGGGGGTGGCACAGTTTTTAACTGTCATGCTTAACCTTTTGGGGAGAAGGGGGATGGGAGGGCGGGGAAGAGGAGGGGGTGGAAGGAGGGGTAGGAGAGGGGGGGGGGGGGCTGAGGTAGAGAGGGGATGGTTGATTTCGTAAATGAATTAGATAGATTTAGATTGGCACAAGAAGCTAGTTTGTGAATTGGTGTGCGTGTGTGTATGTATATATATATATATATGTGTGTGTGTGTGTGTGTGTGTGCGTGCGTGCGTGCGTGCGTGCGTGCGTGCGTGTGTGTGTGTGTGTGCGAATGTGTATGACAACGTATATATATAATATTGACTCATATATTCTCTCTGTGGATATTTCAGGCATCTAGGCCAAGCTTTTATCAT
>CM031602.1:12467876-12475376 GCA_018398815.1 Conus ventricosus | reverse complement strand
AAATTTAAAAACCCGGGACGACAAACTTGTTTCGAGGTCCTTCCTCTCTTCAGATCCCGTGCCAAATCCAGATTTGGCACGGGATCTGAAGAGAGGAAGGACCTCGAAACAAGTTTGTCGTCCCGGGTTTTTAAGATTTACTTTTAATCATTATTTTAGCTGCTCCCGCATGGTTGAGCACTTTTTCAAAAAAAAGCCGGAAAATATATTACCAGCTATATATATATATATATATATATAATTGTTCAGCATTATGTACATATATGCATGCATCCTTTCGGATGCATGTACATTCATAAGATGTATGCATATATCTGCACATACATATATACTAAAGACAAATGTGTATGTAGTCTGACAGATAGATATGTATATAGACTGACAGACAAACAGAGAGACAAATACGCATGCCAGCATACCCGCGCGCGCGCACGCACGCACGCACGCACGCACGCACGCACGCACGCACGCACGCACGCACGCACGCACGCACGCACGCACACACACACACACACACACACACACACACACACGCACGCACGCACGCACGCACGCACGCACGCACGCACGCACGCACGCACGCGCGCGCGCGCCTATGTACATACATACATACATACATACATACATACATACATACATACATACATACATACATACATTCATACATATGTATATACACTCCCAGAGGAAGACTAATATCACACACACACACACACACCACACACACACACACACACACACACACACATACACACACACACACAACACACACACACACACACACACACACACACACACACACACACACACACCCCTCCCCTCATCCACCCCTCCCATCCATCTCACGAAGACGGACAAAATCGCAGACGGCAAAGAAGCAGACAACCCAATTTCAGTATTGCGTGACTCCAGTGACACCTCACGGGGGAAATCCACTCTGGTTTGTCGGGATGGAAATTACGTGACAGCCATCTCAGCACCCCCACCCCAATGCCCTCCATCACCCCTCCTCTCCCCCTCCCTCCGCGGCAGATGTCATATACTGTAAGGTTTCGCTGGACTAGGTGAAACAGCAAGACTTGCTAGTCTGAGTTGGGCTTTGAGGGTCTTGTGTGTCTGTTTCAAAGTGGGGTGACTGTGGGCACTGACGCGCAGGAGGAAAAGTTAAGAGTTATACAACCGCCAGACAAACGGATCTAACCAGTTACAAAACAGACACAACAGGTTTCGACCTACTGGCCTTCTAAGGCAGGATGAACAACAGTAACGCATTAAAACCATCCGGCAAACACAAGACTCCTCGTGTATCTTTTCGATCTCAACGTGTCCTGATTGAAGAAGACCCATAGGTCGAAATGCGTTGTAATAATAATAATAATAATAATAATAGTGAATACTTATATAGCGCCTATTCTCGGCTAGAGACCAAGCTCTAAGCGCTTTACAATCAACACTCGTTTACACAACGGGCTGCCTACCTGGGTAGTGCCGACTGAAGAGCTGCCAGCCGGCGCTTCATTCAGTCGTTTCCCGTGTCATCCATTCAGTATCGTTCAATATCGATCACTCATTTTCCTTACTTCCTTCATTCTTTCCATTTCTCACGCAGGGTGCATGCTATCCATACCAACGGCCAAACTGGCCTACTCTTCCGAAAGTTGGTGATGGGATTTTACGTGTGTGCAAGATGTTATGCTTGCGTTCATACACGGAACCTCGGTTTATAGTCTCATTCGAAGGACTGTATGGGAAATGGAGTCAGAACCAATGTTAACTCCGAGGGAAAAATCCCCCTGCACCGAAACGCCCCGGCGGAGGTTCGAACCCGCAACCCCAGGATCACCAAGATTACGAGTCCGGCGCTCTACCAGCTGAGCTATTCCGGTACACAGGTACGGTTGTGCCTGTTTTGTAACTCTTTTTTTCTATTCGTCCAGCAAATATTGACTTACTGTTTTGGATGTCTAAAACGTGAATAGTAAATGTGGATATTAAATATCATCCGCGCAAAGCGGACAGATTTCTTTTTGAATAATACAAACTTATCAATACGGTTTTTTAAGCGAACGGAAGACTAACATTTTACATAACAGACCTATTCATTGGTGATAAAGAACCAGTTTTCAAGAAAACAGTGTACAGAAAATGCCACTTACAAGAGCTTCAGTGCAGACTTTCCCATGCGTAGCCGGCACAAATCAGTGATGCACCAATTGGTTGATCGTGAGTGTTGAATATCTCGCTGGACTTACAATACATGATGTCCAGATATGCCTGAAGAGGCGAAAGATAGAGTGGCATCTTGATAATGACCAGTGACAGAGACAGTGTTCGGGGAAGAGAAAACATTACCTACCCTCTCTCTCTCTCTCTCCTCTCTCTCTCTCTCTTCTCTCTCCTCTCTCTCTCTCTCTCTCTCTCTCTCTCTCTTCTCTCACTCTCTCTCCCCACTCCCGTGTGTGTGTGTGTGTGTGTGTGTGTGTGTGTGTGTGTGTGTGTGTGTGTGTGTGTGTGTGTGTGTGTGTGTGTGTAATGCACAGAGAAGGGGGGGGGTCAAACAAGCCTGTCTCTACTTCACGTCTTTTTCCTAAGATTCTTCGGTAGAAAGAAGCGAAATGTGGTCTTAGAGCGCTAAAAGTCCACGGAAATACTTTAATTTATGTGCAGTGACAAGCATCCCTACCCCCACCCCCACCCCCCACCCCCATCCTTTGTACATTAAACAATAACATCCTTTGAGGTGGACAGAACTGTGTCCATCCTCACTCAAAAGGAGGGGTGGGTGAAGTGTGGGAGTGTTATGTTCGGGGAAAGAGGGGGCGGAGAGAACCCAGGTTTTCCCGATCATCACCGAGAATTGGCTCTACGATCGATCTCAGCTTTAGCGAGTTTACCCGCCTTCAAACATGATAGTTACAATATGTAGCGTGTGTATGTGTGTGTGTGTGTGTGTGTGTGTGTGTGTGTGTGTGTGTGTGTGTGTGTGTGTGTGTGTGTGTGTGTCTGTCTGTCTGTCTGTCTGTCTGTCTGTCTGTCTGTCTGTCTGTCTGTCTGTCTGTCTGTCTGTCTGTCTGTGTTGTGTGTGTGTGTGTTCGTTCTTTAATTTAATGTCTATCCACTTTACAATGATCTTAGACAAAAACAAGAGACAAACGAACAGGCATACAAACAAAAACAAAACAGAAAAACACATGTATAAGGGGCTGGTGTGTGTATGTCGGTGTGTGTGTGGGGGGGGGGGGGGGGGGCATACATGTGTGTGTTGTTTTAAAAATGTCATTAAAAGTGTATGGAGTGTGGAGGTAGTGTAGTATACTAATCTTTGCATGCATAGTCTATTTAATTAATGAGATACCAATAAGTGACTATCACTTTAACCCATTCTAATCTACCGGCATAACGGTAAACTGCTTTAGCCTGGATTCATATCTGAACATTTTTAAAGAAACAAAACATTTTTAACCATTGAAATAATAAGAAAATTATTCAAAGAAATAACTCGAGAATCAAAGTAAATGTCCAACTGGACTCTTAACAATTGCCCTAACAACTTCTACAGCCTTCGCTTCGTTCCCAAAAATGTCCCAAAAATTCGCGATTGATGGGTTCAAACTTAATAACCAAGTAGGTAAATATTTTTTAGTATTTCTGCAAAGGAAGATGACATGGAATAGTGTAATATTTTGGCCACAAATGCAAGTGACATTTTTACAATATTTTGTTTGTATGCATCAAGTCTGAGTCTAAAGATCAGACTCTTCAAAAGTCGTTCCTGGTGGAGATTGTGTCCCGTTTTATATTTTACAAGCTTCTTAAAGAATTTTCCCTTGTTGTCCTTTATTATGTTTAGACACTCTTTTTGTCTTCCTATCACCGAATCCCATGATGCTTTACCTAAAAGGCTATAATTTTCATACAAGGATAAAGGAATATTTATTTTTGTAAAGATCTTTTCCTTAGCTGCACCATTTTTGGCTAACCGATCAACCCTTTCATTTGCTGCTAAACCACAATGTGATGGAATCCAACAAAAGTCAATAGAAGAACCACGTAAAGACAAAAAATTAATTAAATGGTATATCTCAGATATCATTTCCCCTCTCACTCTTGTATGAGAATATTTTATAGCTTGTAAGACAGATTTTGAATCGACACAAAATAATATTTGAAATATGGAATATGGAAAACTAAGAAGATAGTTCAGTGCCATAATAATGGCAATTAGCTCTGCTGTGAATACAGAGTAATTTTTCCCAATGTGATACGATTTCTCTATTTTAATGATGGAATAATAAATGCAGCACCTGATAATTGGTTTTCAAGTAGAGAACCGTCTGTATATATTTTAAGATGATTTATATAATTTTCGTTTATATGTGCCTTGACATATGTTGGCAGCATGGTCCCATCACTTTTCCTTAAATCTGTATAATTAATATCGAAATTAGCCTTACTAAGCTCCCATTGAGGAATATTACTGTAACTCGTTTGAGGAGCTACTGTTTGGGGTTCAACACCAGCATCTGTAAATAATTGGGACGTATAGGAGCCTATAGTTTTTACAGAGTCAAAACTCTGTGCTCGCTTTGGAAAATGTATTTCTGATTTTAAACCAGTTTCCTTGATACATGAATTTTGCGTTGAATGACTCCTTAATATATATTTTGCTGAAGCAAGTTTCATATTTTCGGTAAAGGGCAAAAATTCCTATTTCTGTGTAGGTTTTCAGTGTTGAGGCATGGACAGGGACACCGAGAGCTATCTTATAAGCTTTGCTATCGATGCTTTGCATCTTTGTTATCAAATATTTTGGAGCTGAAAAGAATATTTCCTGAGCGTAAGATAATTTTGATCTCACAAGCGCAGTTGCTAAATAAATAAGTACCTTACTATCTTTTCCCCATGACTGTCGATTTATCATTTTTAATAAATTTAATCCTTTTCTGGCTTTTGTCAGAATATTTTCCAAATGGTAGTTCCAATTCAATTTAGAAGTCAGGCTTACTCCTAGAAATTTAACAACTTTCTTATATTCAAGTGGCATTCCATTTAATTGAAAAGAGGGTTGAGGTTTAGGATCATACCAGAGTTGAAGAGAACCATATGCAATTTTTCATATGAAAGGGTTAGTCCGTTTTCAATCATGTATTTGCTGATTTTGTCTGGTTCATTTTGATATACCTTTTTAATATAGTTGATTGATCTAATCGGTGTAAGCTTTTTTTAGAGTGACTTTCATCCATATGCAAATATCATCCGCATATTGTGCTAGCTCGACATTGTTTGAGACCACTTTTGGAAGATCATGCATCAAAATGTTGAAAAGGATTGGGGCTATTACACCTCCTTGTGGGATTCTGTGTGTGTGTGTGTGTGTGTGTGTGTGTGTGTGTGTGTGTGTGTGTGTGTGTGTGTGTGTGTGTGTGTGTGTGTGTGTGTGCCTGGCTGTCTGTCTGTCTGTCTGTCTATTTGTCAGTCGTCTGTATGTGTGTGTGTGTGTGTGTGTGTGTGTGTGTGTGTGTGTGTGTGTGTGTGTGTGTGTGTGTGTGTGTCTGTCTGTCTGTCTGTCTGTCTGTCTGTGTCTGCGTCTGTATCTGTGTGTGTGTGTATGTTTCCTCTGAGAGTGTTCCAGCTTGTTTCATCCAGACAACCAACTGCCTGACTTCGTTCACCTTAGTTCGTTCCTTACATTAAATTAATCCCACGCCAGATTAGACACTATAGCACCAGCGGTACATCCCCTTCGTCTGTCGTGTGTCGTGCCTAGTATTACGCCACAGTGGTTCTGTTTGTCATCTTCCTTCAGAGGCCGCGGCCACAACCCCACTCTCCGCTTTGGTTCTTTCGCAGCCGGGCTACTGTGATTTCCCTTCTTGCTGGCTGTCCGAAATATCTTCTTCATCAGTAACAGAAAGTGAAGACTGATGCTGTCGGATTGTTCTTCATCCAGTCATGCTGCTTCTTTCCTTCGTTCTCTTCACTGGCTTCCTCTTTAAAAAGAGCAAAGAAACGAACAGATCATGAAATATCTGTGCTCAGATTCAAGTCTTTGAAGGGCTGAATTCCTTCCTGTCTTTCTGATTCCCTCCAGCTGTACTCTCCTGTCTGGTCCTTCCTCTCCTCTGCTAAAATCCATCTCCACCAGATTCCTCGTTTCCATACTAAGACCTTTGGAGAGCGTTCTTCGTCTTCTTTTCAGGCGCCCTTTGCATAGAACAAACTTCCTTTCTCTCTCTCTCTCTCTCCTCTCTCTCTCTCTCTCTCTCTCTCTCTCTCTCTCTCTCTCTCTCTCTCTCTCTCTCTCTCTCTCTCTCTCTCTCTCTCCTCTCTCTCTCTCTCTTCCCCCTTACTGACTGACACAAACCCCATTGCTTCTTTTCTAACATTGGTGTGTTTTTGCGGGGGTGGGGGGCTAAGTTCGTCTATATGTATCCCTGTGTTTCCGTACGTCAGTTCGTGAGAGCTCATCATCATCATCATCATCATCGTCATCGTCATCGTCATCGTCATTGTCATCGTCATCATCATCGTTGTTGTTATTGTTGTTACTAATCAGTGGTGGCTGTGTCATCTTCTGAGCGTTTGTTATTCACAAGTAATCGAACACCACACACACACACACACACACACACACCACACACACAACACACACACACACACACACACACACACACACACACACACACACACACACATACACACACACTGCAAACATGGGCATGCACACCCACTCAAGCACACACACACACACACACACACACACACACGCACGCACGCACGCACGCACGCACGCACGCACGCACGCACGCACGCACGCACGCACGCACGCACACACACACACACACACACACACACATACACACTCAAGTAGACACACACACAAACACACACATACAAGACAATAATGGCGCAGACAGTCGTGGGTGGGTACGCAAGGTCTGAGCAGCGCGTTGGGTTAATGCACAGGTCAGACATCTGCTAAGTCAACATCAATGAGACCTTCGTCATAGGTCAGACATCTGCTAAGTCAGCATCAATGAGACCTTCGTCATAGGTCAGACATCTGCTAAGTCAGTATCAGTGAGACCTTCGTCATAGGTCAGACATCTGCTAAGTCAGTATCAGTGAGACCTTCGTCATAGGTCAGACATCTGCTAAGTCAGTATCAATGAGACCTTCGTCATAGGTCAGCCATCTGCTAAGTCAGTATCAATGAGACCTTCGTCATAGGTCAGACATCTGCTAAGTCAGTATCAGTGAGACCTTCGTCATAGGTCAGCCATCTGCTAAGTCAGTATCAATGAGACCTTCGTCATAGGTCAGACATCTGCTAAGTCAGTATCAGTGAGACCTTCGTCATAGGTCAGCCATCTGCTAAGTCAGTATCAATGAGACCTTCGTCATAGGTCAGACATCTGCTAAGTCAGTATCAATGAGACCTTCGTCATAGGTCAGACATCTGCTAAGTCAGTATCAGTGAGACCTTCGTCATAGGTCAGA
>CM031602.1:12460376-12462876 GCA_018398815.1 Conus ventricosus | reverse complement strand
ATAAACAGTAGTGTCAACATCAGTAAGGAGAGAGCGCCGGACAGGGTATAAACAGTAGTGTCAGACATCAGTAAGGAGAGAGCGCCGACAGGGTATAAACAGTAGTGTCAGACATCATAAGGAGAGAGCGCCGGACAGGGGTATAAACAGTAGTGTCAGACATCAGTAAGGAGAGAGCGCCGGACAGGGGGATAAACAGTAGTGTCAGACATCAGTAAGGAGAGAGCGCCGACAGGGTATAAACAGTAGTGTCAGACATCAGTAGGAGAGAGCGCCGGGCAGGGTATAAACAGTATTTTCAGACATCAGTAAGGAGAGAGCGCCGGACAGGGTAATAAACAGTATGTCAGACATCAGTAAGGAGAGAGCGCCGGACAGGGGTATAAACAGTAGTGTCAGACATCAGTAAGGAGAGAGCGCCGGACAGGGTATAAACAGTAGTGTCAGACATCAGTAAGGAGAGAGCGCCGGACAGGGTATAAACATAGTGTCAACATCAGTAGGAGAGAGCGCCGGACAGGGTATAAACAGTAGTGTCAGACATCAGTAAGGAGAGAGCGCCGGGCAGGGTAAAACAGTAGTGTCAGACATCAGTAAAGGAGAGAGAGCCGGACAGGGTATAAACAGTAGTGTCAGACATCAGTAAGGAGAGAGCGCCGACAGGGGTATAAACAGTAGTGTCAGACATCAGTAAGGAGAGAGCGCCGGACAGGGGTATAAACAGTAGTGTCAGACATCAGTAAGGAGAGAGCGCCGACAGGGTATAAACATAGTGTCAACATCAGTAAGGAGAGAGCGCCGGACAGGGGTATAACAGTATGTCAGACATCAGTAAGGAGAGAGCGCCGGGCAGGGGTATAAACAGTAGTGTCAGACATCAGTAAGGAGAGAGCGCCGGACAGGGGTATAAACAGTAGTGTCAGACATCAGTAAGGAGAGAGCGCCGGGCAGGGGTATAAACAGTAGTGTCAGACATCAGTAAGGAGAGAGCGCCGGACAGGGGTATAAACAGTAGTGTCAGACATCAGTAAGGAGAGAGCGCCGGGCAGGGGTATAAACAGTAGTGTCAGACATCAGTAAGGAGAGAGCGCCGGACAGGGTAAAAAACAGTAGTGTCAGACATCAGTAAGGAGAGAGCGCCGGACAGGGGTATAAACATAGTGTCAGACATCAGTAAGGAGAGAGCGCCGGACAGGGTATAAACATAGTGGGCAGACATCAGTAAGGAGAGAGCGCCGGGCAGGGTATGAACAGTAGTGTCAGACATCAGTAAGGAGAGAGCGCCGACAGGGGTATAAACATAGTGTCAGACATCAGTAAGGAAGAGCGCCGGGCAGGGGTATAAACAGTAGTGTCAGACATCAGTAAGGAGAGAGCGCCGGACAGGGTATAAACAGTAGTGTCAGACATCAGTAAGGAGAGAGCGCCGGACAGGGGTATAAACAGTAGTGTCAGACATCAGTAATGAGAGAGCGCCGACAGGGTATAAACAGTAGTGTCAGACATCAGTAAGGAGAGAGCGCCGACAGGGTATAAACAGTAGTGTCAGACATCAGTAAGGAGAGAGCGCCGGACAGGGTATAAACAGTAGTGTCAGACATCAG
This sequence comes from Conus ventricosus, assembly GCA_018398815.1. Taxonomy (NCBI): domain Eukaryota; kingdom Metazoa; phylum Mollusca; class Gastropoda; order Neogastropoda; family Conidae; genus Conus; species Conus ventricosus. The sequence continues at coordinate 12,461,272 of CM031602.1, read as the reverse complement.
TAAGGAGAGAGCGCCGGACAGGGGTATAAACAGTAGTGTCAGACGACTGCTGATGGACGTAGACCTCATTAAGCAGACAGCACTGGAAAGAAAGAACAGTGGAGAGGGGTGTCGTTGGTAGTCTGGAAACGACAGAACGCTGCTGAGGTCTCACTGTAGGAACAAGCGGTACTAGTGAGGGAAATGATGGAGAGGGTGTCCATCTTGGGCGACGGATGTCTGGAGGCCTCCGTATGGACCTGGCGGCTTCAGACAGGACGAATGACAGGAGAAGCATGTGGGCGGTAATCTAGGACGACGAACCGATAGCTGAAGACTCAAATTCAAGAACGGCCGACATCACTAAGGAGGTAGAGCGAGAGAGGAATAAATGTCGATGGTAGTCTGGGAGAACAGATGATTGTTGAAGATCTGGCATTAGAAACCACCACCATTAGCACGGAGGAGTAATGGACGATGGGTATCAATGGTTGCCAAAGACGAGGGGGAATGAGCTGAAGTAAACTGTGGAGACAGGCGACAATTTAAGGAAGAATGATCGAGAGACATGGAAATGTTGGTTCAGGTCAATAGACAGGAAGGGGTGAATGGCCTCACCCTAGAAACCGTCGACACATGTTGGGAAGAATGGGGAGAAAGAGATGTGAGTTGTCCAGATGACATCTGAAAGTTTCGCCCTGGAAAAAAAGGCAACGTTAGAAAGAAGTGATGATAGGACAAAGGCATCGATGGCAGTGTAGGATGAGAGATGCTTTACTATGGAATAAGCGGAATTAGCCAGGAAAAAAATAAGTGAGAGGGTGTCAATGGTATTCCAGGCCAACATACGATTAGCGCCAGACGTTAGCATAGGCACAAGCGACATTAGTGAAGAATCACATGAAGAGGATGTGTGT
>CM031602.1:12450376-12452876 GCA_018398815.1 Conus ventricosus | reverse complement strand
ACACTTATGGTTATCACCTAGTGTGGCCGCTTCCCCAGCGCAATGACAGTCAGAGAGAACACTGGCAAACTCCAAACAGAGAAAAACAAACTTATGGTTATCACCTAGTGTGACCGCTTCCCCAGCGCAATGACAGTCAGAGAGAACACTGGCAAACTCCAAACAGAGAAAAACAAACTTATGGTTATCACCTAGTGTGGCCGCTTCCCCCAGCGCAATGACAGTCAGAGAGAACACTGGCAAACTCCAAACAGAGAAAAACAAACTTATGGTTATCACCTAGTGTGGCCAGAAATACCTTCTTGTAGGTCATTTTTACAAGAACAAAGTCAATCAAAACAAGAACAGGGACGACAACAGCAACACACACACACACACACACACACACACACACACACACACAACACACACACACACACACACACACACACACACACACACACACACACACACACAACGCATGCACGCACGCACGCACGCACGTACGCACGTACGCACGCTCGCACGCACGCACGCACGCACGCGCACACACACACACACACACACACACGACCGCGCGGCGAGCCACACACGCACGCACGCACGCAGGCACGCACACACACACACACACACACACACACACACACACACACGCGCGCGCGCGCGCGCGCGCGCGCGCCCGCGCACCTACACACAGGTTAATACATCATGGCTGAAGGATGGAGTGACAGCGCTTGAAGCAATAAGTTTGGTTTGTCAGATGTTTCATTCCCGGATCGGACCATTCTGTGTATCTTCTATGCACGCCGACCAGGAGTGATCAAAACTATCACCTTCAATCTCTGTGTCTCCTCTGGACCCAAACCAAGGTGTGATAGAAATAATTACAGCAGGTCTCTTCGTTCTCTCTCGCATTCGAATAGAAGTGTAAGTCGAGCGATCATTCATTATATCATTTATTATATTGACTTTGGCTTCACAAGGGGATATTGTGCATGTTTATGTCTTTACTGTTGTTGTTTGTTTGTTTTTTTGAGGGGGGGGGGGGGTTGTCGCTGAGGAAGGCATATTGCCGAAAATTTCTTGTCCTGTTTTGTGTCGTGCATTAAAACTGCGTTACTTCACACTTTGTTTTGTGTGCTCTTCTGCTTTTTTGTCGTGTTCCAGTAACGCCGCAGTTTGTTTCATTTGTCATTTATTATATCTTTGTCTTCCTGGCACCCGAACCGAGTTGTTCCCGCGAACCCTCGTGTTTAAGATTTGCTACTTTTTCACACTATACCTATAGGGAACAGCAGCTGAATGATAAGAGTATGTTCGGTTGCAAGAACTGACGGTCATGTGTTCGAGTTGTTCTTCTTGGGGTCCTGTTTAACGTCTTCAAAACCCTGTTTGTCCACCCCGTAGGTTTTTATGGGTACCTGACTCATTTCAGGAAAGGTCAAGGGGGCGGAAGAGAGAGGTAACACCTTACCCTCCACAATGCTGTTCCCAAGACTCGGCGAACAGCTCACCGACCCCACAGCCATTTGGCCTTGAGATTTTTGTTGTTGTTGTTGTTGTTGTTTGTTTGTTTGTTGTTGTTTTTGACATTTTACCCATATTACAGAATCGAACTTGTTTTCCCTTGGCCTTTCCTTGGCGGATTTTTTCCCCCCAAGAGATTCCATGCTTTCATCACTCGTAGGTACAGGACCAGCCAATCACGCTGTTAAATTTGGATGATATTCTTCGCCTTCCGCCGTGTTAACCATCTCTGATCTGAATCAGGGACCCAGTCACTGCCGGGTGGACGGCGAGGTTTCTCAAGCCACAGACGACCAATCCGGCCCCAAAAGTGATTCAATGTGACGACCTCCAGTTCCACAGCAGAAAGCTGTAATCCTTTGAGCTGTAATCCTTTGAGCTGTAATCCTTTGAGTACGAGCTTCTAGGAAGTTAGAAAAGAGAAATGGAATCAAGAACCTGATTTGTTATTGTGATAGAACTGAACCAACCTCCGATGCATTGGTGAATAACATGTGAGGTGGAGTCAACGTTTGCCAACTCTTTTCTGCAGAGGTCGAGAGCCTTGACAAACAACATGAGGAAAGGCTGGTGGAGGTGAGACTTGGAGAAAGGTGGGGGGGGAGGGCGGAGGAGAGAGAGAGAGAGAGAGAGAGAGAGAGAGAGAGAGAGAGAGAGAGAGAGAGAGAGAGAGAGAGAGAGGAGAGAGAAAAATTGAGGGGCGTGAAGAGGTGAGGAATGGGGGGGAGGGGGGGGGACAGAGCGACACTAGCAAGGAGGAATAATGGACGAGGGGGGATGTGAATGGTTGTCCGGGGTGACAGACGAGAGGCTGAAAGTCTCGCCCCGGGACCTGTCGCTTCGTCTGCCACTTTGTGTCATCATATGTACTGCCAGACTTTCTGGAGGGGTGGGGGGGGGCGGGGAGGATGGAGGTGTGTGTGTGTGTGTGTGTGTGTGTGTGCGTGGTGGGGTGGGGTGGAGCGGGGGGGGGGAGAACTGTGGGATCAAGAGG
>CM031602.1:12442876-12445376 GCA_018398815.1 Conus ventricosus | reverse complement strand
AGTAGCCACCCTGAACTGCCTTTGAATGATGCTGGAAGAGGCTGTTCTTGTCTGCAGGGCTTGTCGTTCAATGAGACGATCGTCACGTGGGGTCGTCTTCTTCGGTCAACCAGATCTGCGTCTTTCATGGACAATCCCAGTGGCTGTGAAGCATTGAATCATTCGGACAATGACCGAGATGGACACATGAAGTCGCCTGGCCACTTCTCGCTTTGGAACACCATCTTGGAACCATGCAACAGCTCGTCCCCTATCCAACTCGCTTAATTTTCGTCGTGGAGGCATTGTCAGATCAGGCCTACTACTGGTGGAATGTCTTCTTATAAAGCCAAGCGAGCGACAGCATCTCACACATAAACAGCAGTGCTTGCACGTGCATAATGGTTTTTCCATCTGGCAAGTGCAATGTGTTCAGGCAGAACGGTCCAAAACAAGGTCATTTTTCGCAAGTTTTCGCTTTCGTCCCAGCTCAGTAGTAGAGAATCCCGTGCAATTTTCGCACTAACACAACATCGCCCACTTACAGCTGAACAAGAATTCATGACAATTTGGCTAGACTAAGAATAAATAACAGTAGTGAACTGAGTTTATTACGCACCTGTTTTCACATACCGATCCTTAACTTTTTGTGCGTAGTGTATATATATATATATATATATATATATATATATATATACTGACTTCCATAAAAAACGCGAAAATTTGAAAGGCTATTTTTCGGGTAAAAAGGGGTGAATATACAATATTGAACCATTGTGGCAAGTTGTTTGGGTTCAAGACTCACGTGCAGTGAAAAAATTGTGTGAGCAACACATCATTCCCGGCATTGGAGGGTCAACAAAAATGGCAAACTGGTTGCTGCATGTGAGGCACGTGCACACCATGCAGAGCAAAGTTAACCAGCGACAAGTACGCAGGCATGCAGCCTTTATAAAGCCGCGCTACAAGGTTCAGGTAACGACTTGCCGTCTGAGCGCTACAGAGATGCCAAGACTACGAGCAGAGGAACGCAATCGTGCCCTAGGCCATCTGGAGGCTGGTGTGGATGCCAGGCAGGTCGCCAACATCTTTAACGTCCACATCTCAACCATCTATCGTCTGCAGCACCGCATGCGAGTCACTGGTACCACTGATGATCGTCCCCGGCCAGGCCATCCTTGGGTCACCACACAAAGAGAGGATCGCCATCTTGTTCGAACCCATCTGCGGGACAGGCAGCAAACAGCCGCTAACACTGTTTGACAGGTGCCTGGGAATCTCCAGCAACGAATCAGCCTCAACACTATGCGGCGGCATCTTCAGGAGAACGGGCTGGCATGTAGGCGTCCTCACAGAGGTCCGGTACTGACACCAAGACACCGGCGGGACAGGCTGCAGTGGGCACATGCCCGAATCAACTGGCACAGGCAGCAGTGGGGACGCATACTGTTCTCAGATGAGAGCCGTTTTTGTATTGACATGGCTGACGGTCGTGTCAGAATATGGCGTCAACCTAGTGAACGCTATGCTGACTCCTGTGTGGTAGAGCGGAACCCTGGGGAGGCCCGAACGTTATGATATGGGGTGCAATTGGCATTAACCACGCCATAGGACCAGTCATCTTTCAGAACATTGGTCCTGGTCGCGGACAGGGTGTCAATGCACAGCGCTACATCAACCAGGTGCTTAGATCCCATGTCGATCCTTTTTTTGCGCAACACCCAAACTGGACATTCCAACAGGACAATGCAAGACCACACACCGCCAGGGCCACCCAGCAATTTCTTCAGCATAACAACGTCAATGTGCTGCCCTGGCCAGACCTCAGTCCCGATTTAAACCCAATAGAACATTTTTGGGATGAACTTGGCAGACGGTTGGACCTCCTGCGTCCACGACCAGCAACAGCGGCTCAACTTCACCAGGCCATCGTCCATGTGTGGGCTGGTGTGCCAAGGGGACGCATCAACCACCTGGTCCACTCAATGAGCCGCAGGTGTCAACGCAAATGGTGGCCACAAACGGTATTAGGACTTCCAGCTGGTTTGTCACGTGACCTTGGATTTTCCACACAAAAGACATATTGCTGAGACATTTTCATACATTACCGGTGTAATGAATCAAATCACGTTGAATTCTCGCTTCACTCTGTACAATTGTGACCAATAAAATTCACCCCCAACCTTCAGCTTGTTTTGTTTTCGCGTTTTTTATGGAAGTCAGTATATATATATATATATATATATATATATAATATATATAATGTTGAAAAATTTAAGTAGTGGGGGAAAACAAGTGCAGGCTAACAATTCTTCAGTCATTATAGTAATGACTTGGCAAAGATTTGAACTTTAAAAAAATAATAATAATTGAAGATGAAGCAAATGGGGGATATATTATAACTATGAGAAGCCCTTCACTAGCTGTCTGAGGGAACCATCGTAATCCCTCCGAAGGCACATTTATTTGAATTGCCTGCTCCTAGGCCTTTCGTCCGCTGGATCGGACTCACCGGGGAGAC
>CM031602.1:12427876-12430376 GCA_018398815.1 Conus ventricosus | reverse complement strand
CGAGGGCACACAGAGATTACCGAGTGGTGATTACGACAGCCTCTGTAGGGGGCGCTTTGGCCTGACCTCTCCAGTTCAATTTACTTTATAGCGCTGAAAATCGATTCGAAAGCAGAAATCCTGTCGGTTAAAGGCGCTTCCACACGAAGCCTTTCAAGCCAACAGTTGAAAGAGACCGTTCAAACTCGATGGTGGCGTTTTGTGATGGGAGTTACACGTTCGAGAGGGCTAAGAATACTAGTTGAACACGTCTGTTCCAGTTAGCACAGCTTGTGGCATATCCGGATGGATGAGCGGATCCAGGAGATCCGTACTCTTCCGAGAGCCTTTCCAGTTATCCGGCCTCGTTGGGGGGGTGTAAAGTGGGAATGACATTACCTTTCTCAGGAACAGGTGTAATCGCTTTAGGTTCCAGTGCTTCTTATCAACCCAGTAACGGGTCCCACGCAGAAATAAGTTTTCTAAATCCAGGATCTGAGTTTTTGTTATTTACCTTCTTAGTATGTATGCGCATGCGTGCGTGCGCGCGCGCGTGAGTGTGCGTGTATGTGTGTGTGTGTGTGCGTGTGTGTGTGCGTGCGGGCGCGCGGGCGGGCGCGCGCTCGTGAGTGTGTGTGTGTGTGTGTGTGCGTGCGTGCGTGCGTGCGTGCGTGCGTGCGTGCGTGTGTGTGTGAGTGAGAGGAAGAGAGAGTGTGTATGGATGTGTGTGTGTGTGTGTGTGTGTGTGTGTGTGTGTGTGTGTGTGTGTGTGTGTGTGTGTGTGTGTGTAACTTTGACTTACAAATGGAAAAGCTTCTGAGGATGATTTGCAATGAATATGTCAGGAATAATGTATCCTTTCCGACAACATCTCATTGTAAATTATTCGAGAAAGTTCATGATACCAGCGTAATTCTAGAGTAATGGGGTTTCGGGACTCGCTACGCCATTACAAAAGAAGAAAGCAGCAAAACTAACTGCCAAAGATTTTCAGGTATTTCATAGTTGAGCTTTGTTGGAAAGCTGCTTACAACAATCTTGAATAACCAAATGATGATTTTTTTTTGTTGACAGTGGTAATACTATTTCAGAAACTCAGGCGAAGTCTCGGCGCTGTCATTCGACTCTGGGTCATGCATTCGTTTTGAAAACTGTCGTAGGTAATTTCATCCCGTCAGAAAAAAAAAATGATCGTTCTGTGCTTTTGAGGACTTTAAGCGTGTGACTCCGTGGTGCGACAGGGACAGATCCAAAATCCCTTCTAGCGTGGAATCAGTGAAAAGATCTCCCAGTGAAAGTAAACATATACGATCAGATGTCATGATGTTAAACATCGATTTTGAGTCCTCCTGATTTGATCGATGTAGTTGTGTTTGATTGATTTTACTTTAGTGTGCTAATGATACAGTTGTTGTTGTTGTTGTTGTTGTTGTTGTTGTTGTTGTTGTTGTTGTTGTTGCCAGCTCAGTTGAGAGTTTGCAGGAATTTCTTTTTTTTTTGTGGCATCAGTTATCGGATCAGTGGAGCCCCTAAGGCGGTGACACCCCACCCCACCCCACCCCCACCCCACCCACCACTCCCCGGCCGATATCCAACTCCTCATTTTTTGGTGCTTCACACTGTCCTCTTCATCTGCCAAAAAAAAAAAAGCGAAAAAAAAAACTATTTCCACTACTAGCTTTTTCCCTCCTCCAAAGGAATTTCTTGTTGTTCTGTATCAGTATTGTATCGGATAGAAATTTACTGCTTATGTACAGAAAACTGAAGTTGTGGTGTTCGATGGGCGTAGAAGTCCAAGGCATATACGTTCCGTGACGAAAGTATAGAAAGTGTAGACACTTTCAAAAACCAGGGGATTCATTTTGGCAGACCTAGTAAATTTGATCAATGTCAACCCATCTCAGGAGCAAGGTGCAATGCTTTCATTGTCACAATTAGTTCGTAGTAAAACAGAAAAAAAAAAAACCATCAAAACTGTACTGACGTAGTTCTGGTCAATTGTTTACCCGTTCACTTATATGGATCTGAGATATGGGGCAATGGAGTCCTGAAAATTATGGACATGCTGCCGCTTATTTTTGTAAGCATCTTCTGTATTTAATCCGTAGTGATATGACAGAACTGATTTACGATGATCTGGGATTATATTCATTTTCTGTGAACATTACATTTTCAATACAAAGATTTTGAACGTTCATGATTATATCTTCAACTGACAAGTACTCGAGTAGAATCTACGGTGTAACATATGACCTGCATAATAGTGCGTTTTGATACTTCTGAGTGGTTAGATTGTGCAACATATATTCTGGTTGACACACGCTATGGGTTCGTTTGGTAAGTGACACTTTTCCAATGCCTAGAGTGTTTTGAGACCTTCGTTTTGCGTTACAGTATCATTATATTCGTTCAAAGCATTTTGGTTTAGACTCTAGTCACAGATGTTTGTTTTTGACACGTTATGTAACTGTTACAAACAAGAAAATATCTATCAATCACCACAACTCTACATTAATCTCTT
>CM031602.1:12412876-12417876 GCA_018398815.1 Conus ventricosus | reverse complement strand
TACCTCATTCTCAAACATATAAGATTCCTTCCTCCTCTTCTTTTCGAAAACTAATTCATTTTTCACGAAATCGTTTTATTTCTTTTTCGTGTCTGTCATTTTTGGAAACTCCTTGATCTTCAACAACAAAGGACACCAGAGTATAACAATGCTCTCTCTCTCTCTCTCTCTCTCTCTCTCTCTCTCTCCTCTCTCTCTCTCTCTAAAGGGGGACATTTAGCAAAATCGGAAAAGTGGTTTTACCAGGGAAAAGTTATTGACATCGTAAATAGTTATAAATATCTAGGATTCACTCTGACCACTAAACTGTCGTTTGATGTTGCACTTGAGGAATTTGTTGGTAGAGCAAAAACCAAGATTGTTGAGATTTTGAAGACAATGTGGAGCCTGGGAAGTATGGATAGACAAGTCTTTTTCAGATTATTTGATGCACAAGTTAAACCAATGCTTTTGTATGCTGCTGAAATCTGGGGCCTTTCTCGCTTTCATACTGTAGAGTTACCACATTTGTTCGCATGCAAGCGCTTTTTGAACGTAAGTCCAAAAACCCCGAACATTATGGTGTACGGTGAATTAGGCAGGTACCCTTTATATATTGATAGTGCCATGAAAGCAATGCGTTATTGGTTTAAACTGCAAAAGTTACCAATTGAAAGAATACCAAAAAAGCATACGAAATGGAAAATTCAAAAATGTTGCAATCCACAAGACATTCTAATATACATTCAAACTGGGTAAAGTCTATAAAACATTGTCTTGATTCACATGGTTTTTCTTTTGTCTGGCTTATCGGTGGAGTTGGTCACGAAAAGCTGTTTCTACAGGAACTAAAACAACGAATGATTGATTGCTATCAGCAAGAGTGGAACACCAAACTGTCAAATAGTGACAGGTATTCTACATATCGTTTGTTTAAATCATTACTACAGCCTGAAAAGTATCTTGCAGATATCACAATCCCAAAGTTTCGAAAAGTTCTTGTAAGGTTTCGACTAGGAATCAGTGATATAAAAGTCCACGACAGATACAAAAATAACTCAATAAGCTGCCCTTTTTGTGTCAACACTGAAGATGAAATACACTTTTTGCTGGAATGTCCATCATATCAAGATTTAAGAAATAAGTATATCATGAAATATGTTTAAAAAAAATGTACACGGACCATTGTTGGAAGTTTTTGCTGCAAAATGAGAAAAGGGACGTAATTCGCTCTGTTGCGATGTACATCTTCTATGCCTTGAAGAAAAGAGAAGAATTGTTACTGGGGTGAGAACATTAGGAGTACCACATGTTTTCATAAATTTATCTGTTTTACCTTGTTTCGTGGTCGGTACGTCTGTGTATACTTAGGGATCTATATATATATATATAGATCAATATATTTAAAGTGCCTAAAACAATTTTTTAAGTGCTCAACCCCTTGGGGAGCAACATTAGTTAAAACAAGTAAAAAGAGGAATCTTAAAACTATCTACAAATTTGTTTCGAGCGCGTTGCGCTGTCATCAGGACAGGCATTTGTTTCGCGCTCGAAACAAATTTGTAGATAGTTTTAGATTCCCTTTTTACTTGTTTTAACTATATATATATATATACAAACAAAGAAGATAACAACAATACGTCAAATCGTTCCCAAAATTTCGACCACTTTTGGTCTTCCTCAAGGGACTTTAATGATAGAATTGCATGTAGCAAACCTCCGTTCACACTCAAAACAGTTCAGCACAGTTCCAAAGGTTAGAGAAAGGACAACGGTGGGAGGGTAGTAAGCGACGGGGAACACGAGAAAATAGGGGTAGGAGAGAGAAAAGAGAGAGAGAGAGAGAGAGAGAGGAGAGAGAGAGAGAGAGGGAGGGAAGGGAGGAAAAAAAAAAAGGGGGGGGGGGAAAGGGGTGCGGACGGGTGGGAAGGGAGAGAAAAAGCAGGGGGGAGGGGAGGTAGGGGGCACGAATACATCTCAAGTATTTCTTTTTCAACGATCCAAGAACAGCATTTTTGTCTGTAAAAATGTCCCTATCTAAGACAACAACAAGTTCCATAAAAGACAGATTTCCAGACAAGAGTGTGCTTCAGCAGTACAGTTGAAGATCTCAAAGAGTTAACACAATATACGACATAAAACGTTACCATATTTTAAACTGTACAGAATGTCCAAGTTAAAAATCATATACTTTCCATTAAGTCGTAAGTTCAAACAGTGTAACGTCATAACAAAACTGTTCACTGTGGTTTACAGGAATAACATACAGATATGTTAAAAAACATATGCGAGAACATATCCAGCCACATAATGAATATGGTCTGTTACCCACTATTTATGTCTATGGTCATATCGCGACAGGGGGGGAGGCAGAGAGGGAAAGAAAGGAGTAAGGGGGGGGGGGGTGGAAGAGAGAGAGAGAGAGAGAGAGGGAGAGAGAGAGAGAGAGAGAGTGAGAGAGAGAGAGAGAGAGAGAGAGAGAGAGAGGCACAGAGTGGGGGGGGGAGAGTAAAACCATGTAGGCAGACAGACAAAGAGGGAGGAAGAGAGACACGGGGAGGGGGGGGGGGAGAGTTGGTGAGAATAGGCATTGAGAAAGAGAGAGAGGAAAAAGAAAGGGGAGAGAGAGAGAGAGTGTGTGTGTGTGTGTGTTAGATGGAGAGAGAGAGATGGAAGTAGGGGGTTAACAGATGGAGATCAGGGAGCCAAACAAGACAGAGATAGAGAGAGGAGAAAGAGAGATGGGGGAGGTTGGGGGGGGGAAAGGGGTGAAAAAGTGAGAGAGGAAGGGGGTGGTTTTTAGGTTGTTTACTGTGGGAAAAAAAAAAGTGGGGGGGGGGGGCGGAAAGGCGGGGAGGGGCGGGGGAAGTGGGGGGGGGGGGGGGCCTCGGAATGCCATAATAACAAATCAAGAAGATAAGAAGGGGCATTGCAAGACACAAAGTCTGATCATACCTTCCACACCAAATAAGAGATGCCCAATAGGACGGAATGGCAGAAAAATAGTACACAGATGTAAAAATGAACATATAGAATAGAAAATGAGTCATCCCACTCATCCCTTCCCCCCACCCCACCCCCCCCACAACCACCCCACCCACCCCCACCCCCACCCCCACCTCCGCGCACACACACACACACACACACACAACACACACACACACACACACACACACACACACACACCACACACACACACACACACACACTTACATATTCACTACACACACTCATTCACTCACTCACTTACTTCAATCAGTAAAAGAGATTAAATCTACATTAGAAATAGTATTGCATGGAGCCCTATGAATAAAAAAAACCGTTTTAGTAGACACAACTGTGATGATTAAATAGATACATAGAATAAATTAAGATGACAGGTGATGGGGGGGGGGGGGGGGGAGGGGGAAGGGATGAAAGGAAGGGAGAGGAAGGGAAACTGACCAAATTTTGCCTCCAAAGTATTGAGGCCCAAAGGAAATACAGTCTTTAGTTTGTGGATCCAGAATTGTTCTCTTTTAAGCTTGAATTGAGGTTAAGATACCACACTCTTTCTATTACAATACATTTCATGTCAGTCAGAGAATGGTCATTTTGATTATATAAATATATATATATATATATATTTATATATATATATATATATGTGTGTGTGTGTGTGTGTGTGTGTGTGTGTGTGTGTGTGTGTGTGTTGTGTGTGTGTGTGTTTTGTGTAAGCGTGAGTGTGTGTGTGTGTGTGTGTGTGTGTGTGTGTGTGTGTGTGTGTGTAGTGTGTGTGTGTGTGTGTGTGTGTGTGGGGTTTTGCGCGCGCGCAATTGTAAGTGGGAGCGAAATTGTATGTGCGAGCTGTGCGATTTTTGGGAGAGTGTTACATATGGGTGTGATTTTGTATGTATCTTTCGGTATTCTCAATTTACGATTACATAGTTGGTATGAGCACGTTTTGTAAATGTGCGTGATCAGTAGAAATGTCACAGCGTCAGTGTGTGTGTTTTCATTTTTGTTTCTTGACCTCATTGCAGATAGGTCGGTAGCCTTTGCAATTAAAATTTTCCGAGTTCCGAGTTCTCTCTCTCTCTCTCTCTCTCTCTCTCTCTCTCTCTCTCTCTCTCTCTCTCTCTCTCTCTCTCTTTTCTCTCTCTCTCTCTCTCTCTCTCTCTCTCTCTCTCTCTCTCTCTCTCTCTCTCTCTCTCTCTCTCTCTCTCTCTTGTGTGTGTGTGTGTGTGTGTGTGTGTGTGTGTCGCTGTCTCTCTCTCTCTCTCTGTCTCTGTCTCTCTCTCTGACTGTCTGTCTCTGTCTGTATGTCTGTCTGTCTGTCTCTCTCTCTCTCTCTCTCTCTCTCTCTCTCTCTCTCTCTCTCTCTCTCTCTCCTCTCTCTTTCTCCACGTTCTAAAGGACCTTTTCCCTTATTTTCGCCACCTCTACCCATCCCACCGCATGCGATGAATTGTTGTTCAAGGCTTTTTGTTTTGTTTTGTTTGCTTTGTTTTGCTTTGTTTTGCTTTGTTTTTTCAACATTCCTGCTTTCTTTCTTTTTTTCGGAACACGCAGGCGGATACTCCTGCGGACACTCCCTGTCTAGATTAATCCTATCTACCCAACAATGGGAGGAGATTATGTGTGTATGACCGTTTTTTATCCCACCATTAAGGCAACCATACTCCAACTTCGGGTAAGGTGTCATCCATGCCAACGGCCAAACTGGCCTTCTCTTCCGAAAGTTGGTGATGGGATTTTACGTGTGTGCAAGACGTTATGTGTGCGTTCACACACGGAACCTCAGTTTTATAGTCTCACGCAAAGGACTGTGTGGGAAACGGAGTCAGAACCAATGCTAACTCTGAGGGAAAACTTCCGCTGTACCGAAACGGCCCAGCTACCCCAGAATCACCACGATTACGTGTCCGGCGCTCTACCACTGAGCTATTCCGGCCCCCCTGTTTGCAATATGTTTTTTTGCATGAATCCTCTACTTGTCCCCTCCGTTCGTCCACCAATCATATTTCCCTCCTCTTCGGTTC
>CM031602.1:12387876-12400376 GCA_018398815.1 Conus ventricosus | reverse complement strand
GAACCGCCCAGAGAACGTGGACAAACGAGTCACAAGACAAAACACAACGCGTTTCGACCTCTTAGGTCTTCCTCAGGTGAGACGTAAACGAATAAAACAACGAAAATTCACTTAGCTTTGATCGCTTCAGATGGCTTAAGGTTCAGCGCAAGGAAGAAGGCGTTGAATGAGAACGAGGCTGTGTTTTGTCTTGTGACTCGTTTGTCCACGTTCTCTGGGCGGTTCGCTAACATTTATTTAAGATTTGTTTAGATTTCCGCCTGCAGTCGTCTCGCTTTGCAACTAGATCTTTATGATTTAGTTCATTTGTGGGAAACCAGACGTTGGCTGTCAGACTTGGTGGCTACAGACTTTGTCATTGAGGGATTGACGTAAAATGTTTTGCTGCTCCTCAGCTTACAGACAGTGCAGTTGGTAAGATTTGCGTTCTGTTCTCCGGAGGTCGCTGAATTTTCTGGATGTCCAACGAGATGGTTGGAACCGTTGTTCCAGTGTCTGTGTGCAGTCAAAACAGTCGTCTAGTTTGTCAACCATCCGGGAGGCTAGATGGTGTGTTTTAAAGGGTTGTGTGAATGAGATTTTTTTATAAATAGATAATGACTTGTGAGTTGACTTCAACGCGGTGACAGCCCTGATATGGCCCTTTGCGGTCGGCTGGGCTATAAGCAACATTACCTTAGCTTACCCATCCGGAAGGGTCTTAAGGCCGTCCCCAGACAGTAGGGAACTTTAGCAGCCCGCGTTAGCCACCGGCGTCCTTAGGGAATCCCCCTTTTCTCTCATAGAGGCGATGTGCGCATGCGCAACCTTGCCAAGCAAGGCCGCGGCCGGCTGAGCGCGTCGTTCAATCGGGGTTTTTAACGCCGCTCGTGGAAGCGATCTTTACGAGCCCAATTGTCTGCTTTATAATCGGTAAGTACTTCCAATTTGTTAACAAAGACATTAGTCTACACATTTCCTGTTGTATTACACGGTATGTCACGGTGCTAAAAGCCCCAAAGAATCACTACAAAGTAAAACGTAAGCTGAATCGATTCGACAACAAAATTGGCGGAACGTTTGGCCTAGACTCAGAGTCAGTCGTTTATTTGTCATAGAAAACCCAAGGAGGCCTATGAAGCCTCCTAAACCTTGGTTGTTTTGAATCTGTAAATTTTTGTTTACTCCAGTAGAACAACAACAACATGATACTCCATGTGGAATTATTTGTAGTCTACGTGAAATGTGTCAGTGCATACGAGCACATTTGTTGATCTAGATGAAATACAGGGGACGCCACTCTTCCAAAGTACAGCAGACGACTCCGGACGCTGCTAACACGCCAACATGGAACAGCGGGGCTGTAGGGCGGAAGCCGTGTTTGACGTCACGCGACGAAGACGCCGATTGAACGAAAGTCGGCGCTAAAGTTCTCTAGTGTTGGAGTCTGTGTTGTTGTTGGGGTTGTGTTCATACAGACGGTTGGACTGCCTATTCCCAGACTGATATCTGTGTTGGAACTGAGTTTCTTGTGTATTCCGAGGGATGGATGGAACTGCCTTTTTCCAGATCGACGTCTATGTTGCAGTAGGTTGAAACTGTCGGAACAGGTTGGAATAATTGTTCCCAAGTTATTGAATCACTGCTTCCTTAGTGGAATCGTCGTTACCAAATAGCTGGTGTCGTTTTCTCAGGGTACTAAAATAGTTGTTGCAGTGTTGTGGAATCGTAGTGGAATATTTGTTCAGAGGTAGTCAGAGTCGTTCCCAAACAATCAGAATCATTGTTCCCATGCAACTGGAGTCGTTAATATCAGGTGGTCTGGACCGCCGCTCCAGCTGCTTGGATTTGTTGTCCCCAGCTAGTCAGAATCCTTATTCCTAGGTTCCTGGAATTGTCGTTCCCAGCTAGTTCGATTTCTTTTTCCTAGCTAGTCAGGTGTCTTGTTCCCAGCTGGTCGGGTTCCTTGTTCCTAGCTAGTCAGAATTCTTGCTCCGAGCTAGTTGGGATACTTGTTAAGGCTAGTCGGAATTCTTGTTTACAGCCAGTCGAGATGCTCATTCCCAGCTTGTCATGATCCTTGTTCCCAGCCAGTTGGAATCTTAAGCCATCTAGTCAGGATCCTTGTTCCCAGCCAGTTGGAATCTTAAGCCCATCTAGTCAGGATCTTTGTTCCCAGCCAGTTGGAATCTTAAGCCCATCTAGTCAGGATCCTTTTTCCCAGCCAGTTGGAATCTTAAGCCCATCTAGTCAGGATTCTCCTGATAATTGTAATCCATGTTCCACAGCTAGCTGGAATTCTTGTTCCGGTTAGTTGGAATTCTTGTTCCCGGTTAGTTGGAATTCTTGTTCCCAGTTAGTTGGAATTCTTGTTCCCAGTTAGTTGGAATTCTTGTTCCCGGTTAGTTGGAATTCTTGTTCCCAGTTAGTTGGAATTCTTGTTCCCAGCGTGGTTGGTTGTTACTCCCATATAGTCCGATTCCTTGTTCCTTTATTTTTCCTGTATAGTCAGATCCGTTGTTCTTAGATAGCCGGATTTGTCGTCGAAAGTCGAATTCGTTGTTCAAAGAAAGTTGGATTTGTTGTTCACAGAAAATCAGATTCGTTTTTATTCCCAGATGGTCAGATTGATTGTTTCTACTTTGTCAGATTCCTGCTTCCCAGCTTGCTGGATATGTTGCTCAGATTTCTTCCTCACCTGGTCAACACTGCTGTTTCCAGACTAGATCAGGTGGCACACATATACCATCCCCGACGGTTGATTTACACATGATGTGCACTTAACATACCTTTATTACGTCAAACTTAGTCCATAGACGCATACTAAATCAGGCCTTAACATAGAACGGAACTAACCAGTATAGTTTTCAGGAAGTTTCCCTTTCTTTAAAGGACCCATAGTAACTGGCCGATCTAATGAAATAAATGCCACATGACACATGACGAGTCCAGTGAACGTCGACCATAGACTGAAAGCCATTGCTCCGACCTGTATGTCATTATGATTCTGTAGAGGCTTCAGTCTGCGGACGACTTGTGCTTAAGAACGCAAGAATCATAGCTCGTCAATCTCACAATTAAGGGTATAGCGTTTCATCGATTGATCAACAAACTAACTAGTCTGCGCTGTTTGAAGTTATCACTGACAGACCTCCAAACTTTGCATTTTCTTGAGAGGGAGTAATCAGGCTATAGTTGGAATGGCTGGACGTGGGACATCGCCTTTCGTGTAAGTTTTTTTTTTTTTTTTTTTTTTTTTAATGAAAAGTACATCATAATTATAATGTTCGTGGAAATTGAATATATTTAGTAGATTTATCAGATATTTCGAAGTGACGGTTCATAAGCATGTCTGTTTTTGAAACCATTACACGCTGAGGAGCGTCATCAAGAAAGCTCTGAGAAATCAATCATTATGGCGATTGTTTACTTTCGTTATTCAGCGCCTTCTTGAACAATACCCGCTGCATTTGCACCAGAGATATAATGACCCCTTTGATGCTAGGCTATCTTTAAGGCATTACATTAATTTGAAAAGACAAAAACTAGTTCTGATATCCAATGAAATTTATTAGTATGTCATCGAATTTCTCCTCTTGAGGTGAACACGTCTCTTTTTCATCATGATGATTACTTTTTTTGCTGGCAAAATAACCACAATGTTGACTTTTTTTATTCCGGCAGCAACCCAAAGACAAGTAGCGTATTTTATCTGCCTCCCTCTACGGAGGATTAGAGTGTGGTCAAGATAGATTAATATCTCGCCAGGGAGGCTAGGGAAATGAATAAAGAGGAAGGAGAGGGAGGGGAGGGGGGGAGAGATCGGGAAGCAGAAAAATACAAATGGAAGAGAAGATGGATGAGAGACAGATGTGTGGTGTGGAACTGCATATTGATGGTCTTCCTGTTGCTTCTTCCTTTGTTGTGTCTTCTGTTGTTGCATTTTCTTTCTTAGTTTCTCTCTTTTTTTCTTTCTTTCTTGTTCTAATTATTACTGTTATCCCGTTGTCAATTCCTCATTATCGTCATCGGTGTAAGCACTGGTAACAAGTGTACTGTTAATGGTTGTAGTAGATGCTCTGACGGTGAGCATGTAAACAGCATGTTATTCAGGCAGTCTCTACCCTGCCCCACCTCCACCTCTGCGCCTCCGCCCACACCCCTCCACCTCCTTCTCGTACCCCTCACCAAACAATCGCACATGCACACTCACGCATTCACAAACACTCACGAGAGCGCGAGCGCACGCACGCATGCACACACACACACACACACACACACACACACACACACACACACACACACACACACACACACACACACGCACGCACACACGCACGCACGCACGCACGCACGCACACATACTTATACACGCACGCACGCACGGACGTACGCACGCACACACGCACGCACGCACGCACGCACGCACACACACACACACACACACACACACACACACACACACGCACGCACGCACGCACGCACGCACGCACACACACAGAGGAAAAAGGAGGAAGGAGCGAAAGAGAGGAAGAGAAAGAGGAGACATACAGAGAGAGAGACACACAGAGAGAAACACGGAGAAATATAGATTCAAAAGCAGCAGCAGTAACAGCTGCAGCAACAACAGCAGCAGCAACAGTAGCAGCAGCAACAGCAGCAGCAGTAGCAGCAACAGTATCAGTAGCAGTAACAGCAGCAGCAGCAGTAGCAGTAGTAATAGTAGTAGCAGTAGCAATAGCAGCAGTAGCAGTAGGGTTTTTTTAAATGTTATTTTGCATGATTGCAGTGAAAAGACAGCGTTGAAGACTCTCAAATGTGAAAACCTCAAGCGTTTCTTGAGATCAGACCCCATTCTGTTTTGCTGACGTTTTGAGCTGACTGGCAGCAACCGTTGCCAAGCGCTTGGTGACTTAAGTACATCTGACCTCTCAATAGGCTGGGCACACGTGGCGAAATGAATGAATGGACTCCTTATCGCCCTTTCACATCGTGAGCACACTGAAAGTGAAGTTTTTGGAAGCTGAAAGGTGTGGTTTAAAGAAAACAAGTTCAATTCAGAAGGGAAGTGGAACCCTGATAATCTTCAGGAAAGGGCGAGTGTGAGGTTAGTAGGGAATTTTTGAAAAATGACATTAGCAGGTGAGGAACGGGAGCGGGCAGGAAGTTTGCACGAATTTGTGGAGGAGAGAAATTGAAAACTGATTTCAGTGCAGGAAATGTGAATCTTAATTAGTGGGGAAATAGGAAACTGAAATTAGTGGGGCAGGGTGGAAGGAAGACTGGGGTGGCGGAGATAAATGGGAAATGAATGAGTGATCCGTGCGCGCGTGTGTGAAGCAAGTCAACAATTTGTAAACACATAAAAAGAAAGCAGATCATTCAGTCTCCTATGGGATGAAGATTTGAGTTATTTCGGTGACAGAACTCGAATAGGAATCGATTTTGAGAGGAGCAGGAGGGGGACACCAACACCTCCATAACCTTTTTTTTTTCAAGCTCCGTTAATGATCTGTTTCGCAGACCTGCAAGACTTACGTCAGCAACGAAGGAAGGGAGATTATTGCTGCCTCCCTGTTCAAGATAAAATCGAGAATGAGGCTCAGATGCTTTCTTCACCCGTGTAGTTCGCTGCAACTTGTTAGCGATGATACTTGGCAGTGAAATGTTTCACAATTTCAGGACAAAGCAAAATGTTATTATTTATTTCACGGGAAACTGAAAACCTTACGGGTTTTTGTTTTTTGTTTTTGTTTTGTTTGTTTTGTGTGTGTGTGTGGGGGGGGGGGGGGACTAGTAATTGGCTATCACCCTTTGGTGGTTCCAGACCGTGTCATAGAGGAAGTTGCTTGAAATGTGTTGCCGTTCGTCGGCATATGTACAGTGCAGATGGTGAGATGTACGTTCTGTTCTCTCAAAGTCAGTCAGTCCGGTAAGTGTTGAACCAGATAGTTGAACCTGCTGCTCCAAGAGTGTGTGTTGCAGTCTATTCAGTCTGCTACTTTGTCGGTCATCCGGGAGCTCGTCACCTTATCCCCAGACAGTATTGGAATCTGTGTTAGAGTCGGATTGGTTGTTCATGCAGATGGTCAGATCGCGTGTTCCCAGATTCGAGTTTTGTATGCATCCCGAGGCTTGGATGGAACTGATATTTCCATGTCGATTTCTGTGTTGCAGTTGGTTTAATCTGATTGTTTTCTTGCTCTTCCAGGTAATTGGAATCATTGTTCCCAGGCTAAGGAATCGATGTTTCTTCGGTGGAATAATTGTTATGAAGTAGTTGGCATCGTGTTCTTAGGTAGTGGAATATTATTGTTCCAAGGCCGTAGAATCGTTCCCACAGGTAGTAGAATAGCCGTTCCAAGGTTGTGGAATCTTTTTCCCTGGTTGTGGAATAGTTGTTGTGAGGATTCTGACTTGTTCCCAGATGAACAGAATCGTTGTCCCCTTGTTGCTGAAAGCATTGATCCTAGGTCATACGAATCCTTGTTTCCAGGTAGCGGAATTGTTGTTCCCTGCTTATCGGGATCATTGTTCCCAACCAGTCTGGGTGCTTATTTCCAGCTAGTCCGGATCCTTGTTCACAACTAATCAGGATCCTTGTTCCCAACCAGTGAGGTCCTTGTTCCAGCTAGTCAGGATCGTTGTTCCCAACCAGTCTTGATCCTTATTGCCAGCTGGTCAGGATCCTTATCCCAACTAATCAGGATCCTTGTTCCCAGCCAGTCAGGTCCTTGTTCCCAGCTAGTCAGGATCCTTGTTCCCAGCTAGTCGGGATCCTTGCTCCCAGCCTGTCGAGGTCTGTGTTCCCAGCTGGTCGGGATACTTGTATCTGCCTGGTGGGGGTGATGTCGATACCTGTATCTACCTGGTGGGGGTGATGTCGATACCTGTATCTACCTGGTGGGGTGATGTCGATACCTGTATCTACCTGGTGGGGTGATGTCGATACCTGTATCTACCTGGTGGGGTGATGTCGATACCTGTATCTACCTGGTGGGGGTGATGTCGATACCTGTATCTACCTGGTGGGGTTGATGTCGATACCTGTATCTACCTGGTGGGGGTGATGTCGATACCTGTATCTGCCTGGTGGGGTTGATGTCGATACCTGTATCTACCTGGTGGGGGTGATGTCGATACCTGTATCTACCTGGTGGGGTTGATGTCGATACCTGTATCTGCCTGGTGGGTTGATGTCGATACCTGTATCTACCTGGTGGGGTTGATGTCGATACCTGTATCTACCTGGTGGGGTTGATGTCGATACCTGTATCTACCTGGTGGGGGTTGATGTCGATACCTGTATCTGCCTGGTGGGGGTTGATGTCGATACCTGTATTACCTGGTGGGGTTGATGTTGATACCTGTATCTACCTGGTGGGGTTGATGTCGATACCTGTATCTGCCCGGTGGGGTTGATGTCGATACCTGTATCTACCTGGTGGGGGTGATGTCGATACCTGTATCTACCTGGTGGGGGTGATGTCGATACCTGCATCTACCTAGTGGGGGTGATGTCGATACCTGTATCTACCTGGTGGGGGTGATGTCGATACCTGTATCTACCTGGTGGGGGTGATGTCGATACCTGTATCTACCTGGTGGGGGTTGATGTCGATACCTGTATCTACCTGGTGGGGGTGATGTCCATACCTGTATCTGCCTGGTGGGGGTGATGTCGATACCTGTATCTGCCTGGTGGGGGTGATGTCGATACCTGTATCTACCTGGTGGGGGTGATGTCGATACCTGTATCTACCTGGTGGGGGTGATGTCGATACCTGTATCTACCTGGTGGGTTGATGTCGATACCTGTATCTACCTGGTGGGGTGATGTCGATACCTGTATCTACCTGGTGGGGTTGATGTCGATACCTGTATCTACCTGGTGGGGTTGATGTCGATACCTGTATCTACCTGGTGGGGTTGATGTCGATACCTGTATCTGCCTGGTGGTGTTGATGTCGATACCCGTATCTACCTGGTGGGGGTGATGTCGATACCTGTATCTACCTGGTGGGGGTGATGTCGATACCTGTATCTGCCTGGTGGGGTTGATGTCGATACCTGTATCTACCTGGTGGGGTTGATGTCGATACCTGTATCTACCTGGTGGGGTTGATGTCGATACCTGTATCTGCCTGGTGGGGTTGATGTCGATACCTGTATCTGCCTGGTGGGGGTTGATGTCGATACCTGTATCTGCCTGGTGGGGGTTGATGTCGATACCTGTATCTACCTGGTGGGGTTAATGTCGATACCTGTATCTGCCTGGTGGGGTGATGTCGATACCTGTATCTACCTGGTGGGGTTGATGTCGATACCTGTATCTACCTGGTGGGGGTGACGTCGATACCTGTATCTACCTGGTGGGGGTGATGTCGATACCTGTATCTACCTGGTGGGGGTGATGTCGATACCTGTATCTACCTGGTGGGGGTGATGTCGATACCTGTATCTACCTGGTGGGGGTGATGTCGATACCTGTATCTACTGGTGGGGGTGATGTTCGCAGCGTGTGGGCTCCATTTTTTTTTTCATCAAAAAGTCGTGTTCGTCCTAGAAAGTCAAACTCGTTTTTTTCCCCGCAAAGTTGGATTTGTTGCCCTTACTTAGTTTGGATTTGTTGTCCCAGATAGTAATATTTATTGTCCCAGATAGTAGGATTTATTGTCCCAGATAGTAGGATTATTGTCCCCAGATGGTAGGATTTATTGTCCCCAGATGGCAGGATTTATTGTTCCCAGATAGTAGGATTTATTGTCCCCACAGAGTAGGATTTATTGTCCCCAGATAGTAGGATTTATTGTCCCCAGATAGTAGGATTTATTGTTCCTGGCTCGTCGGATTCCTTCTTCCCAGCTAGTTGGATTTGTAATTCGGAGACCAGTCTGTGTTGCAGTAGGGTTTGTTGCTCATCTGGGTGACCAGAACTGCTGTTTCCAGATCAGATCTGTTGAAGTCGTGTGGCATACAGTATGCACGTCCATTGGTCAATTCTTTCATTTACAGATCTAAGACGTATCTTATCAGGGCTTTTTAATTTGATTTTTTTTTTAACCACACCTAATATCACAGAATGAAAAAGTTCATTTTGTATATACAGAAGGCCGGGTCTTGATTGCTGTCATCTGACAAAGAATAGAAAACCGCAACTTTCTCTTGGCCACTTGGGGTCAGGTACCATCACTCTTAACAAGTTTCCCTTTGGTTTCTTTGGCTTTGACCTGGGAGGACACATACACTTAGAACCTAGAGGGATCAGTCTTACTCTTTGTGGCAATCCGTGTTTTCTGTTGTCATTAGAGATTTTCTCACACCTCACTTAATTTGGTTCCTATCCGCTGTATAAGTCGCCTAATATTCTCTGGGTCTGAAGCTTTTAGAGTGTTTCTTTTCTCTTCTCTCTTTCTGTCTTTCATGCCAGGGCCAGAACTCCATTGTTCCCATTAGTGAGGTTTTTCTGTCTGCGACTGTTTTTTTTTTCCAATCCCACCATTGAGGTACCCGCTTTTCATCTTCGGGGATGATGTGTAAACACGACACTAATGTGCATATGGTTGATCTTTTTATGTCAGCCATCTCATTCCACCAGCACATGCTGACCTACTTTTGTCTGGGAGGTAGTACGGGCCTTTTTCCTGGCATGCTGACCTACATTTTGTCTGGGAGGTAGTACGGACCTTTTTCCTGGCATGCTGACCTACATTTTGTCTGGGAGGTAGTACCGACCTTTTTCCTGGCCTATCTTCTGTGCCACCTCAGAGGCACTACACCGACAGAACCATTTGTCCCCTCTCGTCTCTCTCTTTGTCTGTCTCTGTCCCTCTCTCTCTCTCTCTCTCTCTCTCTCTCTCTCCTCTCTCTCTCTCATCTCTCTCTCTCTCTCTCTCTCTCTGTGTGTGTGTGTGTGTGTGCGTGCGTGCGTGCGTGCGTGCGTGCGTGCGTGCGTGCGCGCGTGCGCGCGCGTGCGTGCGTATGTGTATTTAATCTCAAACGCTTATCTGGGGACGATGAAGAAAAATATGTAATCCAACAAACCCTCCAGGCGCTGAGAGGAAGACTTGAACTCATAAACCGTGAAAATGGATGTCCAACGTATTGATTAACCATTCACCAGCAGGCAGAACCCGTCAGAGGGACCAACTATATTAGGGTGTGTGTGTGTGTGTGTGTTTGTTTCTGTCTTCTGAACTTTTCTCATGTCATGAGCTGTATCAGGGTGTATTTGTTCATCTTCTGTACTTTTCCCACATCATGACTCTCCCCCCCCCCCCCCCCCCCTCCCCCACTGACACAGCTATTCCACGTGCAGCTTCACGCCAATTCTTTCTCTGTTCTTACCCCCAGAGCCCGTAGTAGCAATGTGAAGCCGACCTTATGCAGCAGCGTCACGCCAATTCTTTCTCTGTTCTTACCCCCAGAGCCCGTAGTAGCAATGTGAAGCCGACCTTTCAAGTGTACAGACCGCATTGTGGTTACTGGCTACCTACCTGATTAGGTATCTGCTTAATTTACGCGCACAATAGATGGATAGTAAACGGTAAGATACAAGAAGATGATGGCAATAAGGAAGAGGAGGACGGAGGGGGGTGATAGTGAGGAGGAGGAGGAGGGGGAGGAGGAGGAGGAGGAAGAGAAGAGGAAGGCAGATTCTTTCTATCCGATGACCTCGTGGAAGGGAACTGTCGATGTGGTCGGTGATATGTCTTCTGGTGACAAGAAAATAAGGCCAGAAAAAAATGGAAAAGGAAAATGTTTTGTTGCAAACTTACTATTATTGAAAATACGAGCTGAATCAGAAAATAAAATCATCGCCTAATTACCTGACCACCTCTCTCTCTCTCTCTCTCTCCTCTCTCTCTCATCTTCTCCTCTCTCTCTCTCTCTCTCTCTCTCTCTCTCTCTCGCTCTCTTCGCTCTTTGTCTCTGTCTCTCTGTCTCTCTCTGTGTCTCTCTGTCTCTCTGTCTCTCTCTCTCCCCTCTCTCTCTCCTTCTCTCTCTCTCTCTCTCTCTCATCTCCTCTCTCTCTCTCTCTCTCTCTCTCTCTCGCCCGCGTCACTCACTCTTGCCCGCATCTCTCTCTCTCTCTCTCTCTTCTCTCTCTCTCTCTCTCTCTCTCTCCTCTCTCTCTCTCTCTCTCTCTCCCTTTCTCTCTTTCCCTCTCTCTCTCTCCTCTCTCTCTCTCTCTCTCTCTCTCTCCTCTCTCTCTCCAACTCTCCTCTCTCTCTCTCTCTCTCTCTCTCTCTCATATTCCATGTCTGTATCTCTCAGCCTCATCGAAAAATGACAGAATAAGGAAGCCATTTCTGGTCTAAGAGGTTTAGCCAGTGTTTAATTAAAAGAAAGAAAAGAAAAATGAACGGGGGGAACGTTTTTTTTTTTTTTAAAAATCTCATTGAGCGACTTGAGGATCTCAGTTTCTTGTAACATTATGCTCATTTCTTCTTCTTCTTCTTCTTCTTCTTCTTCTTCTTCTTCTTCTTCTGGTCATCCTCCTTCCTTCTTCCATTCTTCCTCCTCCTCCTGTGCATCCTCATTCTCCAGTTCTTCCTCCTTCTCCTCTTCATCTTCATCTTCTCCTCCTCATCCTCTTCCTTCTTCATCTTCATCTTCTCTCCTCCTCCTCCTTCTTATTCTTCTTCTTGTCCTTCTTCTTCTCCTCCTCCTCCTTCTTATTCTTCTTCTTGTCCTTCTTCTTCTCCTCCTCCTCCTTCTTATTCTCTTCTTGTCCTTCTTCTTCTCCTCCTTCTTATTCTTCTTCTTGTCCTTCTTCTTCTCCTCCTCCTCCTTCTTATTCTTCTTCTTGTCCTTCTTCTTCTCCTCCTCCTCCTTCTTATTCTTCTTCTTCTCCTCCTCCTCCTTCTTATTCTTCTTCTTGTCCTTCTTCTTCTCCTCCTCCTCCTTCTTATTCTTCTTCTTGTCCTTCTTCTTCTCCTCCTCCTCCTTCTTATTCTTCTTCTTGTCCTTCTTCTTCTCCTCCTCCTCCTTCTTATTCTTCTTCTTGTCCTTCTTCTTCTCCTCCTCCTCCTTCTTATTCTTCTTCTTGTCCTTCTTCTTCTCCTCCTCCTCCTTCTTATTCTTCTTCTTGTCCTTCTTCTTCTCCTCCTCCTCCTTCTTATTCTTCTTGTTGTCCTTCTTCTTCTCCTCCTCCTCCTTCTTATTCTTCTTCTTGTCCTTCTTCTTCTCCTCCTCCTCCTTCTTATTCTTCTTCTTGTCCTTCTCTCCTCCTCCTTTTCTTCCTTATTTTTTCTTCTCCTTCTTCTTCTGGATTCTTTAACTCCTTCCTCTTCTCCTTCCTTCCTCTTCTCTTCCTCACTCTCCTCTTGTTTTCGCCTCTGCCTCCTCTTCCTCCTCCGCCTGCCCGTCCTCTTTCTTACTGTTCTTATTTTGTGTCGCCTTCCTCCTCCTCCTCCTCCTCCTCCTGCTCTCCTCCTCCTTCTGTTTCCCCCTATTGTTTCTCATCTTATACTTCTCTCTCTCTCTTCTTTCTCTCTCTCTCTCTCTCTGTCTCTGTC
>CM031602.1:12377876-12382876 GCA_018398815.1 Conus ventricosus | reverse complement strand
CTCTCTCTCCTCTCTCTCTTCTTCTGTCTCTCTCTTCTCTTCTTCTCTCTCCTCTTCTTCTCTCTCTCTCCTCTCTCCTCTCTCTCTCTCTCTCATCTCTCTCCTCTCTCTTCATCTCTCTCTTCTCTCTCGTTCACACACTCTCACACTCACAGAAAGAGAGCAACAACACAAAAGCACACACCTCGCACGCACGCACCTGCTTTCTCTCTCTCTCTCTCTCTCTCTCTCTCTCTCTCTCTCTCGCTCTCGCTCTCGCTCTCACGCTCTCTCTCTCTCTCTCTCTCTCTCTCTCTCTCTCTCTCTCTCTCTCTCTCTCTCTCTCTCTCTCTCTCTCTCCCCCCCCTCTCTCTCTCTCTCACTCATTCACTCACTCGCTCACTCTCTCGTTCACTCACTCTCTCACTCAACGAGAGAGATAGCAACAAACCCGAAGCCCGCATGCACGCACGCGCTCACAAACAAACAAACGCACACGCACGCACGCACGCACGCACGCACGCACGCACGCACGCACGCACGCACACACACACACACACACACACACACACACACACACACACACACACACACACACACACACACACAACCCAAACATGACTATTAGATGGATTCCTTTTATATACATGAAGGAACCAAAACAGAAAGAAAGACAACTTAGATATGATCAAAGGTCACAAAGTCAAAAAGGACAGTGCGAGCACGAGCGTGCGCATATTGTGTTCGGAAGAGAGAGAGAGAGCGAGAGAGAGAGAGAGAGAGAGAGAGAGAGAGAGAGAGAGAAAGACAGAGAGAGAGAGAGAGAGAGAGGGTGGGGTGGGGTGGGAGAGAGAAGGGTGGAGATGACTGAGAGTTCAACGGAATCAAAGCAAAGTCCTGTTTTATAAAAGTACACTATAGTATACTATACTGAATTCTACTACACGTTACTTTACATACGATGCTATGCTATGTTACACTAGACTATACTATAATATGCTATAAAATATCATACTATTCCATAATGCATTATAGCATGTTATAGTACGCTATACTATACTGTTCTTAAACAAGGCTTTGCTGGGCTTTTTCTTTCATAGTATGCTGCATTCATACTAGGTTATAATGGGCTACGCTATGCTGTACTGTTTCACACTATATTTCACTATGCCTTACGATATTTTGCTGTACCATGCCACATTATATTGCGCGATGCAATACTGTGCTATATTGTACTGTACTATACTGCATCGTACTATACTGTGCCCGCCCCGCCCTTCCATTCCGTGCCATACCATACCGTACCTTGTCATACACAACACTCTGCTGTACTGTACTCCTCTCTCTCTCTCTCTCTCTCTCTCTCTCTCCTCTCTCTCTCTTCTCTCTCTCTCTCTCTCTCTCCTCATTTGTCGGCGCGTGTAAGTGATTCTTAAGGGTTCAGAACAGAACTCCAAATGTGGTAGTACATGGTGATTTGGTTAGATATCCGCCTTATGTAAATTCGTGCTCAGATTACTTTAGACATATATAGATCCTGATCGGTTGCCTTATATTACTTATCAAATGTTTGTGGAATTAAGTTGAAATAGGTAAAAATTGAGAGAGATTCTGTGTGCAGCTGGTTCCAGAACAGACTGTTTGCATCGTTCTTGTACTACATGTTTCAGCCGAGATAAGCGGATATGTGAAAACAAGAGTGCACGGTGCTGTTCAAGACAGAGAAAGGTGTGAGAGTTATCGAGCTTGCAGGGTTATTTTTGAAAAAGAATAAAACAGATGTCATACGGATGTGTGCTGTTTTTGTGTTGCTATTTCACAAATAAGGTTTAAATGTTCTGCTCGGAAACAATGTTCATGGACACAGTGACCGAGTTCAAGATAAAGCATATTCTTTGTCTTTATCAAAAAGTTGAATATTCGACCCAATTTCTGATTTAAGAGATCAAATCAGCGTACAAACTACACCCGTTGTTAACTGGTTAGAGAGAAATCAGCATATAAATTGCACCAGTCTTAACTGGTTATGTGAACAGTCCAACGCATAGGCGACTACTATCCAAAAGCAGTGATCTGAGATAGACTTTTTCTGGATATATTTTTGATGACTCAATAGAAGGATAAAAATGGTAAATGTTATGACATGAATTACTTTATTTGCACTAGATTCTAATTTTAGATTTCTCGTGCAAAAATAATTGGTTACCGCTTTTTTTTCTCGTGGTAAAATCCGTTAAAATCTTCTTTTTCTTTGTATATGAAAAGTGCATGAAATATTTATGTTTTGCATGTCCATGTTTGCCTTTGTGTCCATGTATTGTTTTGAATTCTGATTCCATGCCCTGATCCCCAGTATTGATGACCTCGGGCTGAAGTACAGGAAAACATTCTCTCAATAGATAGATAGATAGATAGATAGATGGATAGATAGACAAATAGATATATAGCTATAGATACTGATATGCGTGAATGTGTGTGTGTGTGTGTGTGTGTGTGCACGCACACACGTACGCTTGTGCGAACGTACTCTCTCTCTCTCTCTCTCTCCTCTTCTCTCTCTCTCTCTCTCACGTTGGTTAGTTTTAGACAGCCTAGATATAGACATAGAGGGACAGGATGGTTGAGGACACTTTATGTATGTATGTATGTGTTTGAAGAGAAAGAGAGAGAAAGAGCAAGCGAGCCAGAAAGAGAGGGAGAGAGAAAGTGAGAAAAATTAGTGGGGGAAAGAGGGGGGGGGGGAGGGCAAATACAGAGACAATCGGAGACAGAGATAGAGAAAATGAGAGAAAGAGCATCAGATGGAAGGAAGGGAGACAGAAAGATGGGTAGATGGAAGGGAAGAGGGTGGTGATTTGTGACTGTTGATTTTGTAAATGGACACACACACACACACACACACACACACACACACACACACACACACACATACACACGCTCACTCACACACACACACACACACACACACACACACACACACACACACACACACACACACACACACTCACACACACACACACACACACACACACACACATACACGCGCGCGCGCACGCGCGCGCGCGCACACACACGCACTCACACGCACACACACACACACATACACACACACACACGCGCGCGCGCGCGCGCAAAGGAACGCACGCACGCAAGCAAGCACGGTGGTGCTATGAGAGACAGTTAGACCGAGCACACGCATCTACCAGACTCTCGTACAGCATTTCACTAAGTGACAAAGTGACAGAGGATCATCTCTCCATCACCTGCCAGCTGACATGAGGGAACTGACAAAGTGACAGAGGATCATCTCTCCATCACCTGCCAGCTGACACGAGGGAACTGACAAAGTGACAGAGGATCATCTCTCCATCACCTGCCAGCTGACATGAGGGAAAAGGCGGGAGACAACAGAGGAAATGGAAGAAATCAAACGAAGGCAATTTAGTCCATTGTTATTTCCTACCCTAAGTGTGATAGAGACACAGACAGAGATAGCGAAAGAGAGGAGGGAAAAAGGAAGAGGTGGGGGGGGGGGGGGGAGGAAGGGGAGGAGGGGGACAAAGAAGGGGAGTGATGGGGGGGGGGGGGGGGAGAGAAGAGGGAGAGAGGGAAGAGAAGAGGAGAGATAGACAGACAGACAAAAGGGAGAGAGAAGCACAGAGCAGAGTTAGATCGAGTGAGAAGAGAGGAGAGACGAGAACGGAACAGACAGATTGCAGGCAGACAAAAAAAGAGAGAGAAATTCAGATTCGTCGCTTTAATTCCCAATAGGCCTTGGTCCATCAGAAGGGGGGTGAACAGAAACAAACTAATATTGCGAAAAATATACAAAAGATTATATTTAAAACAGTACTTCCCTTTGAAACGTTCCCATATTTAAATGGCAAAACCGTTTCAATGTGAAAGTGTAGGTGGCACGGAACGAACGAGGACAGCAGAGACAAATGAAGCATACAAAGTATTCCAGTTTATCCCTGAAAACTGTTGAGATATTCCTTAAAGAGAGAAAACCGTTTGGGCGGTGTAACGTTATAATGGTATTCTGGTGAAACATCGGCACATCTGTGACCTATAATGAACTATACAATTTTCAGAAAGATCGGCCAAGAACTTTCTGAGATTATTCCGTGAAAGACGAAAACCATTAGGGGCCGTTAGTAACGCTAAACGGTAAACTAAACATCAGGCATAATGCCGTGACCATAATGAACATACTACAAATTTTCAGAAATATCGGCCAAGTACTTTCTGAGATATTCCATGAAGAAGAAAACCCGTTACAGGCCGTTATAGCCGTTAGTAACCGCTAAAACGGTAAACTAAACATCAGGCATAATCCGTGATCCATAATGAACATACCTACAAATTTTCAGAAATATCGGTCAAGTACTTTCTGAAACATTCCATAAAAAAGAAAAACCGTTATGGGCCGTTATAGCCGTTACTAACGGCTATAACGGTAAACTAAAACATCGGGCATCATCCCTTACCCATAATTAACATACCTGCAAATTTTCAGAAAGATCGACAAAGTGCTTTCTGAGATATTCCATAAAGAAGAAAACCCGTTACAGGCCGTTACAGCCGTTAGTAACGGCTAAAGCGGGTAAACTAAAACATTGGGCATCATCCGTTACCCATAATGTACACAACTGCTAATTTTCACAAAGATCAGCCAAGTACTTTCTGAGATATTCCATAAAGAGGAAAATCCGTTATGGGCCGTTATAGCCGTCAGTAACGGTTATAACGGTATACACTAAAACATCGGGCATCATCCGTGACCCACAATGGACATACCTGCTAATTTTCACAAAGATCGGCCAAATACTTTCTGAGATATTCCATGAAGAAGAAAAACCGTTACAGGCCGTCACAGCCGTTAGTAACGGCTATAACGGTAAACTAAAACATCGGGCATTATTCGTGACCCATAATGAACATACCTACAAATTTTCAGAAAGATCGGCCAAGTACTTTCTGGGATATTCCATAAAGAAGAAAACCCGTTACAGGCCGTT
>CM031602.1:12367876-12372876 GCA_018398815.1 Conus ventricosus | reverse complement strand
CATTACTTTCATGGTCCGTCTAAATACTTCGTTTCCGACACACGACTCCATGACCATGTAGCGCATGCGTCTGCTTTCATGACGTCGAGAGAAGAACGGTTTGATACTGTGATTATTTTAATGTATTTATGTACCGCTGTGGCAGTTTTATTACTAAACTTAACAGTGTTTGATTTGGAACGAACTGCGCTATAGTACTTTTATCTTCCCTCACAAACTTTCTGTAAATAAAAAAACCCGTTAAATCATATTTTGGGGTTTAAGCGTTGTTGTTGGTGTTGTTGTTGTTGTTGTTGTTGTTGTTGTTGGGGGGGGGGGTGCGTTTGTTTTTTGTTTTGTTTTTGTTTTTGTTTTTTTTCTTCTATGTTTTAAAAGCAGCTCAGTCATTTAATTCCTATTTTGTTCCTGGGACACACAGAGATCACTTCATGTTGGCAGTTTACCCCGCTGTTCAGAAACGATGGATGATGTATACAGGCTATGAGTTACATGTTTAAAAACGCATTTAGAGTTGATACCACAAACAGACATGATGGGGCATGACAACAGCCGCAAGATTTTCGTCACTTCCTGTCTGTTGCCCTGAGACTTGAAGACAGCAAAAAAGGGTGATAATTTCCATAGATTCCGACCTGAACAGACGCAGTCATCACCTGCGATCCATCATGGCGAACAATGAGAATGGGAAGAAAGGGAGACAAACAAGATTGTAAGAAAGAATGAAGTCGGAGGAAGAGAGAAACTGGGGAAGCGGAAGGAAAGACAAGAGCAGGAAGGAAGAAAGACGAAAAAAAACAATGGACGTAAAAACAACGACACGGAAAAGGAATCGAATTGAAGAAAGAGAGCCAAAGAGGAGGAACAATTTAGACACTGATGACTAGAGTTTGCTCATTGATTGGATCGGGCAGTTCCTCACAGCGTCACCAGACACCCCCATGGCACTTGGTCTGCAGGCTTCCAGGTGGTCAAAGAACGCGAGGAATGTCAGGGGAGATTGGCGCGCGCGGAACAGCAAAATAAAAAAAATTTAAAAAAAAAAAAAAAAGGACTTGAGGAAAAGAGCTACCACTTGGGGCAACGGGCGAAGATGGCATTGAAGCAAACAGCAGTGGAATCGAAAGAAGTATGCAGAAAGAAAGAAGTATGCAGAAAGAAAGAAGTATGCAGAAAGAAAGAAGTATGCAGAAAGAAAGAAGTATGCAGAAAAAGCGTCAGAAAGAAAGAGGTGTGGACAGAACAAAGGAAAGAACGGTAACGAGAGACGAAGAAGAAGAAGAAGAAGAAAAAAAAAAGGGGGGGGGGGGGGACGAAAGTGTTGGGGTTATATTCCATATAACATTGGCTTCTTTTTGTCAAGCCCCAATATCTGTCTCTCTGTCTTTGGCTCTTTCTCTCTCTCTCTTCTTTCTTTCTCTCTTCTCTCTCTCTCTCTCTCTTCTACTCCTCTCTCTCTCTCTCTCTCTCTCTCTCTCTCTCTCTACGATTTGATTTTTTTCTTTCTTTCTTTTTTCATAGATGGCTTGATGTAAAAAAAAAAAAAAGCAGATATGCTGCTTATTCAATGTTTCCATCTCTAAATAAAATTTTGACTTTGACTTTGACTCTCTCTCTCTCTCTCCTCTCTCTCTCTCTCTCTCTCTCTCTCCTCTCTCTCTCTCTCTCCTCTCTCTCCTCCCTCTCCCCCCCCCCCAACCCTTCCAAGTTTATATTCAGTGAAGAAAACACCACTGCGATTGGCACTTTCTGTGACAGTAACCCTAACCACGTTTCGTGGTGTGCATGGTCTGTGCAGTAAGAATGCACGTCAATGAACACACGTGACATGGTATCTGAAACGGCAGGATAAACGAAAATATTACCAACCATATCAACAACGACTGGGGGGTGATGTTGACGTGTTTGCAGGACTGTCAACATAAAGGAACGTAAAAACAATCTACATACAGGCAAATCGCCGTACCGTCTCGGTAGATCCCATCTCGATAGATCCCCGTCTGGATAGTCCCCACTAATGTGGACGGATTTCCGTCTCGATAGATCCCCGTCTCAGTAGATCCCCATCTCGATAGATCCCCGTCTCGATAGATCCCCACTACATGTGGACGGATTTCCGTCTCGATAGATCCCCGTCTCGGTAGATCCCCATCTCGATTGATCCCCGTCTCGATATAAAACAGTTAAAAGAAACAAGGAGCATACCGATACCCCCATACAAGGCGAGAAAATGCATGCACAAGTTGAATAATTGTTGAAGGAAAATCATTTAACAAAAAAAGTAACTCATCAGATTTGAAGGGGAAAAAAAACAGTTTACGAGGATCCATCAAGACAGGGATCAATCGAGACGGGTATCCATTGAGATGGGGATCTATCGAGACGGGGATCTATCGAGACGGGGATCCATCGAGACGGGGATCTATCGGGACGGGGATCCATCGAGACGGGGATCTATCTTATTCACAATTATGAAAAGGTAAAGCTTAAACAATGAATTATTCATTCATTCATTCATTCAGTCATTCATTCATTCATTCGCCCAAGAAGAAAAAGGTAAACCTAATGGTGCGAGTATGACCCAGAGAAGCACGGTCCTCGACCGCCGAACAAATCAGTGAGACCAATCCTGCACCACCCTTGCAAGCCTGCGTTGTGTTCACATGGAATCATTCATTCGTTCATTCATTCATTCATTCATTCATTCACTCATTCATTAATTCATTCTCTCTCTCCCTCTTTCCCTCCTCTCTCTCTCTCTCTCTCTCTCTCTCTCTCTCCTCTCTCTCTCTCTCTCTCTCTCTCTCTCTCTCTTACTTATTTCTTCAGCGTTTATCTATCTATCCATCTATTCACACACACATTATGTATATGTATATATATTATATATTATTATATATATAATATATATATATAATATATATATTATATATATACTTATATTATAAATATATAATTATATATATTATATATATATATATATTTATATATATTTATATCTATATATATATATATATATATCTCTCCTCTCTCTCTCTCTCTCTCTCTCTCTCTCTCTCTTCATTAACTTTTTCTTCAGCGTTTATCTATCTATCCATCTATTCACACACACATATGTATATGTTATATATATACATATATATATTTATATATATATATATATATATATATATATATATTATATTAATATACATATATATTATATTTATATATATATATATATATATATATATATATTATATATATATAATATTGTTAAAGGTAAGGTTTAAACTATCATCCTGATGATTGCATTGCATGAAACAGCGCTGTAGATAGTTTTAAACCTTACCTTTTAACAAATGTTGCTCCCCAGTCCGGTCGAGCATTTTTTTTAAATCTCTGCTGGTATTTACTACCATTGTCTATATATATATATATTATATATATATATATATATATATATATATATATTATATATATATACATACATAGATGAGAGAGAGAGGAAGGGAGGGAGGGAGAGATAGTTATATGTATATATAAATATACATAGTTATACATATGCATATATACACACTTTTGTGTGTGTACACACACACACACACACACACACACCACACACAACACACAACACACACACACACACACACACACACACACATTTATATAAGAGTCCGGCGCCATCCTGTGAGCCCTTCAACCGTGTGGAGGGGCGTCCACTAGGCATTATCTTAAACTTTTTGTGGGTTTTAAACCCGTTAGCTGTTGTTTTTCCTTTTTTACTTTCTGGGGGATAATAACTTTCGTTTTGGCGGTTTGTTTGATTAAAAAGTCTGAATTTCTACCTTGTGGGAGAAAATAGTTTTGTCATTTGTTTTATTCAAAATTCTGGATTTTCCCTTCAGAGTGTAAATGTCTGGGATTCAAGCTGGGAGTGTATGACATAAATCCTTGTCTCACGGGCAGGAAAATCGGACCGCTTCAGTGGAGGTTCCTTTTCACCTAGATGAAGGTACTCCTCATCAGCAGATACACAACAGCAAGCAAGATGGGCACTTAAAATGGTGGAGGAGCTAATTGAATGTTCTAACAACAAGGTTTTACAAGATCTTTTAACAGGCTGCAATCTTGAAATGGGGAGAGGGGGTGTGGGGGTTAAAGCCAAAATAATCGACAGCACCTGTATATCAGAAAGCATCACAAACATATTATAAATGCAACACAGAGCAACAGTATATCAATAACAACATTCAAAGAACAAGAAGATACATCCGGGGAAAAAAAACATACATGGCAACTGCAGCGCACTCCATCTGTTAATTGGTTTTCTTTTTAAAGGCTATACAGATATACACCTTGTTTCATCAATAAAGTAGGCTATCACTGGCTAGTGTAACCAAAATATTATCCATATGATGTGTTGAGCCTTCAATCACACACGTCAAAGAAACTCAGGAGACCAACAAGATGCATTGTTTTGGTTTGCAGTGGACTTTAAGCTTTAATTTCTGTTGTCTAGCGTGTTCCGAGCAGAAGGCCAAACTCCAAATTGACTACAAAAATTTTTTTTTTAGATCCAATCAGCCGGCTTCCTCGCCACTTCCTGTCTGTCGTCACGACACCACTGACCCCCCAGGCAGGGACCAAGGGAAAATAACTCTCCAAGACTCTGACCAAAGTTCGCCAAGACGACACGTGCCTGCCAGCTTTGCGAAAGAAAAGACAACAGAGCAAGAACCAAAGAGAAAAGCAAAGGAATTAGAATGGTAACAGGAGACTGAGTGGCTAAATGGGAAGTAATCAATAGAAGAAGCAGATTTTTTTTTAGGTTAACGGCAGACCTGAGCACCGGAAGAGCAAAAAAAGAAAACTTAAAAGTGGGACTGGAAGTTGTAAAAGAGGCGGAGCGGATGAAAAAATCAATAGAAAAGGTAGCAAAAACATAACGACTGAGATAAAACAAATAGGCAGACAAACAAACGAACTGTCCATAATTTGTAACATTATACTTGCTTCTTTGG
>CM031602.1:12352876-12357876 GCA_018398815.1 Conus ventricosus | reverse complement strand
CGTGTTTCGACCTCTTAGGTCTTCTTCAGGTGAGACACAAACGAATAAAATAACGAAAATTCACTTAACTTTGATCGCTTCAGATCGCTTCAGAGTTCACCCTTAAGCCTTCTTCCTTACGTTGATGAAAGTTCTAACAAGATTTACAACATTTTAAAGAGGGTGCAGGCCTGGAGTGGGGAGAGGTGGAGGGGGGGGGGGCGTGCGTGGGTTAAAACGAAAATATGTGATTACACCAATATGTTAGAGCCCATTATAAACATATCATAAATACAATGAAGTACAAGGCCATATCAATGAGAAGTTTCACAGAACAAAAAGTATGTCTTAAAATCATGTATGCTAACTGTAGCGCACTCATCTCTTAAATCGTACAAAACTTCTAAAGGTTATGCAGATATGCATTTGCTTTTGTCCATAAAAGTAGGCTATCGCTGATTAGTGTGACGAAAATGTTATTCGTATGACGTGTTATGCCTTAGATAATTTTGTTCACGAACCTCTCCAGTCAAAGAAACACAGGGGACTTACTAGATAGAATCCTTTGGCTAAAGCAGAGTTTAATATTTAACAAAAGGAGTCTATCGTCTACTAGGTTCAAAGCAGAGGCCCAGACTCCAAATTGACTGAAAAATCCAATCAGCCAGCTTCCTCGACACTTCCTGTTTGTCGTCACGACACAACCAACCCCTGCGCAGGGACCAAGGGAAATCACTCGCCAAGATTCTGACTGAAGTTCGTCCAGGGCAACACCTGCCTGCTAGCTTTAGGAAAGAAAAGACTACAGAGGAAGAACCGAAGAGAAAAGCAAAGGAATTAGAATGTGTAACAGGAGACTGAGTGGCTAAATGGAAAATAATCAATAGAAGAAGCAGATTTTTTGTAAGTTAACCGAAGACCTGAACAAAGGGAAAGCGTGAGAAAAAAGAATAAAAAATGGGACCAAAAAGAATTTGTTAAAAAATATTTTAAAAAAAAAAACATAAGCGGATGAGCGGGGAAAATCAATAGAAAAGTTAGAGGAAAAAAACAGAGCAACAAAACGTAAGGCGATCAATACATTGTGGTTCTTGACTGCATGTATCAATATTACCAGGGAACATTCGGGTTTCTATATTTGTTCCAAAACATGTATTGTTCATCATGTGTTACGGTTTCAGTGCTGGCTTAGCAAAAAGATAACAACTGGAAGGGAAACAAGTGAGTAGGCAAACAACACAAAATGCCTGGCATCACCCTGTCGGCCCTTCAGACTCACGGAGTCATGGCCAGTAGACAAACAACACAAAATGCCTGGCATCACCCTGTCGGCCCTTCAGACTCACGGAGTCATGGCCAGTAGACAAACAACACAAAATGCCTGGCATCACCCTGTCGGCCCTTCAGACTCACGGAGTCATGGCCAGTAGACAAACAACACAAAATGCCTGGCATCACCCTGTCGGCCCTTCAGACTCACGGATCATGGCCAGTAGACAAACAACACAAAATGCTGGCATCACCCTGTCGGCCCTTCAGACTCACGGAGTCATGGCCAGTAGACAAACAACACAAAATGCCTGGCATCACCCTGTCGGCCCTTCAGACTCACGGAGTCATGGCCAGTAGACAAACAACACAAAATGCCTGGCATCACCCTGTCGGCCCTTCAGACTCACGGAGTCATGGCCAGTAGACAAACAACACAAAATGCCTGGCAATCACCCTGTCGGCCCTTCAGACTCACGGAGTCATGGCCAGTAGACAAACAACACAAAATGCCTGGCATCACCCTGTCGGCCCTTCAGACTCACGGAGTCATGGCCAGTAGACAAACAACACAAAATGCCTGGCATCACCCTGTCGGCCCTTCAGACTCACGAGTCATGCCATAGACAAACAACACAAAATGCCTGGCATCACCCCTGTCGGCCCTTCAGACTCACGGAGTCATGGCCAGTAGACAAACAACACAAAATGCCTGGCATCACCCTGTCGGCCCTTCAGACTCACGGAGTCATGGCCAGTAGACAAACAACACAAAATGCCTGGCATCACCCTGTCGGCCCTTCAGACTCACGGAGTCATGGCCAGTAGACAAACAACACAAATGCCTGGCATCACCCTGTCGGCCCTTCAGACCACGAGTCATGGCCAGTAGACAAACAACACAAAATGCCTGGCATCACCCTGTCGGCCCTTCAGACTCACGAGTCATGGCCATAGACAAAACAACACAAAATGCCTGGCATCACCCTGTCGGCCCTTCAGACTCACGGAGTCATGGCCAGTAGACAAACAACACAAAAGCCTGGCATCACCCTGTCGGCCCTTCAGACTCACGGAGTCATGGCCAGTAGACAAACAACACAAAATGCCTGCATCACCCTGTCGGCCCTTCAGACTCACGGAGTCATGGCCAGTAGACAAACAACACAAAATGCCTGGCATCACCCTGTCGCCCTTCAGACTCACGGAGTCATGGCCAGTAGACAAACAACACAAAATGCCTGGCATCACCCTGTCGGCCCTTCAGACTCACGGAGTCATGGCCAGTAGACAAACAACACAAAATGCCTGGCATCACCCTGTCGCCCTTCAGACTCACGGAGTCATGGCCAGTAGACAAACAACACAAAATGCCTGGCATCACCCTGTCGGCCCTTCAGACTCACGGAGTCATGGCCAGTAGACAAAACAACACAAAATGCCTGGCATCACCCTGTCGGCCCTTCAGACTCACGGAGTCATGGCCAGTAGACAAACAACACAAAATGCCTGGCATCACCCTGTCGCCCTTCAGACTCACGGAGTCATGGCCAGTAGACAAACAACACAAAATGCCTGGCATCACCCTGTCGGCCCTTCAGACTCACGGAGTCATGGCCAGTAGACAAACAACACAAAATGCCTGGCATCACCCTGTCGGCCCTTCAGACTCACGGAGTCATGGCCAGTAGACAAACAACACAAAATGCCTGGCATCACCCTGTCGGCCCTTCAGACTCACGGAGTCATGGCCAGTAGACAAACAACACAAAATGCCTGGCATCACCCTGTCGGCCCTTCAGACTCACGGAGTCATGGCCAGTAGACAAACAACACAAAATGCCTGGCATCACCCTGTCGGCCCTTCAGACTCACGAGTCATGGCCAGTAGACAAACAACACAAAATGCCTGGCATCACCCTGTCGGCCCTTCAGACTCACGGAGTCATGGCCAGTAGACAAACAACACAAAATGCCTGGCATCACCCTGTCGGCCCTTCAGACTCACGGAGTCATGGCCAGTAGACAAACAACACAAAATGCCTGGCATCACCCTGTCGGCCCTTCAGACTCACGGAGTCATGGCCAGTAGACAAACAACACAAAATGCCTGCATCACCCTGTCGGCCCTTCAGACTCACGGAGTCATGGCCAGTAGACAAACAACACAAAATGCCTGGCATCACCCTGTCGGCCCTTCAGACTCACGGAGTCATGGCCAGTAGACAAACAACACAAAATGCCTGGCATCACCCTGTCGGCCCTTCAGACTCACGGAGTCATGGCCAGTAGACAAACAACACAAAATGCCTGGCATCACCCTGTCGGCCCTTCAGACTCACGGAGTCATGGCCAGTAGACAAACAACACAAAATGCCTGGCATCACCCTGTCGGCCCTTCAGACTCACGGAGTCATGGCCAGTAGACAAACAACACAAAATGCCTGGCATCACCCTGTCGGCCCTTCAGACTCACGGAGTCATGGCCAGTAGACAAACAACACAAAATGCCTGGCATCACCCTGTCGGCCCTTCAGACTCACGGAGTCATGGCCAGTAGACAAACAACACAAAATGCCTGGCATCACCCTGTCGGCCCTTCAGACTCACGGAGTCATGGCCAGTAGACAAACAACACAAAATGCCTGGCATCACCCTGTCGGCCCTTCAGACTCACGGAGTCATGGCCAGTAGACAAACAACACAAAATGCCTGGCATCACCCTGTCGGCCCTTCAGACTCACGGAGTCATGGCCAGTAGACAAACAACACAAAATGCCTGCATCACCCTGTCGGCCCTTCAGACTCACGGAGTCATGGCCAGTAGACAAACAACACAAAATGCCTGGCATCACCCTGTCGGCCCTTCAGACTCACGGAGTCATGGCCAGTAGACAAACAACACAAAATGCCTGGCATCACCCTGTCGGCCCTTCAGACTCACGGAGTCATGGCCAGTAGACAAACAACACAAAATGCCTGGCATCACCCTGTCGGCCCTTCAGACTCACGGAGTCATGGCCAGTAGACAAACAACACAAAATGCCTGGCATCACCCTGTCGGCCCTTCAGACTCACGGAGTCATGGCCAGTAGACAAACAACACAAAATGCCTGGCATCACCCTGTCGGCCCTTCAGACTCACGGAGTCATGGCCAGTAGACAAACAACACAAAATGCCTGCATCACCCTGTCGGCCCTTCAGACTCACGGAGTCATGGCCAGTAGACAAACAACACAAAATGCCTGGCATCACCCTGTCGGCCCTTCAGACTCACGGAGTCATGGCCAGTAGACAAACAACACAAAATGCCTGGCATCACCCTGTCGGCCCTTCAGACTCACGAGTCATGGCCAGTAGACAAACAACACAAAATGCCTGGCATCACCCTGTCGGCCCTTCAGACTCACGG
This sequence comes from Conus ventricosus, assembly GCA_018398815.1. NCBI lineage: Eukaryota > Metazoa > Mollusca > Gastropoda > Neogastropoda > Conidae > Conus > Conus ventricosus. The sequence goes on along the minus strand of CM031602.1, from coordinate 12,353,215 downwards.
AGTCATGGCCAGTAGACAAACAACACAAAATGCCTGGCATCACCCTGTCGGCCCTTCAGACTCACGGAGTCATGGCCAGTAGACAAACAACACAAAATGCCTGGCATCACCCTGTCGCCCTTCAGACTCACGGAGTCATGGCCAGTAGACAAACAACACAAAATGCCTGGCATCACCCTGTCGGCCCTTCAGACTCACGGAGTCATGGCCAGTAGACTAAACAACACAAAATGCCTGCATCACCCTGTCGGCCCTTCAGACTCACGGAGTCATGGCCAGTAGACAAACAACACAAAATGCCTGGCATCACCCTGTCGGCCCTTCAGACTCACGGAGTCA
>CM031602.1:12330376-12340376 GCA_018398815.1 Conus ventricosus | reverse complement strand
CGTGCCCCCCCCCCCCCCTCTCTCTCTCTCTCTCTCCTCTCTCTCTCTCTCTCTCTCTCTCTCTCTCTCTCCTCTCTCTCTCTCTCTTTCGTGTCAAACGCTCTTACTGCGCAGTCTATTATGATCAGCAGAAATTCTGACGACATTCCATTTGGTGAGTGGTGGGGAAAGTCCAAACCCAACTCTCCTCTCATACATTCTCCCATGTTCTCCAGCGCCCCCCCCCCCCCCCCCCCCCTCCACCGCCCCCTTCCCTGTCTCCAAAAATGAAAAGAGGGAACGAAAACAGGGGAAGGAGAGAAGAAAAAAAGAAAAGAAAGAAGCATATGAAAAAGGAGCATGACCCAAATGAGGCCTGTCTCCCGCCAAGTCCAGCAAAACATCACATCTCGCTGTCTGTCTCCTTCCCTTTCCTGTCTCCCGCTAAGTCCAGCAAACATCACATCTCGCTGTCTGTCTCCTTCCCTTTCCAGTCTCCGTTATGGCCACAAACATCACATCTCGCTGTCTGTCTCCTTCCCTTTCCTGTCTCCCGTTATGTTCAGCAAACATCACATCTCACTGTCTGTCTCCTTCCCTTTCTATCTCCGCCATGTCCAGCAAACATCACATCTCGCTGTCTGTCTCCTTCCCCTTCCTGTCTCCCGTTATGTCCAGCAAACATCACATCTCGCTGTCTGTCTCCTTCCCCTTCCTGTCTCCCGTTATGTCCAGCAAACATCACATCTCGCTGTCTGTCCCCCTTCCCTTTCCAGTCCTCCCGTTATGTCCAGCAAACATCACATCTCGCTGTCTGTCTCCTTCCCTTTCCAGTCTCCCGTTATGTCCAGCAAACATCACATCTCGCTGTCTGTCTCCTTCCCCTTCCTGTCTCCCGCAAGTCCAGCAAACATCACATCTCGCTGTCTGTCTCCTTCCCTTTCCAGTCTCCCGTTATGTCCAGCAAACATCACATCTCGCTGTCTGTCTGTCTCCTTCCCTTTCCAGTCTCCCGTTATGTCCAGCAAACATCACATCTCGCTGTCTGTCTGTCTCCTTCCCTTTCCAGTCTCCCGTTATGTCCAGCAAACATCACATCTCGCTGTCTGTCTGTCTCCTTCCCTTTCCAGTCTCCCGTTATGTCCAGCAAACATCACATCTCGCTGTCTGTCTGTCTCCTTCCCTTTCCAGTCTCCCGTTATGTCCAGCAAACATCACATCTCGCTGTCTGTCTGTCTCCTTTCCTTTCCAGTCTCCCGTTATGTCCAGCAAACATCACATCTCGCTGTCTGTCTGTCTCCTTCCCTTTCCAGTCTCCCGTTATGTCCAGCAAACATCACATCTCGCTGTCTGTCTGTCTCCTTTCCTTTCCAGTCTCCCGTTATGTCCAGCAAACATCACATCTCGCTGTCTGTCTGTCTCCTTTCCTTTCCAGTCTCCCGTTATGTCCAGCAAACATCACATCTCGCTGTCTGTCTGTCTCCTTTCCTTTCCAGTCTCCCGTTATGTCCAGCAAACTCATCTCGCTGTCTGTCTCCTTCCCTTTCCGCTCCGCTCGGTTTTTTCAGCTTGTCTGTCTGTCCGTCTTTTGTCCGTGTCCGTGTCTCTGACCTCTTTTTTTTTGTCAATGTCGTTACTCTCTCTTTCCCTCTCTCTCTCCCTCTCTCTATCTCTCTATGTCTCTGTCTCTCTCTCTCTCCCTCTCTCTCTCCCCCGCCTCTCTCTCTCTCTCTCTCTCTCTCTCTCTCTCTCTCTCTGTCTCTGTCTCTCTCTCTCGCTCTCGCTCTTTCTTACCAAACTAAACTTATGTGTGTTTTTTTATGATTAAGATACTGGAGGAAAAGCAGCAACAAATAAATCACTATTTTTGAATACATGTGGGGAGAAGGGTGGGTGCTAAATATAAAGTGTTCTGCTCATGTTGGAACAAGCGCCCATGAACATATCTAAGGTGACTCGGTAACAGCGCATTGTCTTCTCTGATGTTCACTCTCCTGGTGACCTGGTGTTGATTGCTCCCTGAAGACTGCAGTGCTTAGGATGCTATAAGATAAGATGCATGTCACTGTCTTTGGCCGAAGCGGATGTGACATGCCAGAATCACTGTACGCAGGAAGAACTACCGCAGTCAGTAGAATGTTTAGCAGTTCACGCTTTGAAAAGTACCGTAGTGTCTTTGTGGTTGTTTCTCCAAAGATTCTCTATGCCTTTGAGACGTGGACTCTGATAGCTAACCTTGAGAGAAGGATTCAGGCATTAGAGGTGAGATGCTTCCGTGAGATCCTTGGCATTTCACACAAAGACTGCATTACCAACTTGGAGGTCCAGACCAGAGTAAGGCAAGCCATTGGAGCGAACGAAGACCTGTTGTCTACAGTGAAGAGAAGGAAAATGGATGGTATGGTCATGTATCAGGATCAACAGGACTTGCCAAAACCATTCTACAAAGAACAGCGCGAGGAGGCAGAAGGAGAGGAAGACAGGAAATGAGATGGACAACATCAGTGCATGGACTGGCCTCACACTCAGCAACTGCCTCAGAGCTGTCTGAGAACCGGGAGAGTGGAGGAAGCTGGCTGCGAAGTCTTCTGTGGCGCTCCAAGGGTCTTCAAGACTCCGGGATAGGTGATAGGTGTAGTGCCTGTGGTGTAGGCCGTGAACGTGACCGTCTCTACAATGTACGCCTACACCACTACCCCAGCCCCGCCCATTCACGCTGGAAACACGATCGTTAAAACACAAAAAAACATAATAGGTAGGTTACGGAAGAGGAGGGGAGGGGGGGAGAATCCAGTTTTTTAGTAACGTCCCATGAGGGTTCCCCCTTCCTCTCCCCCCCCCCCCCCCCCCCCCCCCCCATCCCTAGCCCTCGCAAAAAAACAATACAGATTTTGTTTTTGCTGGAAAAAATGCTTGGAGAATTTCTTTATGTGGAGACGTTACTGTGGCTGAAATTGATTTCAAAAGCAGTGCGGAAAAGTTAAAACAAAGACTGTGGAATTGTTGGTATGGACAAACGAGGGTACTGTGTATTTGATTAGGGTGGCTTGTTAAGCGTGTTAGCGAGCCTCTTGGTCTCCATTAGGACAGCGTTTACAGCATACGCGAAAATCGCTAGCGTAGAGAACAAAGCGTACGTTGCAAGCACAGTGGTAGAGTTTTGGCACGGTATAGAATGTTACAACGGAACGAGTGGCGCCGGAGTGATGACAACTACAACTACAACTTGAAAATTCTCAACGATCAGCGCTTTGTTTGATTTTGAAAGGGTGCTTCGAGTGTGATTCCCATGATACCATGTTAAGTTTACATCCCACCCCACGCGCTCACGAGGGGTCCCTAGCCGTATATAAATAAACGTTGTTGACTCTCTCTCTCTCTCTCTCTCTCTCTCTCTCTCTCTTAATGATGGTAATCGTGTGGAATCGAGGGCGGCGGGGAGGGATGGAAGAGCGGGAGGGGCATGGGGAGAAATAAATCACTATTTGACGTGATCATCCCTCGAAGCCATGGTATCTTCTCTTTTTTTGTTCAGTTCTTTTTGTCTCCTTTTCTGTTCTTCTTCTTCTTCTTCTTCTTCTTCTTCTTCTTCTTCTCTCTTCTTCGTCGTCGTCGTCGTCGTCGTCGTCGTCGTCGTCGTCGTCGCGTCGTCGTCATCGTCATCGTTGTCGTCATCGTCGTCGTCTTATTCCTCTTTTTCTTCATCTTCCTCATGTTCTGTCTCCTTATGCTGCTGCTGCTTCTGCTGCTGCTGCTGCTGCTGCTGACACTTGTGCTAAACTACTACCACGGCGATGACGACGACGACGACGTCGACTACTACAACGGTAAAGACAACAACTGATGCTTATGCCGCTACGACCATTATTGCTGCTGCAGCTGCTGCTGCTGCTGTTGCCATAACTGTCATAGAAATCTCCTGTCCTCCTCTTAATGCCTTTCTTCTCCGTCTCCTGCTGTTCCTCTCTTCCTCGTCCGGGCTGTTCCGTATCCTTCTTCTCCCCTTGTATTCCTTTTTCCTCTTCCTGCCTTCTCCTTCTCCTTCCCATCCCCCTGCTGTTCCTTCCATCCTTGCTCTGTCTCCTCCGTCTCCTTCTCGTGATATTCCTTCGTTTGTCTTCCTGCCTTCTCCTTCTCCTTCCCATCCCCCTGCTGTTCCTTCCATCCTTGCTCTGTCTCCTCCGTCTCCTTCTCGTGATATTCCTTCGTTTGTCTTCCTGCCTTCTCCTTCTCCTTCCCATCCCCCTGCTGTTCCTTCCATCCTTGCTCTGTCTCCTCCGTCTCCTTCTCGTGATATTCCTTCGTTTGTCTTCCTGTCTTCTCTATATCCCCCACCCCCCACCCCCACCCGCGCCTCTTGACATTCTTCCTTTCTGCTTCTTGTCTTTTCTGCATCCTTACCCTGCTGCTGTCATTCCTCCCTGTCTCTTCCTGTTCCTTTCCCTCCTCCTGCTATTCCTCCCTTCCTCTTCATGTCTCCATGTCCTTTCCCTCCTCCTGCTATTCCTCCCTTCCTCTTCGTGTCTCCATGTCCTTTCCCTCCTCCTGCTATTCCTCCCTTCCTCTTCATGTCTCCATGTCCTTTCCCTCCTCCTGCTATTCCTCCCTTCCTCTTCATGTCCTTTCCCTCCTCCTGCTATTCCTCCCTTCCTCTTCATGTCCTTTCCCTCCTCCTGCTATTCCTCCCTTCCTCTTCGTGTCTCCATGTCCTTTCCCTCCTCCTGCTATTCCTCCCTTCCTCTTCATGTCCTTTCCCTCCTCCTGCTATTCCTCCCTTCCTCTTCGTGTCTCCATGTCCTTTCCCTCCTCCTGCTATTCCTCCATTCCTCTTCATGTCCTTTCCTTCCTCCTGCTATTCCTCCCTTCCTCTTCATGTCCTTTCCCTCCTCCTGCTATTCCTCCCTTCCTCTTCACGTCTCCATGTCCTTTCCCTCCTCCTGCTATTCCTCCCTTCCTCTTCATGTCCTTTCCCTCCTCCTGCTATTCCTCCCTTCCTCTTCATGTCTTCATGTCCTTTCCCTCCTCCTGCTATTCCTCCCTTCCTCTTCACGTCTCCATGTCCTTTCCCTCCTCCTGCTATTCCTCCCTTCCTCTTCACGTCTCCATGTCCTTTCCCTCCTCCTGCTATTCCTCCCTTCCTCTTCATGTCCTTTCCCTCCTCCTGCTATTCCTCCCTTCCTCTTGGTGTCTTCATGTCCTTTCCCTCCTCCTGCTATTCCTCCCTTCCACTTCACGTCTCCATGTCCTTTCCCTCCTCCTGCTATTCCTCCTTCCTCTTCATGTCTCCATGTCCTTTCCCTCCTCCTGCTATTCCTCCCTTCCTCTTCATGTCTCCATGTCCTTTCCCTCCTCCTGCTATTCCTCCCTTCCTCTCCATGTTTTTCCCTCCTCCTGCTATTCCTCCCTTCCTCTTGGTGTCTTCATGTCCTTTCCCTCCTCCTGCTATTCCTCCCTTCCTCTTCACGTCTCCATGTCCTTTCCCTCCTCCTGCCATTCCTCCCTTCCTCTTCGTGTCTCCATGTCCTTTCCCTCCTCCTGCTATTCCTCCCTTCCTCTTCATGTCTCCATGTCCTTTCCCTCCTCCTGCTATTCCTCCCTTCCTCTTCATGTCTCCATGTCCTTTCCCTCCTCCTGCTATTCCCCCCTTCCTCTTCATGTCTCCATGTCCTTTCCCTCCTCCTGCTATTCCTCCCTTCCTCTTCATGTCCTTTCCCTCCTCCTGCTATTCCTCCCTTCCTCTTCGTGTCTCCATGTCCTTTCCCTCCTCCTGCTATTCCTCCCTTCCTCTCCATGTCCTTTCCCTCCTCCTGCTATTCCTCCATTCCTCTTCGTGTCTTCATGTCCTTTCCCTCCTCCTGCTATTCCTCCCTTCCTCTTCGTGTCTTCATGTCCTTTCCCTCCTCCTGCTATTCCTCCCTTCCTCTCCATGTCTCCATGTCCTTTCCCTCCTCCTGCTATTCCTCCTTCCACTTCATGTCCTTTCCCTCCTCCTGCTATTCCTCCCTTCCTCTTCATGTCCTTTCCCTCCTCCTGCTATTCCTCCCTTCCTCTTCACGTCTCCATGTCCTTTCCCTCCTCCTGCTATTCCTCCTTCCACTTCATGTCTCCATGTCCTTTCCCTCCTCCTGCTATTCCTCCCTTCCTCTTCATGTCCTTTCCCTCCTCCTGCTATTCCTTCCTTCCTCTTCGTGTCTCCATGTCCTTTCCCTCCTCCTGCTATTCCTCCCTTCCTCTTCATGTCCTTTCCCTCCTCCTGCTATTCCTCCCTTCCTCTTCACGTCTCCATGTCCTTTCCCTCCTCCTGCTATTCCTCCCTTCCTCTTCGTGTCTCCATGTCCTTTCCCTCCTCCTGCTATTCCTCCCTTCCTCTTCATGTCCTTTCCCTCCTCCTGCTATTCCTCCCTTCCTCTCCATGTCCTTTCCCTGCTCCTGCTATTCCTCCTTCCACTTCATGTTTCCATGTCCTTTCCCTCCTCCTGCTATTCCTCCCTTCCTCTTCATGTCCTTTCCTCCTCCTGCTATTCCTCCCTTCCTCTTCATGTCTCCATGTCCTTTCCCTCCTCCTGCTATTCCTCCCTTCCTCTCCATGTCCTTTCCCTCATCCTGCTATTCCTCCCTTCCTCTTCGTGTCTCCATGTCCTTTCCCTCCTCCTGCTATTCCTCCCTTCCTCTTCATGTCCTTTCCCTCCTCCTGCTATTCCTCCCTTCCTCTCCATGTCCTCTCCCTGCTCCTGCTATTCCTCCATTCCTCTTCATGTCCTTTCCCTCCTCCTGCTATTCCTCCCTTCCTCTTGGTGTCTTCATGTCCTTTCCCTCCTCCTGCTATTCCTCCCTTCCTCTTGGTGTCTTCATGTCCTTTCCCTCCTCCTGCTATTCCTCCCTTCCTCTTGGTGTCTTCATGTCCTTTCCCTCCTCCTGCTATTCCTCCCTTCCTCTTGGTGTCTTCATGTCCTTTCCCTCCTCCTGCTATTCCTCCCTTCCTCTTCACGTCTCCATGCCCTTTCCCTCCTCCTGCTATTCCTCCCTTCCTCTTCACGTCTCCATGTCCTTTCCCTCCTCCTGCTATTCCTCCCTTCCTCTTCATGTCCTTTCCCTCCTCCTGCTATTCCTCCCTTCCTCTTGGTGTCTTCATGTCCTTTCCCTCCTCCTGCTATTCCTCCCTTCCTCTCCATGTCCTTTCCCTCCTCCTGCTATTCCTCCCTTCCACTTCACGTCTCCATGTCCTTTCCCTCCTCCTGCTATTCCTCCCTTCCTCTCCATGTCTCCATGTACTTTCCCTCCTCCTGCTATTCCTTCCTTCCTCTTCGTGTCTCCATGTCCTTTCCCTCCTCCTGCTATTCCTCCCTTCCTCTTCATGTCCTTTCCCTCCTCCTGCTATTCCTCCCTTCCTCTTCATGTCCTTTCCCTCCTCCTGCTATTCCTCCCTTCCACTTCATGTCTCCATGTCCTTTCCCTCCTCCTGCTATTCCTTCCTTCCTCTTCGTGTCTCCATGTCCTTTCCCTCCTCCTGCTATTCCTCCCTTCCTCTTCATGTCCTTTCCCTCCTCCTGCTATTCCTCCCTTCCTCTTCATGTCCTTTCCCTCCTCCTGCTATTCCTCCCTTCCTCTTCGTGTCTCCATGTCCTTTCCCTCCTCCTGCTATTCCTCCCTTCCTCTCCATGTCCTTTCCCTCCTCCTGCTATTCCTCCATTCCTCTTCGTGTCTTCATGTCCTTTCCCTCCTCCTGCTATTCCTCCCTTCCTCTTCGTGTCTTCATGTCCTTTCCCTCCTCCTGCTATTCCTCCCTTCCTCTCCATGTCTCCATGTCCTTTCCCTCCTCCTGCTATTCCTCCTTCCACTTCATGTCCTTTCCCTCCTCCTGCTATTCCTCCCTTCCTCTTCATGTCCTTTCCCTCCTCCTGCTATTCCTCCCTTCCTCTTCACGTCTCCATGTCCTTTCCCTCCTCCTGCTATTCCTCCTTCCACTTCATGTCTCCATGTCCTTTCCCTCCTCCTGCTATTCCTCCCTTCCTCTTCATGTCCTTTCCCTCCTCCTGCTATTCCTTCCTTCCTCTTCGTGTCTCCATGTCCTTTCCCTCCTCCTGCTATTCCTCCCTTCCTCTTCATGTCCTTTCCCTCCTCCTGCTATTCCTCCCTTCCTCTTCACGTCTCCATGTCCTTTCCCTCCTCCTGCTATTCCTCCCTTCCTCTTCGTGTCTCCATGTCCTTTCCCTCCTCCTGCTATTCCTCCCTTCCTCTTCATGTCCTTTCCCTCCTCCTGCTATTCCTCCCTTCCTCTCCATGTCCTTTCCCTGCTCCTGCTATTCCTCCTTCCACTTCATGTTTCCATGTCCTTTCCCTCCTCCTGCTATTCCTCCCTTCCTCTTCATGTCCTTTCCTCCTCCTGCTATTCCTCCCTTCCTCTTCATGTCTCCATGTCCTTTCCCTCCTCCTGCTATTCCTCCCTTCCTCTCCATGTCCTTTCCCTCCTCCTGCTATTCCTCCCCTTTCCTCTTCGTGTCTCCATGTCCTTTCCCTCCTCCTGCTATTCCTCCCTTCCTCTTCATGTCCTTTCCCTCCTCCTGCTATTCCTCCCTTCCTCTCCATGTCCTTTCCCTGCTCCTGCTATTCCTCCCTTCCTCTTCATGTCCTTTCCCTCCTCCTGCTATTCCTCCCTTCCTCTTCATGTCCTTTCCCTCCTCCTGCTATTCCTCCCTTCCTCTTCCTATTTCCTCCTCATCTCCCTCCTCCAGCTATTCTTACTTTCCTCTTACTGTGTCCCTCAATTCATTCCCCAGCTCCTGTTATTCCTGCCTTCTGTTTCCTGTCTGCTCTGTCTCTTTCCCTCCTCCTGCTATTCCTCCCTTCCTCTTCATGTCCTTTCCCTCCTCCTGCTATTCCTTCCTTCCTCTTCGTGTCTCCATGTCCTTTCCCTCCTCCTGCTATTCCTCCCTTCCTCTTCATGTCCTTTCCCTCCTCCTGCTATTCCTCCCTTCCTCTTCACGTCTCCATGTCCTTTCCCTCCTCCTGCTATTCCTCCTCTCCTTCCTCTGTCTTGGTGTCTTCATGTCCTTTCCCTCCTCCTGCTATTCCTCCCTTCCTCTTGGTGTCTTCATGTCCTTTCCCTCCTCCTGCTATTCCTCCCTTCCTCTTGGTGTCTTCATGTCCTTTCCCTCCTCCTGCTATTCCTCCCTTCCTCTTGTCTTCATTCCTTTCCCTCCTCTGCTATTCCTCCCTTTCCCTTCACTCTCATGTCCTTTCCCCTCCTGCTATTCCTCCCTTCCTCTTCTCGTCTTCATGTCCTTTCCCTCCTCCTGCTATTCCTCCCTTCCTCTTCATGTCCTTTCCCTCCTCCTGCTATTCCTCCCTTCCCTCTGTGTCTCATGTCCTTTCCCCCTCCTGCTATTCCTCCCCTTCCATTCTCCATGTCCTTTCCCTCCTCCTGCTATTCCTCCCTTCCTCTTCACGTCTCCATGTCCTTTCCCTCCTCCTGCTATTTCCTCCCTTCCTCTCCTGTCTCTTCCTTTCCTCCTCCTGCTATTCCTCCTTCCCTTCGTGTCTCCATGTCCTTTCCCTCCTCCTGCTATTCCTCCTTCTCTCTCATGTCCTTTCCCTCCTCCTGCTATTCCTCCCTTCCTCTTCATGTCCTTTCCCTCCTCCTGCTATTCCTCCCTTCCACTTCATGTCCTCCATGTCCTTTCCTCTCCTCCTGCTATTCTTCCTTCCTCTTTGTCTCCTTTCTCCTTTCCTCCTCCTGCTATTCCTCCCTTCTCTCTTCATGTCCTTTCCCTCCTCCTGCTATTCCTCCCTTCCTCTTCATGTCCTTTCCCTCCTCCTGCTATTCCTCCCTTCCTCTCATGCTTCATGTCCTTTCCCTCCTCCTGCTATTCCTCCACTTCCTCTTCATGTCCTTTCCATCCTCCTGCTATTCCTCCTTCCTCTTCATGTCTTCATGTCCTTTCCCTCCTCCTGCTATTCCTACCTTCCTCTTCATGTCTCCATGTCCTTTCCCTCCTCCTGCTATTCCTCCCTTCCTCTTCCA
>CM031602.1:12320376-12322876 GCA_018398815.1 Conus ventricosus | reverse complement strand
GACAAGAAAACTCAACAAATAAATTGATAACCTGCAGACTCAATGACGTCAACAACAGTAGCAACAAAACACAGGGACATTTAAGATCTTGTTGAATTCATCCATGCATGAAATATGTAGTATGGTAGTTACATCAATGAATTTGAAGGGGATTGGCGGGGGAGTGGGGGGGTGAGATAGGCAAAATGAAGGGTGAAAAAATAAGGGAACAAAATCAGAATCAAATAAGAAAGGCGTACGAAGCACTAAAAATCAAATAAAAGAAAGAGAAGAATGTGCTCCGTAGATTGCTCGCAACTTATGAAAAAAAAGGTTAAAACAAAAAAGAATGTGTCTGTTTTGGAGAGACTGGACAGCTCAAAGACAGGGTTGCACTGTGTTCATCCCCCTCAGACAGAACTTGAGAGGCGCCGATATAGAATGGGATATTTGCTCCATGTCGTTTTAGACTGATAGAAATGTCGGTAATCATCGCAGTCTCTGACAGAAAAAAGTACGGTCGGTAAAACAGCGCACAGACAGATCTGTGGGGAAGGGGGCTGGATTGTAGGGTGGAATGGTAATGCAGCGAATGCAGCCGTTAAAGGCTTGGGTGGACATTGCAGGGTTACCGAAGTTATGTGGAACAACAGTGGTGTGTGGCCAAATGGTATGGAAACGAGTTAGGTTAGGTTGAAATTTCCTGACGGTTTCGTTACCATGTAAAGTTGAACGTTGGCAAAATAGGCAGGACGAGCGAAATAGTGGGAGCTGTGTGTGTGGATGTGTGCGTGTGTGTGTGTGAGAGAGAGAGAGAGAGAGAGAGAGAGAGAGAGAGAGACGAACCGGTAGACTGACAGAGGTAGAAGTGAGCGTGCGTGTGTGTATGTGTGTTGTGTGTGTGTGTGTGTGTGTGTGTTCAGGTAGTCAGGGGAAGAAACTCTAGGGTGAGTATGGCAGCAGAAGGTCTTCAGAGAAGAATCCCCCTCAGACAAGTGTTTCGGTCCAGAACTCGCAACACGCTATTGGGATCAGGCCGCATTAAGGTCATGGGATCAGGCCGCATTAAGGTCATGGGATCAGGCCGCCTTAAGGTCATGACTCCCAGATGCCCTTCTACCAACAACTTATTTTTCCTGGTGCTGCCGGGATTCGAACCCGCAACTTTTGGATCGGTGGGCGTCTCAAGGTGTGCCTTTTTAGACGGATGTCTTACCCGCATTGCTAACGGACACCTGTACTAAGAGGGAAATGTAAGCGTGTAAAGTGTGGATGGAGAGAAAGAGCCTAACTAGAAGAACAAGGCTTTCAGACAGCCCCAAAAAGAGGCTCTAAATCTCTCATCAGTTTTTTGTTTTTCTCTCTTTCACATTGTTTACTTTCAAATTAACCATGAGAGATTTACGCGTTGAATATTAGTTCTGCTTTCGTTCTCATATTAGCGTGGAAGATTTACGCGCTTCCCTCCCTTCACCCCCCCCCCACCCCCCCCCCCCCCCCTCCTTTCCCCCTCCAGGACCCCACACAAACCTCCTCGCCTTACTCATCTTCTTCCCAAACTAAATCTGCGTGCTCAATTTTTTTTTTTCGCGTTTTTGTTTAGAGGGGATATTCACATTTTTTTTTTCAATTCTTTTCTTTTCTAGAGTAACCTTTAATTTAAAAAGGTGATTTATTGATTTAATATCTTTTCTTGTAGATTTTTCCTTAGTGTCATCTTTTATTGAGGACAAGTTAAAGAGGAAGGAGAAATAAAGTTGAGGGAAATGGGATGGAGAGCGGTGGGACAGAGGATAGAGATGGAGAATGAAGAACGCTGTAGAGATGGAGAATGAAGAACGCTGTAGAGATGGAGAATGAAGAACGCTGTAGAGATGGAGAATGAAGAACGCTGTAGAGATGGAGAATGAAGAACGCTGTAGAGATGGAGAATGAAGAACGCTGTAGAGATGGAGAATGAAGAACGCTGTAGAGATGGAGAATGAAGAACGCTGTAGAGATGGAGAATGAAGAACGCTGTAGAGATGGAGAATGAAGAACACTGTAGAGATGGAGAATGAAGAACGCTGTAGAGATGGAGAATGAAGAACGCTATAGAGATGGAGAATGAAGAACACTGTAGAGATGGAGAATGAAGGACGCTGTAGAGATGGAGAATGAAGAACGCTGTAGAGATGGAGAATGGAGAACGCTGTAGAGATGGAGAATGAAGAACGCTGTAGAGATGGAGAATGAAGAATGCTATAGAGGACCAGCCGCCGTGGCGAAGTGGTTAGCGTCGCGGACTCCCGGCTGGGAGGTCGTGGGTTCGAATCCCATCAGAAGTCATGTGGGTTTTTCTGCCCCGACCGGCTCCTACCCAGAGTTGAGTTGCTGCGGACTCAGTTGGGAAGACTGGACCACACAGTCGAGTTTCATCCACTTAATGGATGCGTTTCTGAGAGTGTTGCTCAAATTTCCTGACCAACACTGCAGGTGCCTGTATCTCTCGAGCCTGGTTGACCCCAGGATATATTATGAA
>CM031602.1:12270376-12310376 GCA_018398815.1 Conus ventricosus | reverse complement strand
CGCACGCACGCACGCACGCACGCACGCACACACACACACAACATACATACATACATACATACATACATACATACATACATACATACATACATACATACATACATACATACATACGTACGTACGTGCATACCTACATATTATACGTACATGCTTGCGTGCATGCATGCATGCTTTCATCCACGCATACATACATACGTGCGTGCATACCTACATATATACATACATGCGTGCATGCATGCATGCTTTCGTCTATCCATACATGCATACAAACAAACAGACAGACATACATATATGTACATACATACATGCACACATACATACATACAGACAGACATACCTATACATACATACATAAATGCGTGCATGCATGCATGCTTTCATGCATCCATCCATACATACAGACAGACAGACATTTATATTATACATACATACATGCACACATACATACAGACAGACAGACATACCTATACATACATACATACATGCGTGCATACAATATGCATACATCAATCCATACATGCATGCATACATATACAGACAGACAGACATGCAAACAGACAGACAGACAGACAGACACATGGAAAGAAGGGAGAGGAAAATAGAGGGTAAGATGAAAGCTTTGCTCGAAAAATAAAAATAGTTACGTTTCAGTCAGGAAGCGAACTTTGTTGAAGAAATAAAAAACGTGGTCAGCCTGAGGCCTAATGGTGGTGCTGGTTAAAGGGGTGGTTGGGTGGGTGAGCCAGACAGACTTTCCGCTTCCAATTTCTCAATGGCGTGTGTCAGAATGAGAAAGAGAGGGAGCGAGGAGAAAGGGGGAAGGAGATGCAGGAGGAGGGAGGTGGAGGGAGATGAGATTACCCGTTCAAAAGACTTCATAACATTTCAATAACACAGCTGATGTTGGGGAAGAAAAAAAAAGCATCTCATCATTCCGGGTGTAGCAGCATTACTGCTGTGTGGTTCCAAGGGCTTCCCGAGTCTTGCAGTCCATAATCGTGTCTAGACGAATAAAAAGAAAGAGTGGGAAGGAGAGGGGAGGAGAGAGTAGGCGTGTGCGTGTGGGGGTGGGGGTGAGGGTTCTGATTGAAAAGTCATCAGTACGTTTCGAGTCACAAACCTAATGTTAGCGCCATGTGTTCATTACTTATTAGTCAGTCAGGCGACCGGGAGCCGCATCTCCAAGGAAAAGGAAAAATTGTGTGTAGTGACTTCTTTATACAATTTGTAGCCGTTGTAAGTTTTTTATGTGACTGACAGTGATTCATTCGACAATAAAGCTATCCCCCCAGGATTCTGACACACTTTGACCCAACTCGCCCCCCCCCCCCTCCCCCCCCCCCCCCCCCCCCCCCCCCCGCGCGCCTATACTTTTTTTATCCTCAAGTTTAGTCTCAAAGTGTTCCTTTCCTATTCGTTTTTCTTTACTCCTCAGTTTATCACATGTTTGCTGTCATACAACTTATTCCATTTCGGCTGTTCTGCCCTTCGCTCGCTGCTTTGGACGGTCTGTTTTGGTTGTGATATTCTCCCCATGATTCCATTTCGGCTGTTCTGCCCTTCGCTCGCTGCTTTAGACGGTCTGTTTGCTTGGTTGTGATATTCTCCCCGTGCTTGTGTTGAATACCGCAGAATGGTGGGTGATAAGCCTGCGTCAGATACCATAGGTGGATTTAAACAATAAGAACCAACTTCTGATGATTGTCACCCAGAAAACGAAAGTCATCTCTGGAATAGGTGTAACAGATATTTCTGCTCTCGAAGCAGAAGTGATGGCTTCCATGTGCTGTCAAAGAGACAATTATGTCTTGCACTACTTACAGCGACAAATCTTAAAGGAAAGGAACATGTACGGTAACTCTTGCTCCATGACGAAATAACTACCCGCCCACAACTCCAAACCAATGCTGCTTACGATATCAAATCGCCTAACAAAAATGCCAACACATATAGCGCACAGAACAACCAAGGAGGCATCCCCACAAAGAATGTTCCAAACTTGCTCATATACCACTGACCTAGAGCACTACGCAAATGACTACACGCCATCACGATGCAAGGTTACAGACTGACAAACTGTATCAAACACAAATCAACATTTTTATATTCGAGACTGGCACTGCCCTTTTAAAACTTAAGAAGTTATTTCTCATGGGAATAGATTACCGTACTTGTTCTTCTTGCTTTTACCAATTATCCTTGTCTCAGGGAAGTTTCCGTTATGCTGCCCATTGTTGTTTACCATTCCGGTTAGCGAAAACCCGACAGCGACAGTATGCAAAGGCTGTAGTCACCAGGGCGTGAATACCTTCTTCATCTCTCTTCTCTCTTCAACTTCTATTATCTATGTCCTCTTCCTCTCTCGTCTCATTTTCGTTATTTAAACCCCGTCACCCAACTTCTACATCTTCTGACAGCGCATGGCCATGATGTCGAAGGCAGCCTTCTTCTCTCTCCTCCCCCCCCCCCCCCTCCCCCCCTCCCCCCCCCCCTCCCCCCCCCCCCTCCCCCCACCCTCCTCCCCCCCCCCCCCCCCCCCCCCCACCCTGTCCCGTTTTCTGAAACTTTGCAAAGTCGTTGCCTTGATGATGGAAGAGCTGTCGTCAGGACTTGCTTTCCTCCACTTCTGATTTTTCCAAACAAACAAAACATGTTTTGAAAAAAAGAAAATCATCTGCAAGGGACAGGTGGTTCTAGAGAGTTTCTTCCGTCCCCCAATTTGATCACACTTGCCTGTATCTCCAGGGTATCTCCAGGGTTCCGTGTTCAGTGAAGAATGGCAAAGAGAGATGGTGAGGAGAGGAAGAAGGAAGGGGCTGATAAGTAGAAGATGGGATTTGCTCCTCACTACATTTCAATCAGAAAGCAGATGTTGTTGACCACCAAAAAAAATCTTAGCAGCCTGAGGCGTGGTGGGAGGGTTCTAAAAAAAAACCTTCTGGATTCTTTTATTCCAACATGGCGTTCCGTCGCCAGGATTTCAAGAATCAGCGACGTAATATTCGCTGCAGGAGTCGCGTCTGTCGTGCAGGGGAGGAGAAGTCGGGAAGCGAGGAAGGGAGGGAAGCGAGGGAGTGGATATGGAGGGGGTGTACATCATGTACAGCCCAAAGTTATTCCACGACGGAAAGTTCTTAGTTATAAATCCCAGAGAAGGTTTGAGCTTACCCGGAGTAATGACAAACTTACTCTAGAAGTTGGTGGGGTAAAATGAATAGTTTTATCTTAGCTAGTTGTAGGTGTGTGTATGGTTTCTTTTTTTTTCCTTTGGGAGTGGAAAGGGAGTTAGCGTTAAAGAGTTGGCCTCAGACTGAAACATCCCAAGCTCTGTTGTTGGGGTAAAGGTCTTCAAAGTTCTCCAACAGAACGAGACCAAATGCATGTGAGAGAATTGGTCTTTCCATCGTCTTTTTAACTCACTTTCCTCCGTTCTGCTATTCAACTGGGACTGGGAGGTTGAGTGAAACGAGTTTTGTTTTGTCCTTAGCAGGTGGTCCTACCACATTTTTCTCTCCGTTTGTTGATTTTTTTTTTTCAACTTTTCCACGAATTTTTCCTTTGTTTCTTCTTGTGTATATTTTTCCCTTTCCTTCTTTCTATACGTCTTACAGATTGGGGTTTACTTTCTCTCTTTCTATACGTCTTACAGATTGGGGTTTACTTTCTCTCTTTTCTATACGTCTTACAGATTGGGGTTTACTTTCTCTCTTTTCTATACGTCTTACAGATTGGGGTTTACTTTCTCTCTTTTCTATACGTCTTACAGATTGGGGTTTACTTTCTCTCTTTTCTATACGTCTTACAGATTGGGGTTTACTTTCTCTCTTTTCTATACGTCTTACAGATTGGGGTTTACTTTCTCTCTTTTCTATACGTCTTACAGATTGGGGTTTACTTTCTCTCTTTCTATACGTCTTACAGATTGGGGTTTACTTTCTCTCTTTTCTATACGTCTTACAGATTGGGGTTTACTTTCCCTCTTCACTTCTTCCAGTTTTCCTTTCTTTCTACTTGTCTTTTTTCTCTCTTCCTTTCCCTCTTCCATCCTTCCTTTCCCTCTTCCTTCCTTGTTGCTTCTTTCCTTCCTTCCTTTCTTCTTTCCTTTCTTTCTTTTCCTACCTTCCTTCTTTTTGTTGTTGTTGTTGTTGTTGTTTTTACTCCTTTCTTCTTTTCTTTCTTTCTTTTCCTACCTTCCTTCTTTTTGTTGTTGTTGTTGTTGTTGTTTTTACTCCTTTTTCTTTTCGTCTTTCCTTCTTTGCTTTCGTTTTTCTTTCTGTTATCTTTCTTTGTTTTCTTCCCATTTTTGTTTCTTCCCCTTTTCTTTCCGTACATTCTTTAGCACGTGTTTGCAGACACACACTTACACCGCTTATGCAATGTAACCTGCGTGCACACAAACATGCACATCCAAATGTGCACACTAAACACAATCATGCTTGAACGACTGCACACAAGCACACATACACACACAGAGCCAAGTACGCTTGCACAGTACAGTCATGCATGAGTGTCCGCACACGTGCACAGGGAATAGAAATGCATGCACGTTGTTTCTTTTTATTTGTTCGGTTCCCTATCATTGTGAAATCAGTGTAACTGAGAAGAATATGAAGGTTTTCAGCGTAGCGAAACGAGGAGCAAAGAATATAAGATGGACAGTTTCTACCAAGGCCTAGAGTCCGTTGTCTTTCCACAACAGAATCACTTAAATGCAAAATGCTTTCTGAAACCAAAATGGACAGTTTCTATCAAGGCCTATAGTCCGTTGTCTTTCCACAACAGAATCACTTAAATGCAAAATGCTTTCTGGAACCATTTCACACAAACAAATGCAACTTCTCGGACGTTCCATGAATAAACATCCAGATTACTTACTAAACAAAAATATTGAACCTTTTTATCACTGCAGGTCATGTCATTCAAAGATTAGCATTTCTTCGATTCACAGGTTCAAAATGAATAGCTCTACGTCAAAGTTAAGTAATACTTGATGCGTATGCCTTTCCCTATTTCCGGTAAAAAAAAATTTAAAAGTTACTACTATTGATTATTCTTTTTTCAGTGCGCGCTGTTAAGCCTTTTTCTTTTTTGCCTGCACACACTTGTCTCTTAAAGGCAGTGCTGTCATGACCATCAGTTCATTCTTGTCGATAGAAAATGATATTGGAATGCTCCTATAGTTTTCATGTGCTGTTCTTGGTTTAGTCGCATTGATACATTTCACTGTTGCCATTATGATTCATATCTCACTATTGTTCTGTTGAATTTCTCGAATAGTCACAGTCAGTTTCTGAATTCTTAATAGTTTGGGGTTTGTTTTTTTCAATTACGTTGACGATTTTAGACCCTACTTTTATATGTATTTGCAGATCAATGATTCAACAACGAAAATCAGCCACCATGACTCCCTGAAAAGAAAGAAGAAGAAAAAGAAACACCCGAAGGTGCTGGGGAGGACCCAGAGAAGCACTGTCTTCACCTGCCTTTAGAGCAGTGATAGTGAAACAATTTTAACATCACTTAATATGGATCCGTGTTGAAGAAATGATGTCCAAATTATATCGCAAAGCAGTTGTGCCCAAGTGTTGGCACACTACAAAAGAATTCAGACATACTAGCGCATGAGCGCCACAGAGAGAGAGAGAGAGAGAGAGAGAGAGAGAGAGAGAGAGAGAGAGAGAGAGGAGAGAGAGAGAGAGAGAGAGAGAGAGAGAGAGAGAGTGGCGTGGGGGAGGGTAGAAACGGGGCACATTCTGGGTGGAGCGGATAAAAAGGGGAGAACGTTCTTTAAAACTCACTGTGGCTCAATCAGAACGCAGGCGTGATTAGAGAGAACCAATATTTATTCAGATCGGGGGTGGGGAGGGGAGGAAGGATGCTGGGGGGGGGGGGGGGGGAGAAATGGGAGAAATCGGGGAGAGAGATGGGAGGCATGATATGGCTCTTTATTCTTTGATTCCATGAATGGCGTGTGTGTTCCCCAGTGTGTGAGAGGCCGCAGCGCAAATCATTTGATGGATTGTTCTGACGCTGTCGGGGACCTGGCGTCACAGACGGAGTAAAGTCCAGCGATGAGCGATGATTGCAGATTGTTCATTTAGACATAACAACTAGAGAGAGAGAGAGAGAGGAGAGAGAGAGAGAGAGTTTCAGTTTCATCAAGGAGGCGTCACTGCGTGCGGACAAGTCCATATACGCTACACCACATCCGCTAAGTTTTGAGACCACACTGCCCATGATTTTAAGCTGATGGATAATGAATAAACAACTAAGACGAGAGAATTGAAGAAGAGGGTCTCGTGGCTACGACTCTGCAGATGTCTGACCCTACGCATTAGCCCAACGCGCTAATCAGATCTTGAGTGCCTACCTACCATTGTTTTTTGTTGTTGTTGTTGTTTGTTTGTTTTGTTTTTGTTTGGGGTTTTTTGTTTTGGGGTTGTTGTTTTTTTTGTATGTGTGTGAAGTGAATGTACACATGTGGGTGTACGGATGTGTGGGCACCAGCCCATGTGTGTGTGTAGGCGCATGTGTGTGTATATGTGCATGCGCATGCGTGTGTGCGCGTTTGTGTGTGTATGTGTGCGCGCATGTGCGTGTGTGTGTGTGTGTGTGTGTGTGTGTGTGTGTGTGTGTGTGTGTGTGTGTGTGTGCGTGCGTGTGTGCACGTGTGTGTGTGTGTGTGTGTGTGTGTGTGTGTGTGTGTGTGTGTGTTGCGTGTGTGTGCGTGTGCAGAAGTGCCTGTGCATTTGTGTGTGTGTGTAATTTGTGGGTATTTTGAGCAAAACACACGAACTGATGTATATGTTAATATATCTGTGTATATGGCTGTTTTTTGTGGGCGTGTACGTGTGTGGTGTGTGTGTTGGGGTGTGTGTGTGGTGTGGTGTGTGGGGGTGTGTGTGTGTGTGTTTTATGCTTTTGTGTGTAGCGTGTATGTGCGCACAGAAGTGGTGTGGAGTGACATCAGCATGTGTGTCGTTTGTCGAAAGGAGCGAGTGAGCAAACACCCCCACACACACACACACACCCACACACACACACACAAAACACACACACACACCACCAACGCTTGCCACTCATGTCCGTGGACTCTCTAATTTTACACGCGGCATCACCCCATGATGAACACACACACACACACACACCCCAACACACCACACACACACACACACACACCACACACACACACCCCCTTCTCTTCTTCCCCTTCTCTCTTCTCTCTCTCTCCCCCCTCTCCTCTCTTTCCCCACACACTCACACACCAACGCTTGACCTATGTCCAGGACTCCCAAATTTTAAACATGCTGGCATCACCCAACTGATGAACACACCCCACGACACACGCCCATGCGCCAGGGACCCTGAGAGATTCAAATCTTATTCATTGACATGTGTTTTATTTGTTTTTGGGAAAAAGGCCCATAAAAAGTTCCCCCAATCTCTGGGAGTCTTCGCAGTGGGGGCCTTGAGATGATTCCAATGTTTGGTTGGTTGGTGAGTTTTTTGTTTCCCTTAAGTCTGGTGCGGGGTCACTTCCCCTTGATTTCGATCTGAAAGATGGTCTATGGTAATAGTGGCTTTGCTCTTGTTTGTTAAGTGATTCTTCAGATTTTTTATCACATCACAGGGCCCAAGTGAAAACCCATTTTCTTATCGTTGCTTCCCACCAGGGTCGCTCCCGTTTCCTTTTAACTCCAGCTTTCCCGGGGCATACACCCCATTGAGCCCCTTCTAAAAAGGTTGCGCATTAGTTCATTCCAAGCAGGGCTTCCCATTTTTTTTTCCTTTTGAAGTAGGTTCAGGGAGCCCATCAGAATCAGGGCTTGTTGAGTTTGAAACTGGTTAGGATTAACCCTGTGGAGTGTTGTTCACTGCTTCTACCTCCATTTTTTAGACAAAGTTGTTAAACTGTGCGCACCATTTTCTTCCTGGAAGTTCGGCCATTTTGCTTCACTGTGTATCCCCGCCTCAGACAGACAAACAGAGACAGAGAGAAGAGGTTTTTTAAAAAAATTTCATGAATTGAAAATTTCGATTTCCTTATTTTTATTTCTTTTCTTTTCCCCCTTTTGTCGTTTTTAAAGGCAAGTCAGCGAAGCTTTTTCAGCGATTTTTTTTTGTTAAAGTTTTGTTCCTGGGTTTGAGTTGGTTTGTTTTATTCATATTAAAAACCCCGGGGAAAGAATTTGATTTTCCCCTTTTTTGGACACTTCCTTCCCTTTGTTTTTTTTTAATCACATTACGGCTTTTTCTTTTTTGCAATTTTTTTGCGATCATGTTTTCTCATTCAGGGGTTACCATACAAATCCACATGCACAGCACACACACGCAAAAACGCACCCACGCAAACACGCACGCACGCCGCCATACACACACACACACACACCACAACACACACCAAAACCCACACACCACACACCACACAAAACCCCCACACACACACAAACACCCGAGCGCCGCCCCGCCCGGCCCCCCACCATCATGCAATAGATTCACACACTACGCAGCATGCTACGCGAACACACCCGCAATACCAGAGGGAGAGACAAGAAGGTGTTGAGGGGGGAGAAAAGGGAACATCACACACAACCCACCCCACACACACACACACACACCACACACACACACACACACACACACACACAACACAACACACCACCCCAGAGAGGAGAGAGAGAGAGGAGAGAGACTCAAGCTCAAGACTCAAGACTCAAAACTTTATTTCTCAAAGGGAAAAGATTTAGGCAGTGCCCATTCTTCCAAACTTCCTTGCTATTCTACAACATTCAAAAACAACGCACAATTAATAAGGTAAAAACAAGAAAAATATGCAACATTAAAAATAATAACAATAACAATAGTAATAAGATAATAATGATTAAAAAAAAAAAAAAATTTCCTTACAAAATTACACAAACATAATCAAACGAAAGTGCGCCTCAATGCCCACACGCCCACAAATCCAAAAGCACGCACGCGTAAAAAACCCCCACCCCACACCACACCACACACACACCACCACACCCCTACTCATACACATTTCATCAGCAATATAGGCAAAATAAAATAGGGGGTTCGACTATGATCAAAAGGTTAGATTTTTTTGTTAAAGTAAATGTTTTTTTTTGGGTGATTTTAAAGGGCGGCAGTGATTTACAGTTTTGGGAGACGGGGGAAAAAGTTCCCCACAGAGGACCAAAAAAGCAAAACAATTTGAACAAATCAAGCGGACAGTGGTAAAATGTAATTAATTGAATCATATCGCGTTGTTGCCATTTGGATAAACTCAGCAAGATATGTTGGCGCCATGTTTTGCATGGACTTTAAACTTTAGTATGCCTTTATGATCGTTGGCTCTGCAGTGGTAGCATCATTAGTTTTGCGAATTTCCCGTGGTTGATAGAAACTTGTGGGAAGAAGACAGCTTAATTCCCCGCCTATGCATAGAGTTGACTTTTTTAGTGATTTTCACCGGGCACCACCCCAACAGTGGACGCATAGTTGATGTGAGAAAGGCAATGGGCTTCAAAAAATGTTTTCCCGGATGGTGGTTCAACATAATAACTGGTTTATTGAGCAAAAACAAATTGCGGCCAACTGTTTGCAAACATGTTTATGTGATTGCCATTTAAATTATCATCAATAATCACGCCTAAGAAAACGGTGTTGGGTAACCTGCTCGATCAAGGTTTCACTCATTTTTAGGCTCAACATAAGATGCTGTCGCTGATGTTTCTGTCTCGATGCTAGCCAATACATTTTGTTTTGTGCGGATTAAGGACCTTGGGTTTTTGGTTGCAACCATTCTAAGACACATTTATACTTTTGTTGTAACGATTTTGTACAGACATGATGTTTGTATCACTACAGTGAAGAGAACTGTCGTCAGCGAACAGATCACAGATGACATCTTTGTGAGATATGTGAAATCGGTAGGTCATTTATAAAATACAGAAGAGAAGAGGCCCAAGGACAGAGCCCTGTGAACGCCACAGCTCACTCTTCCTTCAGAGGAAAAAGTCCCGTTTAAGTAAACACGCTGGTCCTGTTTTCAAGATATGATAAAAAGAAGGTGACTACTGCCGGATTTTGAACATATGCAGTCATTTTGTTTAATAATATGTTGTGGTCTACAAGATCAAAGGCTTTCTTAAAATCGAGGAAAACAGTTCCATGAGTTTTCTTTCGTTGTGGCTGTAGCCATGAAATCACAGAGGCGTGTTAAGGCCGTGTGGCATGAGTGATTTCGACGAAAGCCTGACTGAAATAGGTGGAACAGTTTGTGATGTTCCATATGTTTAGTTAGGTTTTTGTGAACATGCATCTCAAGAGTTTTCGATACAAACGGTTTTAAAAGAGATATTGGTCTAAAATTGTTTAAATCAGTGAGATCTCTTGATTTGGGTAAGGGAATAACTTTTGCTGCCTTTAGACCACATGGGAAGACATTCTGATCAATACACAAATTTAAACATACGAAAAGGTATCAAAAATTGTAAGGTAAGCAAGCTTGAGTATAGAAGCTTTTTAATTATCTGGACCCATTGCTTTTTTATTTTTAAGTTTTGAAATTAAGGAACCAACTTCTTTAAATTTAGCAAGCAAGGGAATTGCTAAATGAATCTCTAGTTTCAATCGTTCGGGGCAAAACGATTGGAGAACAGCTGGAGTCTCATATCGATTAAAGAATGTGACACGGCCCAGCTGTTTGTACTGATTCATTTTACCTGAAGGAAATGATTGTTGAAAGTGTTAGCAGCCCACATAGTCCAGTATTATCTGTTTCTTTCTCGACTTGTCAGTTATTTCATTAACAGCACGCCATAATGATGCTGTACCCCTGTTTGCGTTTATCATTTCCTAAAATGCTCAGATTTTGATTTTCTAACTAATCTGATACTCTGTTTCTCTGTTTTTTATATTCATCTACTTTTTTTGCGGTTTTAGTGCATCCCTTAGTGCCATTTCTATAAAAAATGTCTTTTGTCAGCCACTGGGAAGTACTCTGTGTTTTACCCTTTTTCTTCTAAGTGGGGCATGTTTATCAACGATTGAGAGAAATATATTATACCAGGTATTATACGCTTCATTTGGATCTGTAGAAAAGGAGCTAAGCTTAAGTCGGGGAAAAATTCATCCTTACTGAAATTTTTGAAGCAGCGATATTGAATGGTTGTGTGGCCTTATTCTGTTGCTTTGGAAGTTTACAAGACCAAGTACACAAAATGAGACAGTGGTCGTTTGATGCTTTTGTTGCCCACTGTTATATTGGAACCATGGCTTTTTTGTTCTTTGTAGATATACCAGCAATGTAGAAGATGTCTTTGCGATTTAGTTGGATATGAATAAGCTGATGCAAGCCAAAGATGTGGTGGTCGCATCCCGGCAGGCTGCCGTTTTAACAGAATCAATGTTAAAATCCCAAGAAGAATGACATTTGGATAGCTCTTATATACATCATCCATCATGTAAACAAAGTTGTCATCCCAAAAGGGAAAGTGGCAGCGGGTTCCCTTTTGTACACATATCCAACTACAAGGGGCCTGAGTTGGAGGGTTTGACCTGCAGCCACATACATTCAACTTTTATCAGGCTCCAGGTCACGCCGCCTTTTGTACAGTGAGCGATGCTTTGTTGAATATATATTCCAAGTCCTGTTTCACCAGTGTGATGTGCATCGCGTCGGAAAAAGTTATAGTTAGTTATGGTAAGCTGTATCAGTGAAACGGGAGTCAAGGCGAGTTTCATAAGACCAAGCAGATGAATAGAAGGGGATTCGTTTAGAAGAAAACAGACATCATGTCCTTATTTGGCAGATGATAAACATTTAGGTGACCAATGCGTAATCCAGTATCATTATTAATTACATTACAATGGCCCATTGTATTAATTCTAGAGCAAAGTCCTGAGCAATAAAACAAAATAGATATACTGTTACAACAACAATTAAAAATATAAGATCACAATTATAAAATATCCAAGAACACACAAAATCCAGAAAGCAGGGCAATGAAGTTCAGTCCAAGGCAATTCAAGTATGTCTACTGATGTGATGATTATAGGAGACGACGATTTTGCACGTTAACTGTCGTTAAGATTTGTATAGTCAAGAACACGATAAAAGCACATAAAAGAGAGGGAATATGGGGCTGGTTTACACACCGTAACAACTTTAGGAAACTAGAAGCGAATGAGAAGACAAAAAAATCTTCACAGAATATGCCCGTAAGCTCCTCGGTCAGATAGTATACTTACAGAAACACTTTTCTGAAAAGAAAGATACACACAAAGGAAATACTTCTAAAGCAAAATTACGATGAAGGGTACAGAAGAGAGATAAAGAAAAAAAAAGTTAAAATGAAACTTAAGGACAAAGCAAAGAACCAACAACCCAAAATGAAAACAAGTAGGGGAAAAAAAAAAAAAAAAAAAAAAAAAAAACACTCGCATACAAAACACAAGTCACGTATAGTCGCACTTGTAACTACGAGTTGGCAATGCACAATATTGCTCGCTCGCAGTAAATAGTAGTTATTGCAGAAGTCTCCTGCTGCAGAGGCTTTGTTCAGTCTCTTTATACAAACACAAATGTGTCCGTATAGTAAAACACACAACGGAACCAATTTTTCAATGCAAAATGATAATGAAATGAGAAACAAACAAAAGTTAAAATTACAAACAATTGTGGGAACAACATTACAAAAAAGGTAAACCAACGTTCAAAAAGGGAAAAAAAAAGAAAAAAAAGAGGTATTGGTTTATGATGATGACTCGTTTAGTCTCTCATACGAGCACGCGTCACACTCCCAGTGTTGTTTTTGTCTTTTTTAAACCACTGAGTGGGAGCACTTCGATGACGACGCACCGATTTTTGTTTGTCTACAACAATCCCAACGTCAGCACATTTTGCTCTGTCTTTTTAACCACTGAGTGCACACTTCGATGTCGACGCACCAGTTTTTTGTTTGTCAACAACACCATAAAACACACTTCTTGAGATAAAAGTAACAAGTCGTGCAATACATCTGACAGGCACCCGACGACTGCAGCCGGGCCCGACAAGGAAACGAACCAACAAAAAAAATACACATAGATTCACACATACACACGCACGCGCGCGTGCGCGCGCGCACAAATACACAGACTCACACACACACATACGCCGTACGCACACTCACATACACACAAAGCGTGTGTGCGCCCACACCACGCATGTAGAAAACTATTAGATATGCGCTCAAAACAATTAGATATGCGCATGCATACATAGCACATGGATGATGAAAATTAATAGCATATTCCCCTAAATACCTGTGTGATATGAAGTGGATATAAACATTATGCACGCTCACACCATTGATATGCGCCACATACATAGCCACATGGATGATGAAATAGCATATCTACTCATACCTATGTGACATGAAGTGGATATAAACATATGCAGGACGGTGATGAAGCAATAATATACGAAATAGGGGTGCATACAGTGACAAATTAATTTAATTCAATGAGGACATGGGGAAGGTGCTGGTGGTGTTGCTGTGACAGGAACGCAGTCATTGTGGGGCAGCAACTGAAAAGCAAATTGGAGTAGTGGGCTAGGGGGTTGTACTGACTGCTGTGGGATGTGTGGATGGTGGGGGGTTGGAATGTAATGTGGGGGGTGGTGGCAGGAGTGCTGTATGTGAAATGTAAGGTGGGCATTGTTTGGAGTTTGGGGGATTGTGGGGTATTAGAGGGTGGTAGTTGTGCTGTGCTGGGAAATTTGTAGCCAAGATGTGTTGTGAGGTTGCAGCTGAGATGTGTTTGGAGATGGGTGTGTTGGTTGCTGCTAGGGTGTGGTTTGGACAGGCAGGGGGTGATGTGCTATGTGGGTGGAGGGTGCAGGGCACGTTTCTGTACTCTTTACATTGCGTTTGTCATTTCTATTTACTGGGGAAGAAAAAGGAATCCATGTGGTGGGGGACTGTAGAAGGGGGTTTCTTTGTAGGGCGTTGAGCCGACCTAGTATACTATACACACTGCGCGAGTTGGGATTTTGGGAGTGTTCGCTGGGAAATCACTTTCATAGTTATAACTAGTGGGGGCTGTAAGTGGTCACTGGGGCGTCTTGTGTTGCAAGACGGTCCCTTCTTGCTCTGGGTGTGTGGGGCCTGATGTAGTTGGAGGGTTGGGTCTTGTGGTTACTAGATCTGGCGAGGAAGGAAGGGGTGTTATCTAGGTAACTGATCCCCTCTTGACGGCAGGAGAGGCGAAGATGGCCGTGGATCGTGACGCCATGTCCTTAAGGGGTGTTGACCAAGGGGGAGGGAAAAATGGAGGAGGCCTGCAGTGAAGCACTGGGGGAAAGCTGCCTGAGTAGGTGGATTAACTCAACCCAGTCTGCTACAGGCACTGGCCTTTCCTCACAGCTGTTGATCCCCCATGGAAAGTGACCCTTGGATGTGGGGTGATGGGGGCAGTGAATTCAGCCATTGACACAGATGATGGACTGTCAGACCAGCACTGACAGATTTTTCCACCCTGTAGCGCTCTTTTTGACATTTCCTTCTCATCTACCCCCCGTAACACGAGTCTCCTAATAGCAGCATGTTACAAGTGTCTGGGAAATTGTCTTTTGTCGTAGGATAGCTAAAGGAGGTGGGGGATTTGGATTCTGTTTGTTGATGGCAGGGGGGATTTTTGTCATTGTGTTTGTGTTTGGTTTGTTCTTGTTGTGTAGAGATTTTGTTGACGGAACAGATGAGCCTGTGTTTTGCTCTGTAGAACTGTCTGACAGCACACTGTATGTATTTGATGTTTCCACTGCATATTCAATCTGTGTAGATGATGTAGATGAAGTGTCACTGTGTATCTGGACTGCTTGGTTGTCTGATTGTTGTGTTTGATTAATTGGTTTGAGGGCATGCACTTGTTTCCTAATGTCACTGTTGATGTTGTTTTGACTGTCTTTGAATGATTGCAGTCTGCTTGTGCTATCTTTCATCTGACGTTGTAGATGTGTGTGTTCATCCTGTACTTGTTTGATTTGTTGTGAAAGATCTTGATTTACTTACTTAATGGAATTTTTCACCCTAATCTCCATATCACCAGTGTTCTGAGTGTTCCGTTCAACTTGCTTGGATGTGTGTTCAAGCTGATTTTTCAGTGTTTGTATGTCTTGCTGCAGAGAGAAGAGAGAGAGAGAGAGAGAGAGAGAGAGAGAGAGAGAGAGAGAGAGAGAGAGAGAGAGAGAGAGAGAATGTCTCTTCCCAAAATAACTCGCACAGTTTCAGTACACGAAATCCCCGGCGTCGCGTGAAATCTGGGAACGTGATATCTGGGAACGCGTTCCCAAATTGCCCGTGATATCTGGGAACGTGGTCTTTCAGAGCTCAGAAGGGCAGAAAGAAGACGAAGAAAGAATGGATTTTCGAGATAAGGTAGGAAACAATTTATTTAGGTGCAATTGAGATCTTTGGCCTTCTTATCACTTTTTTTTTTCATTAATTTCTTGGCATGATTTTCACAAAGTACTCTCTTTCTGAGGCCTTTTCACACCAGTTCCCAGATTTCACGATTGGAAGTTCAGGAAATCTGGGAACGCGTTCCCAAATATCACGGTAAATCTGGGAACGCGTTCCCAGATATCACGGTTCCCAGATATTACACGACACCGGGTGTTTGAAGAGAGCGCAATCACCCTGAGGACAGCGGCTATCCAATCACATCTATTCTTTGATGCCAGGGTCTCCTTATGTCCTCCATATGTGAAGATGTTTGAGTTCAAAGACGTATACACGTATCTGTCTGTGGTCTTTATCAAAAAGAGAGAGGGGAGAGAGCATGTTGGGGGGGTGGGTGGGGGGGATTGCTAATCTCAAACTCATCAATATGTTTCAGTTAGAAATCAAATTATACCACAACATATTTCTTGCTGATAATTATTTTGTCAGCCAGTTGGGAATTGCACCTCATATGAGAATTTTTGTGGAAAAGCTTCTCAGTGCAAATCATAGCAGCTGGAAGCGCTAATGTAACTGACGGTGCTTGGGTCATCAGATAGTGATGCTAACCGCTCGGAACACATTCTAACACCCCCTTAACCCCCGTCCCCCGCATGATCTTTTTATCCTCAAGCATAGGCTCAAAGCGTTTCTATTATATTTTCATCTTAAATCCGTCTTTTGCTGCTAATTTGCTTTCATAGAAGTCATTCCACTTACCCTGATCTGCTGTTTGTTTACTGCTTTAGGAGGTCTTTTGGGGTTGTGATATTCTACCCATGCTTGTGTGAATTCTACAAAATTGTAGGTTGTCCGTCTACGTCAGAGACCGTGGGTGGATTAAAACAGCAATAACAGTCTGCTGATGAATGTCACCCAGAAAACGAAAGTCGTCTCTACACTAGTAAAAAGAAATATTAAGTCTACAGGACAGAGTCGACTGTGAACAGGTTTAACATATAACCCTGTTCTCATGACAGAAATGGATGGCTTCCATATCCTGTCAAAATTACATTTTAACCTTTACACTACTTAAGGTTACACACCTCAACATGAGGGTACAATTATGGTAACGCTTGCTCCCATGATGAAATAATTACGCTCCCATAACTCCAAACGAAAGCTGTTTACATCAGATTCCTTAGCAGAAATGTCAACACGGAGCAAACAGAACACACAAGGAGACGTCCACAAAAAGGATGCTCCAGGCTTGCTCATATACCCTGTACCTGATGCATCTTCGCAGCAACAAGAACTGGTGAAGTAAACAACATAGGTTCACATTCCTTCAAGACTGGCACAGCCTTTTTGATCTTGAGTATAATTATTTCAGCATGGGAGCAGCAGCTACCATACTTGTTCGTTATTGACGGTTTTCTCTTCTCTTCCTCCTTTAGGATTGCCTGTCTCAGAGAAGGGAGTTCACTACTGCGGGTAACAAAACTCGAAAGGTTGTAAAAGCCAATCAAAGCGTTAAACTGACCTTCTGTCTCTTTCTCTTCTTGCCTTAAACCGAGATATTATGACGTTTTAATAATGTAAAAGGCGATTTCTCCACTTCAGCATTGATCTCATTTTGCCGTTGTCTTTGAACTGTACTATACCTAAACAGGGATAGTTTCATACAGTGCAGGCGGAGTGTTAGAGCAGTTGTGTAAGGTTTAACAACCTTTTCTTCATGATTTTCTCTCTCACCGCGTCCCGTTCCTCATAGTCTGTGCTAAGCCATTGTCATAATGACAGAAGAGTGTTCTTCTCCCCACCCCTCCCCTTTTCTTAACTTTACAAAAGTCGTTGCTTTGACGATGCAAGAGTTGTTTGTCCGGACTTGCTTTCCTTTACTTCTTAGTTCATACACAGCAAATGGTGCCAGAAAATCTCACCTGTAAGGGAATGGTTGAACAGGTGGTTTCAAAGTTTTTTTTGATCCTCCAGTTCCTTTAAACTTGCCTGTAGCTGTGTCTCCAGGGTTCAGCCAAGAATCACAAGAAGAGTTGGGAAGGAGAGAAAGATGGGAGGGGGTGTCTGGTAGATGGGATTTGCTCTTCACTACGTTTCAGTCAGAAAGCAGATGTTGACCACCAAAAAAATTACATCAGCCTGAGGCGTGGTGGGATGGTACTGAAAAAAAAACCTATTTTGGATCCTTTATTTCCAAATGGCATTTTGTAGCCAAGGTTTCCAGAATCAACGGTGGAACATTTGCTGTAGGAGTATGTGGCTGTCTGGAAGCAGAGGAGAAGTCGGGGAGCGAGGGAGGGAGGGCAGTGGGGTAGGGAATGTAGGTGTACCTCACATATAACGCAAACTTATTCCGCGACAAAAAAGTTATTAGCTGTAATGCGAAATGATGGTTTGAGCTTCTCCGTAGTAGCTACAAACTTATTCTGAGCAGAAAAACTCGATAAAGTAAAATGAACAGTTTTTATTTTAGCCGGTTTAAGGTGTGTGTGTGTGTGTGGGGGGGGGGGGGGGGGGGTTCCTTCTGGGTGTGGAGGCTGAGGGAGGGGAGCATGAAAGAATGTTGCCTCAGACCGAGACAACCGAGCTATAGTGTTGGGAGAAAGTTCCGAGTTCTCTGACAGAGCTAGACCTTGTGCTTGTGGCAGAGCTGGTCTTGCCATCGTCTGTCTAACTCAGTCTCCTTGGCTCTGGCATCCGAGTTGACTTAGGTTCCATTGTGATTGGAAGATGACGTGAAACTGGAGTGGTTTTGTCTGTAGAACGTGGTCCCAACCTTTTTTCTTTTCTTTTCTTTGGTTGATTTGTTTTTCACATTTTTCTCATGTTTTATTTTTCTCATGTTTTATTTTTCTCATGTTTTATTTTTCTCATGTTTTATTTTTCATGTTTTATTTCTCATGTTTTATTTTTCTCATGTTTTATTTTTCTCATGTTTTATTTTTCTCATGTTTTATTTTTCTCATGTTTTATTTTTCTCATGTTTTATTTTTCTCATGTTTTATTTTTCTCATGTTTTATTTTTCTCATGTTTTATTTTTCTCATGTTTTATTTTTCTCATGTTTTATTTTTCTCATGTTTTATTTTTCTCATGTTTTATTTTTCTCATGTTTTTATTTTTCTCATGTTTTATTTTTCTCATGTTTTATTTTTCTCATGTTTTATTTTTCACATGTTTTATTTTTCTCATGTTTTATTTTTCTCATGTTTTATTTTTCTCATGTTTTATTTTTCTCATGTTTTATTTTTCTCATGTTTTATTTTTCTCATGTTTTATTTTTCTCATGTTTTATTTTTCTCATGTTTTATTTTTCTCATGTTTTATTTTTCTCATGTTTTATTTTTCTCATGTTTTTATTTTTCTCATGTTTTATTTTTCTCATGTTTTATTTTTCTTGTTTTTTTTTCTCATGTTTTATTTTTTCATGTTTTATTTTTTCATGTTTTATTTTCTCTGTTTTATTTTCTCATTTTATTTTTCTCATGTTTTTTTTCTCTCATGTTTATTTTTTCATGTTTTATTTTTCTCATGTTTTTTTTTCTCATGTTTTATTTTCTCCTGTTTTATTTTTCTCATGTTTTATTTTTCTCTGTTTATTTTCTGTTTTATTTTTCTCATGTTTTATTTTTTCTCATGTTTTATTTTTTCTTGTTTTATTTTTTCATGTTTTATTCTTTCTCAGTTTTTTTTCTCTGTTTTATTTTTCTCATTTTATTTTTTCATGTTTTATTTTTCTCATGTTTATTTTTACAATTTTTTTTTTCAGTGTTTATTTTTTTCATGTTTTTTTTTCTCTATTTATTTTTCTCATTTTTTATTCTCTCATGTTTTATTTTTCTCTGTTTATTTTTCCATGTTTTATTTTTCTCATGTTTTATTTTTTCTATGTTTTATTTTTCTCATTTTTATTTTTCTCATGTTTATTTTTCTATTTTTATTTTTCTCATGTTTTATTTTTTCTGTTTTTTTTTCCATTTCTTATTTTTCTTGTTTTTTTTCTCTTTTATTTTTACATGTTTTATTTTCTTCGTTTCTTTCTTTGTTGTTTTCCTTTCATCTTATTTTTTTTTTTTGCCTTTTTATCTTTCTCTCTTTATTTCACCATCCTTCCTTCCTTTCTGTCTGTCATTTTCTGCTTCATTCATCTGTTCCCTCATCCCCACTTCTTCTTCCCGTTCCATCTTGCTCCGTTCCTTCCTTTCTACATTTCTTGCTTCTGTCTTCTGGTCCTTCTTTCTTCTAGCCTTACTTTGTTTCTTCCGTATCGTCCTTATTTTCTTTCATTCATTTTTTGTTCTTTCTTCTCTGCTTCTGCTTTGTTTCCCTCTTTTTTCTTTTGTTCTTATTTTTTCTTTTCTTTCACCCCTTTACAAAACTTTGATTTCTTTGTGTTAGCTATGTTTCTTTCTATGTGTACCTTTCTTTCTTATTCTTTGTGTTACCATTCTTCTTTTCTTGTGTTACCTTTCTTTCTTTTCTTTGTGTTACCTTCTTTCTTTTCCTTTGTGTATCCTTCTTTCTTTTCTTTGTGTACCTTTCTTCTTTCTTTGTGTTACCTTTCTTTCTTTTTTTGTGTTTACCTTTCTTTCTTTTCTTCCTTTAATTCTTTCTTCCTTTGCTTCTCGTTACTTGGACGCCTCAGCACATGAACACGTACTCGCAGACACATATTCACATCATTCATACAATGCAGGCCTGCATACACACACACACACGTACACATGCACGTAAGTCTAGACAGCACAATTATGTATAAACGACAGCCACCGAAACAGTAACCGCCAAGTATTCTTACAGTCATACTGCACACATACACACGGACCGAAAATGCTTGCAAATTGCGTTGGATTTTTCTTTTATGTGGAGTGGGTGTGTGCTATGGAACCTTTTTCCATTGGGTCTTTTTTTCATCGTAAAACCAATTTAAATGAAAAGAATATGAATTAAGCAGCGTAGCGAAATAAGGAGTACAGAATATAAGCTGATCAGACTATCCAATATCTATAATCGGTTGTCGTTTCACAACGGATACACCCCTAAGTGAAAAATGATTTTTGGAACTTTTTTTTTTTTAATGCAACTGACTGAACGTTCCTTAATGGTCATCCTGAGAACTTACTACATATAAAAGCACAAAAACGTTTTGTCACTGTAGTTCATGTCGCATTTCTTTGATCTGTGTATTCAAATTTATGCCCTTAAAACAAGTTTTAAAGGTATTTGAAATCACTCTGCCGATTAACATGGACAAACGAAGTACAAGACAACAAAACACTCTTATAGTGTTATTTCAAATGCCTCTTAAAATGTGATTAATTTTCCCCTGTAGTCGCCTCAAGTAACCTTAAAACAAAGTTAAGTCGATGCTTTAAGAGCATGCCCCTGTTTGCAGTTTAAAAAAAATAAAAAAATAATTAAAAAAAATCTGTTCTAATTTTTTTCAACTGGAAGCCATTAAACCTTTTTTTTGTTGTGTGCGCTAATTATTCCCTAGAACAGGTTAAACAGACTTGTCACTTAAGCACAGAGCTGTATAGATTGACGATCCTCAATTCGTTCTTGCCAGTACAAAATGATATTAAAATGCTGCTATACTATTTTATTTGCCATTCCTACTTTGGTTGCCATTGTACACTTTACTGTCGCCATTATCATTCAAATCTTACTATTGTTGCCGCCATTATAATTCACATCTTATTACTGTTGTTGTGTCCTTTTAATTTCTTGATTTGTCATAATCAGTTCAGGCATTTTCAATACCTTTTTTAATCTAAGTTGATGGTTTTGGACTTAGTTGTGTGGCATCAATTATCGGATCAATGGAGCACCAAAGGCGGTATTTTTTTTTCCTTTTTTTTTTCTTTTTTTTCCTTTTTTTTCTTTTTTTTTCTTTTGTTTTTCCTAAAGCCAAAATCCGCCTCTTCATTTTTTTTGTGCTTCACACTGTCCTCTTCATCTGCAAAAACAAAAGGCAAAAAGCGGGGGAAAACAAAAACAAGCCATTTCCACAACTAGCTTCTTTTTCCACTACAACCAATCCCTCACACACCATGCATAGACTGCATGGTCTCTTACAAATGGACATAGTCTTGCTGATTTTTGTGTCTTGGCTTTTGATGCAAAGTGTCTGGATTTGTTAATGTTCTAATGTGTGGTGTACTGACACTCTCACTCTGATAATGTGCTGCTTATACAAAGAGAACAGCATAAATGAAACAAAAGACTTAATACTTAATTACTTTATTATATTTCAGATTTACCCAAAGAGAAAGAGAGAGAGAAAGACAGACAGACAGACAGACGGAGGCGGCATCGTAGAGATGTATGTAGAATGTATTACAGATCGTCTCACCAGCTGCCTATTCCCCAACCGGGCCAG
This sequence comes from Conus ventricosus, assembly GCA_018398815.1. NCBI lineage: Eukaryota > Metazoa > Mollusca > Gastropoda > Neogastropoda > Conidae > Conus > Conus ventricosus. The sequence continues at coordinate 12,288,543 of CM031602.1, read as the reverse complement.
CCTTTTAGCGAAAAAAAAGGGTCCACAAGGAAGGCTTGAGGAAAGCCAAGAAGCGTTTTTGGTTTTGGACTCATTTTATTGCATATTTACAGCTCAATCATTAAACAACGAAAATAACCTTCCAGAAAGAAAAAAAGGGCTATTGTGCAAGTTTAGCCTCATGTAAAGTGGATAGACGTAAAACTGAAGAATATCGATACAAAAAGCACTTGTGTGCAAGTGCCTGCAAACCAAGAGAGGTGCGCACACACAAGGGCATGAATGCCACAGAGAGAAAAGGAGAGAGAAAGAAAGTGTGCGGTGTGGGGGGAGGGAGGGCAGAAATTGTGCAGGAGGAAGGAACAGGAGGGGGGCGGGGGGGGGGGGGGCTTCCTTTAAAACTCACTGTGGCTCAATCAGAACGGAAGCGTAGTTAAACAGAACCAGTATTTAGTCAGTGTAGTGGGAGAGAAATAGGAGAACCAGTATTTAGTCAGTTTAGTGGGAGAGAAATAGGAGAACCAGTATTTAGTCAGTTTAGTGGGAGAGAAATAGGAGAACCAGTATTTAGTCAGTTTAGTGGGAGAGAAATAGGAGAACCAGTATTTAGTCAGTTTAGTGGGAGAGAAATAGGAGAACCAGTATTTAGTCAGTTTAGTGGGAGAGAAATAGGAGAAATCGGGGATACAGGAGGGAGGCACGACATGGCTCTGATTTCTTGATTCCATGAATGGCGTGTGTGTAACCAGTGTGTGATAAATTGCTTTGACCCGGTCCGAGAGGGGGGGGGGGGGGGGGAGGGGGCCGGGAGGGGGGGGGGGGGGCTGACATCTCAGACGGAGAAAAGTCCATCGACGAGAGATGAGTGCAGTTAGCTGATTTAGATGTGATGATTAGACGTGGAGAGAGCGAAGTTGAAAAACAAAAAGAAAGAAAGAAGCAAAGAGAGTTATAGTTTTTTTTTTTATTGCGTCTCATTCTTTCTTTTTTATTGTTTTCTGCCTTTCTGTCGTCTTTCTTTTTTTTTTCCTTCTGACTCATCAAGTCAATGAGTGTTATTCAGCGGGGATTTCTTTTTTTTTGTTTTGTTTTGTTTTGCTTCCCTGATTTGACGCTGGACAGCTTTCCTTGAGGCTTCTTTCATTTATTTCTTTAATCAATTACAGCTTTACTTTCTGCGCTTATTGTAGCATGTTCGCTCATGTTTTCTTCTTAGCGCCACTACACACACACGTTTACACATACTCTCATACATGCACACACACACACACACACACACGCACGCACGCACGCACACACGCACGCACGCACGCACGCACGCACGCACGCACGCACCACACACACAACCACATACACACACACACACACACACACACAACACACAACACACACACACACACACACCGCAAAATCTACACACGCACACGCACGCACCCACATGCTCTGCACCCACATAATAATAATAATAATAATAATAATAATAATAATAATAATAATAATAATAATGAATACTTATATAGCGCCTATTCTCGGCTAGAAGCCAAGCTCTAAGCGCTTTACAGTCAACACTCGTTTAAACACAACGGGCTGCCTACCTGGGTAGTGCCGACTGAAGAGCTGCCAGCTGGCGCTTCATTCAGTCGTTTCCCCGTGTCGTCCAGTCAGTATCGTTCAATATCGAACACTCATTTTCCTTGCTTCCTTCATTCTTTCCATTTCTCACGCAGGGTGCATGCTGTGTGTAACGTGTCATCCATACCAACGGCCAAACTGGCCTACTCTTCCGAAAGTTGGTGATGGGATTTTACGTGTGTGCAAGATGTTATGCGTGCGTTCACACACGGAACCTCGGTTTATAGTCTCATTCGAAGGACTGTATGGGAAATGGAGTCAGAACCAATGTTAACTCCGAGGGAAAATCCCCTGCACCGAAACGCCCCGGCGGAGGTTCGAACCCGCAACCCCAGGATCACCAAGATTACGAGTCCGGCGCTCTACCAAATGAGCTACACACACACACACACACGCACACACGCACACGGACGCGCACGCACGCATGCACGCACGCACGCCCACCACACACACACAACACACACACACACACACACACACACACACACACACACACACACAGCCCCCTGCGCGCGCGCGCGCGTGCTTACACACTCACACGCACGAACGCGCGCCAACAACACCACACACACACACACACACACACACACACACACACACACACACACACACACACACACACACACGCACACACACACAACACAAACTCATACACACGCACACGCACGCGACCACATGCTCGTGCACCCACATACTCACACACACACACACACACACACACCCCCACACACACACACACACACACCTGACACACACACACACACACAACACACACACACACACACACACACACACACCACACACACACACACACAGGCGCTTGAAAACACATACACACACATGCACACGCACACGCAAAGAGGGGGGAAAAAGAAGCAGAAAATAAAGAGGTAAAAGCAATCAAGGTTAGACAGAGGGAAGCTAGATACCCACTATGATATCGCTTCTCCCAAAGCTAGAGAGAGAGAGAAGGATGGACAAGAAGAGTTTTAAAGGAGAGAGAAAGGGAAAGCTAACATACACACACACACACACACACACACACACACACACACACACACACACACACACACACCACACACACACACACAGGGAGGGAGAGAGAGAGAGAGAGAGAGAGAGAAGAGAGAGAGAGAGAGAGAGAGAGAGAGAGAGAGAGAGAATGCTTCCCCCAAAATAACTGTCCGCTGTTTCAGTCCAGGAAAGCTCTGGTTGTTTGAAGAAAAAACAATAATTTTTTGAGAACAGAGTCTGTCCAATCACGTCAGTTCTTCGATGTCAGAATCTTCGCATGTCCTCCATATATGAAGACTGAGTTTAAAGACGTATACTCGTGCCTGCCTGTCTGTCTGTCTGTCTGTCTGTCTGTCTGTCTGTCTGTCTGTCTGTCTGTCTTCTCTCTCTCTCTCTTCTCTCCTCTCTCTCTCTCTCCTCTCTCTCTCTCCTTCTCTGATACCCATTTCCTTCTGTGTTGCATACTGTGACGAGCATGTAAAATGCCAATAATATCATGCACCAATCAGTGAACCAAGACATAACTACTACAAACTCACTCACATTCCACACACCAGACTACACTGCAATATGCGAAGAATACAATACCCAGACATGAACAATCATACGCATACATAAACAGAGACATGTACACCGTATCTTGTACCACGCACACACCACCAACCCACACACACTCACACACACACACTAACACCACGACAATCACACACACACACACACACACACGGCGCGCAGCGCGCGCCACCACAACGCACTCATACACGCACACATTCCACACAACGCGCAAGCGCAGCAAGAACATATCAGCAAGCACGCAACGCACGCACCCACAAACACGACACAAACACACACACCACACACACACACCACACACACCACACACACACACAACACACACACACACACGCACGCACCGGGCGCAAGCGCACATGCACCACACACACACACCACACACACAAACACCACAACACACACACACACACACACACACACACAGTGGAAAAGACAGAGAGAAGAAGAGAGAGAAGGAGAGAGAGAGAGAGAGAGAGAGAGAGAGAGAGAGAGAGAGAGAGGATATGTAGCAATACATACATAAAGACAAACACACACATGCATGCATACTGCACACATACATACATATACACAACAGACACTGAAAAAGATGGAGGAAGAGAAAGAAGAGGGCGAGATGAAATCGTTCCTTGAAAAATAGTTACGTTTCAGTCAGGAAGCGAATTTAGGTGAAGGAAAAAGCACGTGGTCAGCCCGAGGCCTAATGGCGGTGCTGGTTAAAGGGGTGGTGGGGTGGATGGGCCAGACAGTCTTTCCGCTCCCAATTTGTCAATGGCGTGTGTCAGAATCAGAAAGAGAGGGGAGCGAGGAGAGAGGGGGGAAGGAGATGCAGGAGGAGGGGAGGTGGAGGGAGATGGGATTACTCGTTCAAAAGATCTTATTACATTTCAATAACCGAAGGTGATGCTGAAGAAGTAAAAAAAAAAAATCTCATTCTGGGGTGTAGCATTACTGATGGGTGTTTGGAAAGGCTTCCTGATTCTTATAGTCTATAATCTTGTGTGCGTCCAGAAGATTCAAATAGAGTGTGAGGAAGAGAGGGGAAGATGAAGCAGAGGTGTGTGTGTGTGTGTGTGTGTGTGTGTGTGTGTGTGTGTGGTGGTGGTGTGTGGTGTGTGTGTGTGGTGGTGCGTGCGTGCGTGCGTGCGTGTGTGCGTGCGTGCGTGCGTGCGTGCGTGCGTGCGTGCGAGCGTGCTGTGCGTGCGTGGTGCGTGTGTGTGTGTGTGTGTGTGTGTTGGGGTGGAGGGCGGGGAGGTAAGTACTCCAAAACTCATCAAAACATTTCAGTGAGAAAGCAAATATTACAAAAACTCATTTCTTCCTCATGAGTGTTTGGTCAGCTAGTCAAGAGTTACATCTCATAGGGAAATTTGTGTTTAAAGCCTTCTTTTTGCAATTTTCAGCTGTTCTAAGCACTGATGTGACTGACTATGCTTGGCTTATTAGTCGGTAAAGCTAACTGCCCAGAACTTTGACACATTTTGACCCAGCACCCCGCCCCCGCCCGCCTCCTGGCATGCTTTTTTTTGTAATCCAGCATAGGCCCGAAGCTCTCCTTGTATATTCATGTTTCTTTACTTATTATTTAACTCTTTCTGTACTGTCGTAGAATTTATTTCAGTTAGTCTCCTCTGCCATTCACTAGCTCTTTTAGGTCTTTTTGGGTTGTTATGTTCTCCCCTTGCGTGTTTGAAGACCACAGAATGGTAGGTGGTATATTCACGTAGGATACCATGGGTGGATTAAATCAACAAAGACAAGATCCTGATGAACGTCACCCAGGAAACGAAAGTGGTCTCTAAACTAAAAAGAAAAGAGATTGATCGACAAGACAGTCCACCCTTAATAGGTGTAAAAGATAGTCCTGTTCTCAGCACAGATTTGGATGGTTTCCATGTACTGTTCAGGTAACAGTTTCACCTATACCCCTCTGTAGGCAACAAACCTAGAGAGGAAGGCACAAACAGGGTAACTCTGGCTCCCAAGATGAAATATTTACACGCCCGTAACCCCAAATGAACGCTGCTCACGTCATCAAATTGCCTAGAAGAAATGCCAACACGGAACACACAAAACACATAAGGACACGACCCAGAAAACAATTTGTCCAGTTTGCTCATAATTCCTGTGCCTGACACGTGCACAGACACAGCGACAACTGGAGAAATGACCATTGATTGAGGACTGACACAGCTTCTTTGATCTTGAACATAATTATTTCATTATGAGATCAACAGTTACGATACTTGTTCGTGATTGACTGTTTGCTATCCCCTGCCTCATTTAAGATTCCCTTTCTGGACAGGAGCGGTTTACTACTCCGGGTAACAAAACTCGACAGCATAATTGTATCACGAAAGGTTGTAAAAGACAAACAGACCTTTAGAATGACCTTCTGTCTTCTTCTCTTCGTTGTCTTAGACCTACATGGTTTGAAATTTTCGTGATGTAAAAAGCGATTGCTCTTCTTCAGCCTCAGTCTCATTGTGCCGATGTTTTGCACTGCACCGCAGCTAGGGAAGCCTAGCTTCACCCAGTGCCGGCTGAGTGTCGGAGCATTGTGTAAGGCTGAACAACTTCTTCCTCATCCCTTTCCTCTTATCTCATCTGCAAAGGGATGGTGGGACAGGTGGCTAAAAGATGGTGGGACAGGTTGTTCTAAACAGTTTTCATCATACTCACCTGTACCTTCAGGGCTCAACGAAGAATCACAGACAGAGATGGGGAGGGTTGAAGGGGGGGGGGGGGGGGCTGGTGGGTGGGAGAGATGAGATTTGCTCCTCACTACATTTCAGTCAGAAAGCAGATGTTGTTGACCACCAAACAAAAAAATCTCATCAGCCTGAGGCGTGGTGGGGTTGGATTTATGATGGCTTTAAAAACAATCTTTGGGATCTTTCATTCCTGTATGGCGTTCTGTCACCAGGATTCCGACAAAGCGGAAACATTCGCTGCTGGAGTCTGTGGGTGTCGTATGGGAGAGGAGAGTCTGGAAGCAAAGGAGGGAGAGTAGCGAGTGAGGGGATGGCGAGGGGTGCACAGCAACTACAGCCCCAAGTTATTCCTCGACGGAAAGTTACAAGTTGTAGTTCCTGAAGATGGTTTAAGCTTACTTGGTAGTAACGACAAGCTTATTCTAAAATACAGACATAGTGTGCTAAAATGAAGTGTGTTTTTTCTCAGGTAGTATAAGGTGTTTGTGCGGTTTCCTTTTTTTTTGTCCTTTGGTGTGAGGAGGGAGGGGGGGGGGGTGCGCGTAGAAAGTTTTGCCTCAGACTGAGACAATCCAAGCTCTGTTGTTGCGGGAAGATGCTCAGAGCTTTTAGACGGACCCAGACCATACATTCATGACAGAACTAGTCCTGCTATCGTCTTTCCAACTCGGCTTCCCCGGTTCTGGCATTGAAGGTGATTTGTGTATTCCTTGTGATTGGAAGGTTAGGTGAATCTGGAGGTTTTGTGTGTGTGTGGATTGTGTGTGTGTGTGTGTAGTGTGTGTGTGTGTGTGTGTGTGTGTGCGTGCGTGTGGGGTGCGTGCGTGCGTGCGTGCGTGCGTGCGTGCGTGCGTGCGTGCGTGCGTGTGTGTGTGTGTTCTTTAGTGCGTGGTTCCATCGCTTTCCTGTTTTCTTTTCTTTCATTGATTCGTTTTTTTACTTTTTTTCCTTTTTTCTGTATCTCTTTGTTTTGTTTCTTTCTTCTCTTCATTCTTTCTTTGCTTTGTCTGTTCTATCTTTTTCTGTTTCTCCCTTTATTTCTTCCATCTTTCCTTTTTCTGCCTGTCTTCTTTTCTTTCTTCCTTCCTTCTTGCGTCAACCCTTTATTTCTTTCTTCCTTTCTTTATTTTTTTTTTCATCAGACTAACTTGTATTTTCCTTCCCTCCTTTCTTTCCATCTTCATTTCTTTGTTTCTCTTTGTTTCTTTCTGTGTTTCCTTCCTTCTTTCTTTATTGCCTTTTTTCTTCTCCCCATCCCTCTTCAACTGGATGCTCAGTACGTGCGCACATACTCACAGACACACACTTACATCGCTTATATGAAGGAGCCTGCATGAATACAAACATACACACCCGAGTACGCGTTACACCACACAAACTATGGATAAGGGACTGCACTCAAGTACTAACAGCCACGTATGCTTACACAGTACAAGCATGCACGAGTGTCTGCACACATGCATACAGACTAAAAATGCATGCACATTGCCCTTTTTTGTTAATTTACGTGTTATAGAAACCTCTTTGTGTAGAGTTCCTTCTTACTGTGAAATCATTTTAAAAGTGAAGAATTTGAACTTTAGCATCGTAGCGAAACGATTAGCATAAAAATGTAAACTGATCAGATTCTGTCAAGACCTAAATGCAAGGTTATTTTCGGAACCATTTCAGAAAAAAAATTACAGCAAACTCGACGTTCCATGAATAGTCGTCCAGACAACTTCTACAAGTTAATATACTAAACACTTTTTTATCACCGTAGTTCATGTCGTTTAGAGATCAGCGTGCCTTTGATTTATTGATGCAACATGAATACCTTTACAACAGCGTTAAGTAAATACTTGATATGTTTGCGATAAAAAGATCGCATCTGTTTTGATATTCTTTTTTCGTTGCAAGCACTTAACCCTTTTCCTTTTTTGCCTGCATTGTCTCATTATTCACTAGAACAGGTGAAATAGGCTCGCGCAGTTAATGACCATCACATCGTTCTTGTCAATGCTATTGAACTATTGCTATAGTTTATACCTGCCGCTCCTAGTTTTGATCGCCTTTGTGCATCTCACTGATGCCATCATAATTCAGATCTTACAATTATAGTTTTATGATTTCTTGAATAGTTAAAGTCAATTTCTGCATTCTGCGAGTATACATGTTTTTCATCTACGTTGATTGTAGACCCTACTTTAATGTGCATTTGCCGATCAATGATTAAGCAACGAAAATAACTCCAAGAAGGTAAACAAAATTGGTGAGAGTGAAAGACTACCAATCACTGAATGTGGAAAAGTTTGAAATTGAAGTTACCATCATTGAATGTGGAAAAGTTTGAAACTGAAGAACCACAATACACTAATCAATGGTGCCCAAATGTGCCACACACAAAGAAAAATGCACACGTCACAAGTGCATGAGTGTCATAGAGAGAGAAAGAGAGCGGAGAGTGGGGGAAGGGGGGGGGGGTGCAGGGTGGTGCGTAGGAAGGAAAGGGAGGAGAGAACATTCCTTTAATAAAAAAAATAAAAAACTCAACCTGACTCAATCAGAACGCGAGCATATGATTTAAAGAGAAGCAATATTTGTTCAGTCTAGGGAGTTGGGGGGGCGGGGGGGAAAGGAGACGGCGGGGATAAAGAAGAGAGCACGATGCAGTGACTGCATGAATGACGGGTGTGTCCCCCAGTGTCTGCAACAGATCACAGTTCAACTTATTTGATAGATCGCACTGAACCTGTTGGGGGTCTGGCACCACTGTCAGAGCAAAGCCCATCAGCCAGACATGATGGCAGAAAACTGATTGAGACGTAACGACTAGATGTGGAGACAGAGTGAAAAGAAATCAAGGGGAAACCAAAGAGCAATTAGCGGTAACGGTTTCTGATTGCCTCTAATTTTTCTTCTTTTTTTGTTTTTTTTTTTTGTTTTTTGTTGTTGTTTTTTTGGTAATTGTTTCCAGCCTTTCTGTCGTTTCTTTTTCGTTTTGATTCGTCAAGTCAGTGAGCATTATCACGTCAAGTCAGTGAGCATTATCACGTCAAGTCAGTGAGCATTATCACGTCAAGTCAGTGAGCATTATCACGTCAAGTCAGTGAGCATTATCACGTCAAGTCAGTGAGCATTATCACGTCAAGTCAGTGAGCATTATCACGTCAAGTCAGTGAGCATTATCACGTCAAGTCAGTGAGCATTATCAAGTAGGTTTAATTGCTTTGCTTCTTTGATATGACGCTAGCTTGTTTCAGTTGGTTTGATGCTGGCTTGTTTCAACTGATCTGATTTGACGCTAGCTTGTTTCAACTGATTTGACGCTAGCTTGTTTCAGCTGATCTGATTCGACGCTAGCTTGTTTCAACTGTTCTCATTTAACGCTAGCTCTTTTCAACTGATCTGATTTGACACTAGCTTGTTTCAGTTCATATTCATGTGAATTGTCTTGTCTTGTCTTGTCATATTAGCCCACTCACTGAAACTACTTGAATACCTTCGCTGAAGGCTTTCTCCTTTGATTTCTGTTTAACATTACAGCTTCATTGTCTCTGCCCATTGTAGCAAGTAGACTCTTTCTTATCCAGCAGGCTTACGCACATACGTACAGGAATACGCACACACATACACACACGCTTGCACGCTCTCACGCATACACACACACACACACACACACACACACACACACACACACACACACACCACACACACACACACACACACACACATATGCAAGCATGTATGCAAGCACGCATGCGCATGCACACACACACACACACACACACACACACACACACACACACACACACACACACACACACACACACACAAGCACACATACATACATGCATACAGCCACTACCACCCGACCGCATGCACGTGTGTTGACAACCACCCAGACTCATGCATACTAGCACAATTACACAAACAGGCACGCGCGCGCGGGCACGCGCGCATGCATCCATGCACTCACGCAAAAGGGGAAAGCAGAGAAAAAAATGAAAATGAGGCAAAAGAGTGAAGATTAAACAGAGGAGAACCTAGATTGATATTACGTCTCCCAAAATCAGAGAGAAAGAGAGATAGAGCGATGAAAAGATTGTTGAGGGATAAAGAAAGAGGAATTAAACACACAGAGAGGGGGGGGGGGAGAGAGAGAGAACAGACAGACAGACATACAGACAGAGACACAGAGAGAGAAAGAGAGACAGACTGTTTCTCCCCAAAATGAAAGGCCACAGTTTTCAGTCCAAGAAAGCACGTGTGTTTGAAGACAACCCAATAACCGGGTAGACAGAGACTATCCAATCACATACATTCTTAGATGCCAGAACCTCCATAGGTCTTCCATGTTTAAAAAGTTTTAAGTTCGAAGAAGCATTCACATATCTGTATGTTGTCTTTCTGTTTGGAAAAAGAGAGGTGGCTCTTTAAGAGAGAGGGAGGAGGGAGCAGGTGTGTGGGGGGGGGGGGGAGGGGGGATTACAACTCGAGAACTCAAAACTACGTGTCAGTCAGAGACCAGATAATGGCGCAATGTATTTGTTCCTTATAACTATTGGGTCAGCCAGTTGGGAATTGCACCTCGTAGGAGAATTCTTGTGTAAAGGCTTGCTTATGCCAATCATAGCTGTTGGAAGCGTTAACGTAACTGACAGTGCTCGCAGAATCAATCTGCTGATGAATGTCACTCAGACAACGAAAGTCATGGCTACACTAGTGGTAAAAAGATGAATTCTACAAGGCGGAGTCGAAACTGAATAGGTATAACAGGTATTCCTGTTCTTAAGACAGAAGTGGATGGGTTCCTTGTGCTGTCAAAGTTACATTTTGCCCTTACACTACTTTAATGCCACGAACGTTAACGGAAAGGAACATGTATAGTAACTCTTGTTCCATGAAGGAACATGTATAGTAACTCTTGCTCCGCGAAGGAACATGTACAGTAACTCTTGCTCCGGGAAGGAACATGTATAATAACTCTTGCTCCGCGAAGGAACATGTATAGTAACTCTTGCTCCGCGATGAAATCATTGAATGCCCCAACTTCAAACGATGCTGCTTATGACACCAAGTCGCCCGACAGAAATGACAGCACATAGCACACAGAACGAACAAGGAGACATCCCCTTAAAAACAATGTTCCATGCTTGTTTTATACACCCTGTCTCTGACTCATGTACACAGGAACAACTGGAGAAATGAACACAAATTAAATTTATTCAGACTGGCACAGCCTCGCTCATCTTTAATATAATTTTTCATCATAACTAGAGTACCTCCTTGACTGCGTACTGTTCTCTGCCTCATTGAAGATATCCCTTCTCGACAGGAGGAGGGAAGGGGGATATACTGCAGATAAAAAAAATAATTCACAAGTCAGCGAATACGCTAAATGACCTTTCTATTTCTGTTAGATGTTATGGCATTTTTAGAATGTAAAAGACGATCTCTACACTTTAGCCTCGATCTCATTTCGTTGTTGTCCTTGAACTGTGTGTACGGTGCCAGAGCAGGCCTAGTTTCACACAGCACAGGCTGACTGTTGAGCAGTGGTGTAAGGGTTAACAACCTCACACAGCACAGGCTGACTGTGGAGCAGTGGGGTAAGGGTTAACAACCTCACACAGCACAGGCTGACTGTTGAGCAGTGGGGTAAGGGTTAACAACCTCACACAGCACAGGCTGACTGTTGAGCAGTGGGGTAAGGGTTAACAACCTCACACAGCACAGGCTGACTGTTGAGCAGTGATGTAAGGGTTAACAACCTCACCCAGCAGAGGCTGACTGTTGAGCAGTGATGTAAGGGTTAACCTCACCCAGCACAGGCTGACTGTTAAGCAGTGATGTAAGGGTTACAACCTCACACAGCACAGGCTGACTGTTGAGCAGTGGGATAAGGGTTAACCTCACACAGCACAGGCTGACTGTTGAGCAGTGGGGTAAGGGTTAACAACCTCACACAGCACAGGCTGACTGTTGAGCAGTGGGGTAAGGGTTAACAACCTCACCCAGCACAGGCTGACTGTTGAGCAGTGGGGTAAGGGTTAACAACCTCACACAGCACAGGCTGACTGTTGAGCAGTGGGGTAAGGGTTAACCACCTCACACAGCACAGGCTGACTGTTGAGCAGTGGGGTAAGGGTTAACAACCTCACACAGCACAGGCTGACTGTTGAAGCAGTGGTGTAAGGGTTAACAACCTCACACAGCACAGGCTGACTGTTGAGCAGTGATGTAAGGGTTAACAACCTCACACAGCACAGGATGACTGTTGAGCAGTGATGTAAGGGTTAACAACCTCACACAGCACAGGATGACTGTTGAGCAGTGGTGTAAGGGTTAACAACCTCACACAGCACAGGCTGACTGTTGAAGCAGTGATGTAAGGGTTAACCTCACAACCACAGGCTGTCTGTTGAGCAGTGGTGTAAGGGTTAACAACCTCACACAGCACAGGCTGACTGTTGAAGCAGTGGTGCAAGGGTTATAAACCTCACACAGCACAGGCTGACTGTTGAGCAGTGGGGTAAGGGTTAACAACCTCACACAGCACAGGCTGACTGTTGAGCAGTGGTGCAAGGGTTAACAACCTCACACAGCACAGGCTGACTGTTGAGCAGCGGTGTGTAAGGGTTAACAACCTCACACAGCACAGGCTGACTGTTGAGCAGTGGTGTAAGGGTTAACAACCTCACACAGCAGAGGCTGACTGTTGAGCAGTGATGTAAGGGTTAACAACCTCACACAGCACAGGCTGATGTTGAGCAGCGGGGGTAAGGGTTAACAACCTCACACAGCACAGGCTGACTGTGGAAGCAGTGATGTAAGGGTTAACAACCTCACACAGCACAGGCTGACTGTGGAAGCAGTGGTGTAAGGGTTAACAACCTCACACAGCACAGGCTGACTGTGGAAGCAGTGGTGTAAGGGTTAACAACCTCATCTTCATTGAAATTACCCTCTCCCCCACCCCGTCCCGTTTTCTTAAACTTGGCCAAGCTGTTGTCTTGACGATTGAAGAGTTTGCTTGTCAAAACGTGCTTTCCTTCGCTTCTAATTTTTTTTTTTCCATATAAAGCAAATGTTGCTGAAGGAAATTCATCTGCAAGCGAATGGCGAGGTAGACGATTCTAGGGGGGCATTCCAATTGCGCGAATAGACCGAGAGCGCGAACCAGTGTGTAGATGTTCTCCAATCCCTCCATTTCATCATACTCGCCTGTTTTCTCCAGGGTTCAACCAAGAACCGCAAAGAGACGTGGGGAGGGAAGAGCGGGAGGGGTAGGCGGGTGCGTGAGATTGGGATTTGCTTCTCACTACAATTCGATCAGAGAGCAGATGTTGTTGACCATAAAAAAAATCACAGCAGCCTCAGGCATGGTGGGGTGAGATTTATGATAGTGCTAATAAACACTTTGGATTCTTTGATTCTCAAATGGCGTCCTGTCTCCAAGGTTTCAAGCATCAGCATCAAAGGTGAGGCGTTCGCTGTAGGAATATATGGCTGTCGGGGAGGAGACAAGAAGTCGGAAAGCGAGGAAAGGAGTTTAGAGGGGGGGGGGGGTGTTTACATGACGTAAAACGCAAATTTATTCCAGGACGGAAGATTATTAGTTTATAGCTGCGTAAGATGGTTTGAGCTTCCCCAGAAAAACTACAAACTTATTCTAAACATAAAAACTTGGTGTGGTAAATTTGACTTTTTTTTGTCTTAGCCGATTTAAGGTGTTGTGTACGATTTGTTTTCGTTTCCTTGCGGAGACGGGGAGAGGAGTGAGCATCAAAGAATGTGTCTCAGACGAGACAACCCAGGCTCTATGGTTGAGAGAAATGTGGTCAGAGCTCTCAGATAGCCACAGACCAAACGCGTGCCATCATCTTTCCAACTGGGCCTCGTCAGTTGTGCCATTCATGCCGATTTGTATTTCATTGTGATTGGAGGCTGTCAAGTGAAAGTGGAATTTTTGTTTTAAAAAACGTGGCCCCATTACTTTCCTAGTTTCTGTCACTGATTTCCTTCTACATTTTTTTCCCATTTTTTCTCTCTTGTTTGTTTCTTTTCATTCTTTCTTCATTTCTTCTGTTCTATCTTCTTTTTTTCTCCCTTTATTTACTTCATCCTTTCTTTTGTTCAGCCTGTGTTCTTATTTGTTTTCTTTCCTTTCTTTCTTGTTTCTTTCTTCCAGTCTTACTTTGTTTCTTCTTCACCTCTTTGTTTTCTTTCCTCTTCACTCTTTGTTTTTCTTTCTTCATTCTCTCTTTCCTTCTTTCGTTTTTTGTGTGTTTTGTTTTGTTTTGTTTTGTTTTCCTTTCCTCTTAATTTGTCGCCTCCTCTCTTCTTTCATTCCTTCCTCACTCGCTTACTTTCTGTCTTTCTTTCTGTTATCTTCCATTTTTCCCTTTGTTCTCTCGTCCCTTGTTTCTCTTTACTTGGACACTTCAGCACGTGTGCACCGACTCACAGACAAACATACACATCCAAGTACGCATAAACAACAACACAATCATGCACTCAATAACTAACAGACAACTACGTTTACACATTACAGTCATGCACAATGGTCAGCACATATGCGAAAATACATGCAAATTGCTTTTTCATTCTTTTGTTTAAGTGTTACGGAACCTTTTTGTACTGGGTTCATTCTCATTGTAAAATCAATGCAAATATGAAGAATATGAATTTTGGCAGCGCAGCGAAAGGAAGAGCAAAGCGTATAGCTGATCAGACTGTCAAGGCCTATAGTCCATTTTGTTTCCACAACGAATACACATATGTGCAAAATGCTTTCTGGAACCATTTTAGAAAAACAAACAAACAAACAAAGAAAAAGCAACTGACCAGGCGTTCCATCAACAGTTATCCAAACGACTTACCTAACATAAACATACAGAGCACTTTTGATCACTGTAGTTCATGTCGTCTGAAGATAGCTTTTCTTTGATTTGTAGGTTCAAAATTAATACATTTGCTACAAAATAAAGTAAATGCTTGAAACGTAGGCCTCTATTTGAGGTAAAAGGATAACATCTGTTGACATTCTTTTTTTATCAGTGCAAGCAGTTCAACCTTTTTTTTTTCTTTTTGGCCGTACCTGTCTGATCATTCCCAAGAACAGGTTGAAACACACTTGGACGCAGAGCTGCGCAGTGTCATGATCGTCGACTGATTTTTGTCAATTGAAAATTATATTGAGCTGCTGTTATAGTTTTTACTTACCATTCTTAGTTTAATCACTGTTGTACACTTACTTCATTATTGCCATTATAGTTCATATTTTGCTGTTGTTGTTTTGTGATTTATTGAATTGTCATAGATCGTGAATTTATGTGGGGGGGGGGGGGGGGGGGGTTCTACGTTGATTATTGTTAACCCTACTTTAATGTACATGTGCGGATTAATGATTAAGCATCGAAAATAAGCTCCCAGAAAGAAAAAAACCATTTAACATCACTTCATGTGCATAAGTGTTAAATTGAAGAACTATGACACGCAGAGCACGGTGTCCAGGTATCCACACTCCAACAAACAAGTGTCCGTACACCAACAAACAAGAGTCCGTACACAACAAACACGTGTCCGTACACCAACAAACACGTGTCCATACACCAACAAACAAGTGTCCATACACCAACAAACAAGTGTCCGTACACCAACAAACACGTGTCCGTACACCAACAAACAAGAGTCCGTACACCAACAAACACGTGTCCGTACACAAACAAACACGTGTCCGTACACCAACAAACACGTGTCCGTACACCAACAAACAGAGTGCGTACACCAACAAACAAGAGTCCGTACACCAACAAACACGTGTCCGTACACCAACAAACACGTGTCCGTACACCAACAAACACGTGTCCGTACACCAACAAACAGTGCCCGTACACCAACAAACAAGTGTCCGTACACCAACAAACACGTGTCCGTACACCAACAAACAGTGTCCGTACACCAACAAACAAGTGTCCGTACACCAACAAACAAGTCCGTACACAAGTTCCGTACACCAACAAACAAGTGTCCGTACACCAACAAACAAGTGTCCGTACACCAACAAACAAGTGTCCGTACACCAACAAACAAGTGTCCGTAACACAAGTGTCCGTACACCAACAAACAAGTGTCCGTACACAATGTCCGTACACCAACAAACAAGGTCCGTACACCAACAAACAAGAGTCCGTACACCAACAAACAAGAGTCCGTACACCAACAAACAAGTGTCCGACACCAACAAACAAGTGTCCGCACACCAACAAAAACACATATATACAAACGTCTGAGTGCCACAGGGAGAGGAAGCAAGAGGACGGAACATGTGGAATGATGGAGCTGGAAGTGCTGCAGATGCTGAGAGAAGGGGACAGAAGGGAAGAACGTTCCTTTCAAACTGATCGTGGCTTCGATCAGAACGCAAGCGTAATTAAAGAGAACCAATATTTACTCAGTTAAGGGGGGAGGGGGGGTGGCGGAGTGGGGGGGGGGGGGGGGGGGAGAGAGAAAATTAGGAGAAAGCGGAGAATGAGATGAGAGGCACGATATGGCTCTGATTCCTTGATTCCATGAATGGCGTGTGTGTTCCCCAGTGTGCCAAAGACCACAGATCAAATTAGTTGATAGATCCGCCTGACCCTGGCGTCACGGACGGAGCAGAGTCCATCAGCGAGAGATGATGGCAGATAACTGATTTTGACGCAAAGACTAGACTTGCGGAGAGTAAAATGAAGAGAAACAAGCGTTAGGTTTTTTTGATTGCTTCGAATTCTTTCTGTTTCTTGTTTTCAGCCATTCTGTTCGTTTTTTGTTTTCTAAGTGGTCGGTCAAGGGTGTTATTAAACACTTTTCTAATGCTTTGCTTCCTTGATTTGATACAAGCTTGTTTCAGTTGACCACTGGCTGACATTACTTTGATATCTTTCCTTAAGGCTTCCTTCTTTTTTTTTCTTTAATGAATAACATTTGAGCTGCATTTTCTTTGCACATTGTAGCATGTGCACTGTTTTTTCTTAACCGGTGGCGTTATGCTCACACATACATACATCCACACAAAATATACGTACACGTGCGCGTATACATACAAGCAAAGCGCTTGCACGCATGCACAATCACACACACACACACACACACACACACACACACCACACACACACACACACACACACACACACACACACACACACACACACACACACACACACACACACAATGTACTAATAGAATAGATTAATACGTGACGACAGAAAGAAAGGGTGAAGGACAGATTATTCCACTATTACTAAAGGACACTATAACCCATCACCACAAACAATACAAACCCATCTAGTGACACATAGCTACCCCCCCCCCCCCCCCCCCCCCACACACACACACACACACATTTCTTTATTATTCTATCTATTTAGTTTATCTATCTATTATTTTATTTTAATCAATTTATTTCATTCATTTGATTTATTTTATCTTACTATACTAGTATTTTTTATTTGATATTTATTTATTTTGTCTAATATCACCTTTGGGTGAACAGACGTTAAATCAAAGATGATGACACACACACACACACACACCACACACACACACACACACACACACACCACACACACACCACACTCCGCGCGCATGCACGCACTCATGCACATGTGCATGCACACACACACGCAGATGCACTCGCACCCGAATATGCGTGTACGCACACACACACAAACACACACGCGCACGCACGCACGCACGCACGCACGCACGCACGCACGCACACACACACACACACACACACACACACACACCACACACACACACACACACACACACACACACCACACACACGTGCTTGAACAGACAAACACAAACATGCATGCACTCACACAAAGAGGGGGAAAGAGAGAACAAAACAAAAAAACGCAGGCAAAGGGAGTGATGATTAGACCGAGGAAAAGCCAGAAACACACACACAATGATACTGCATTTCCAGACAGAGGAAAAGCCAGATACACACACACACACACACACACACACACACACACACACACACACACACACACACACACACACACACAACAATGATGCTGTATTTCCCAGACAGAGGAAAAGCCAGAAACACACACACACACACACACACACACACACACACACACACAACACACACACACACACACACACACACACACACACACACACACACAATGATGCTGTATTTCCCAGACAGAGGAAAAGCCAGAAACACACACACAATGATACTACTGTATTTCCCAGACAGAGGAAAAG
>CM031602.1:12255376-12257876 GCA_018398815.1 Conus ventricosus | reverse complement strand
TATTGTTTCTAATTGTGCGCCGCCATTATTTTCTTGTCCATGCTCCTTACATTGTCGTGTCCTCTGATTGGTGCATGAGATTATTGGCATTGTTGAGAACATCGGCATCGACCTCGTCACAGACAGAGCAGCAAAGAGGGACAATGTTTCAGTAAAGAAAACAGACAGAGCAGAAAGAGGAGAAACTCACAGAGAGAGAGAGAGAGAGAGAGAAGAGAGAGAGAGAGAGAGAGAGAGAGAGAGAGAGAAGAGGCTTCCTCTAATCGACTGGTTTTAGTCAAAAGCTTAGAGAGCCTTGAGAAAACAATGTTTCCGTAACATCAATCGTTGTCGTTCTTCGATTCTGAAGTTAAACCCGCCCCTTGATGACTGGGGGGTTAACGATCCAAGACTGACACTTAACTATGGCGCTGTCCAGAGTTTTACATCACCGACAAATGTCAGCGATGGTTTGATGAAACGTCATTAACCTTTTATTACACAATATTTAGAAAGAAAACGGGTTAGTCACCACCACCGATACAGACTAACAGATTACAGGACAAAACACAATGCATTTCGACCTATTGGGTCTACTTCAGGCACAAATAAACAACATTTAGGACAGTGCAAACAAAGAACGAGAAACCGCTTATCTTCTCATATCCCACACTCCAACCGTCTTTTATGGCACTTTTTAATACTAGCCCCCAGAGACGTAAGGTGGAGCTTGGACTTAAAGCAGCACAACAACAACGGAACGTTATTTCCTTTTATGGAGGACTAACGTTTTCAGGAGAACTTATAAAAACTAATCTGGTTTGGTTTTTTTCCTGTAGATCCAATAAGAAAAATCATTCTTGTCTTTATCATCCAATTGGTGCACCTGCCTGTTGTAGAAGGCCATCAGTGTGTGTGTGTGTGTGTGTGTGTGTGTGTGTGTGTGTGTGTGTGATTTTCTGCAGGCAGCCTGCCATACTAATCACAGTACTGAAATGTTATCCTGAAAATAATCAATGATCTCCTGACTGCTCTTGACGGAGATCAAATCTCTTCACTGTCTCTCCGGACTTATCTGCCGCTTTTGAAACTATCGAGCATCGCACCCTTGTCTCTCGTTGTCACTATTCTTTGGCATATCTGATAATGTACCTTTATGGCTTCAGTCACATCTCTCTGGCTCACAAGTTCTTTCTGTTAACGGTTTTTCTCCTCATCCAGCTGCCTTAGAGTATGTAGTTCCCTAGGGATATGTGTTGGGCTCTATTTCCTTTGTCCTTTTTACACAACGCGTCTGTGATATTCTTGCCCATCATAGCTTTTCTTACCACTGGTTTTTTTTTTTCCTATTATAATCAGCTTCACACGTCTGGTGATATTTCTCAGGTTCCTTTTGTTATCCATCGCACGCAGTTAAGTATTTCAGATATTACAGCATGGGTGGCAGACAACAACACTTCAGTTGAAAAATAACAGATACTGAAATGATTTTAATTTCGCCGCCCAAAAGACATCTGTCCACGTATCGTTTTCCCACTTCGGTCCAGTCCGAAATCTTCCTCATTCCAGCTCTTGAGTGTGCACAATCTTTTCAACGTCTTTTGCTTCATCTCTCTGTCGCGCTTTTGTTTGAGCTTCACCCCTTCGTTCTGTTCGCATCCTCTCTTATAACACGCCACCGACACTCCTCAATTTCTGCTGTCGTGCTCTTTACACTGGATACTGCTGTCGTGCTCTTTACACTGGTTACTGCTGCCCGTGCTCTTTACACTGACTACTGTCACTTCTTCCTCGACGGCGTCCACAAAAATCTTCTCCTCTGACTCCAGAAAGTATAAAACAATGTTTAACAAACCCCCATTGACTCCAGAAAGTATAAAACAATGTTTAACAAACCCTTATTGACCCCAGAAAGTATAAAACAATGTTTAACAAACCCTCAGTGACTCCAGAAAGTATAAAACAATGTTTAACAAACTCTCAGTGACTCCAGAAAGTATAAAACAATGTTTAACAAACCCTCAGTGACTCCAGAAAGTATAAAACAATGTTTAACAAACCCTCAGTGACTCCAGAAAGTATAAAACAAATGTTTAACAAACCCTCATATGCTCTAAATCCTCTCTTGTCACCCCCCTTACTTTGAAAAAACGAATTGACGATAAACTCTCCTTGCCTTCCGTGAATGATTGGGCTCCTTCTCCTCTGGAGGATCGTCTCCATCTTTCCTCTCCATAGTTTTGCTCCTCGTCTGATGCTCGTCTGCTCCGCATCTCTCCCTTTCGCACCGACACCGCTCGTCAACGTTCGTTCTCTCTTCTCTTGCCCCCCCCCCCCCCCCCCCCCCCCCCCTCCCCCCCTTCTCATGGAACAAACTCCCTTTCCCCATCCGCAGTTCCAGTCTTCTGTCACCCGTTAAAACCTCTCTCAAAATGATTCTCCTCACATCCTGTTTGATGTCCCTTCATCTCCTCTTGCCAGCTGCTGCTCATCAGTAGTTATGTGTGTGTGTGTGTGTGTG
>CM031602.1:12239549-12252776 GCA_018398815.1 Conus ventricosus | reverse complement strand
TCACTCCTGTTTTGTTCGTTTGCTTGTTTTGTTTTAATTCTGAAAATTAAAGGTGCCTTGCCGTATGAAGACTGAAAGGTATCCTAGTGGTAAAATCTCTCCCGTTCTTTGATTTTCAAATCAGCGTGTCTCTAGAGTGTGGGAGATCTAACACTGGGACCCGGACTACGGAGCGCTCCAATCCTTTTACATCACAGTTGGAGATAAGCTCTGGCTTTGATAGCACTTCGCTCCAGGCCACGAGAATTATCGATGCTTTCATAGCATGGTAAAGATTTCTTTTTCAGATCCTCTCTCTCTCTCTCTCTCTCTCCTCTCTCTCTCTCTCTCTCTCTCTCTCTCTCTTGTGTGCATATACATGTATATTTATAATATATATAAAGAGAGAGGGAGAGAGAGAGAGATGATTCTGTGTGTGTGTGTGTGTGTGATGCACATCTTTCTTAGTTCTGTAGTCACCCATTCTTCACCTAAATCCTGCATGTTGTGGCTTCCTGACTTACCAGATGGGTGTGTCCGCACGATGTGATGTCACCTGGATGACACTAAAAAAAAACACGTCACCTACGTGAATGCGTGTCAGTGTGTATGTCTGTCTGTCTGTGCGTCTGTGTGTCTGTATGTGTGTGTGCGTGCTTATGTGTATGTGTGTGCATCTGTATCTAGGTGTAAGTGTTTGTGTATCTGTGAGTGTGTTTGTGTGCTTGTGTTTATATGTGTGTGTCTGTGTGTGTCTGTGTATCTATCTGTGTGTGTGTGTGTGCGTGTGTGTGTGTGTGTGTGTGTGTGTGTGTGTGTGTGTGTGTGTGTGTGTGTGTGGTGGTGTGTGTGTGTGTTGTTGTTGTGTGTGTGTGTGTGTGAGAGAGAGTGCGCGCGCGCACGCGCGCGTGTGTGTGTATGTGTGTGTGTGTGTGTGTGTGTGTGTGTGTGTGTGTGTGTGTGTGTATGTGTGTGTGTGTTGTGTGTCTGTCTGTGTGTGTGTGTGTCTGTGTGTGAGTGAGAGTGCGTGCGTACGTGTGGTGCGTGTGCGTGTGTGTGTGTGTGCGTGGTGGTGTGTGTGTGTGTTTGTGTGCGTGTGTGTGTGGGGGTGGGGGGGGGGGGGGGGTGGGGGGTTTTTTGGGGGGGGGGGGGGGGGGGGGGGGGGGGCACAAAGGGGGATGCGCATCCCCGGGCCGAAAGGAAAGCAAACAGAAAAAAAAGGGGGGGGGGGGGGGGGGGGGGGGGGGGGGGAGGGAGGGGAAAAGAAAAAAAGGGAAAAGGAAGGGGGGGGGGGGGGGGGGGGGGAAAAAAATTTAGGGTTAAAAGGGGGAAAAAAATTTAAAAAACAAAAACCCCAAAGGTTTGGGCCCCCCCCCCCCCCTTCCCCCCCCACAACCCCCCCCCACCCACCCAACCCCCCCCCCGCCCGCCGCCCCTTCTCCTCCCCCTCGCCTCATTTTTTTTTAAAAATTTTGTTTCCCTTTTCCCCCCTTCTTTTTTTTTTTCCCCCTTTTTTTCCCCCGGGGGGGGCCCCAGGGCCCCCCTTCTCCCCTCTCTTAAAAAAAAAGGGGGGGGCCCCAATCTCCCGGGTTTCCCCCCTTTTTTTTTTAAAAAAAAACTCCCCCAAAAAAAAAAAAACAAACAAAAAAAACACCAAAAAAAAAAAAAAAAAAAAACCACAAAAACCCCCAAAAAAAAAAAGTCATTTTTCCCCCTTTTTTCCCCCTTTCTCTCTCTCTCCTCCCTCTCCTCCTCCCCCCCATTCCCTCCTCTCCTCCTCTCCCTCTTTCTCCCTCACCTCTCTCTCCTCTTCCCCTCTCTCCTCCCAAAACAACCACACACACACACACTCAAAACCCCACCTCTTTTCCCCTTTTCCCCTTCTCTCTCTCCTTCCCCCCCCCCTCCCCCCCTCTTTTTCCCTCTTTTCCCTTTTCCTCTCTCCACCCACCAACCCCACCTAAAAGATTTTTCCCCCTCTCCTCCCCCTCCCCCCTTTTCCCCCCTCTCCCCCTCCCCCTTCTCCTCTCTCCTCTTTTCTTTTTCTCTCCCCTCCCCCCCCTCCCCTCCCCTCAACCTTAATTTTCAATACTTGGTAAATAACGTTCTTCTCTCTCCTCTCTCTCTCTCTCTTCTCTCCCTCTCTTCTCCTCCCACTCTCCCCTCTCTCTCTCCTCCCCCTTCCCTCTCTCTCTCCTCTCTCCTCACACACACACACACACCCCAAAACACACACCCCCACACACACACACACACACACCACCACCACGCCCCCGGCCCCAACACAAAACACACAACACACCCCCACACACACACACAAAGACCTTTCCTCTCTCTCTCTTTTCTCTCCTCTCCTCCTCTCTCTTTTTTGTGCCTAGATTTTCAAACCCTTGGTCGAATAAAGGTTCTCCTCCTCCCCTCTCTCTCTCACTCCCCCTCTCCTCTCCCCTCCCCTCCCTCTCTCTCTCTTTCCTCTCTCTCCCCCCCCCTCTCTTTTCTCCCCTCCCTCTCTCTCTCTCTCTCTCTCTCTCTCTCCCCTCCCCCCCTCCCCCCCCCCCCCGGGCCTTCCCTCTCTCTCTTCTCTCTCTCTCCTCTCTCTCTCTTCACACACACACACACACACCCCGCGCGCGCCGCACAACAAAACCCCCGGTTAGCAACGAAAAGGGCAGGACGCCGCTCTCAACTGGGGCCAAAATTTTCAAATTTTCTAGGGGGGTTTAGGTAATTTTTTTTAACGATCATCAAAGGGCCCTAAAAGGGCTTCAAAAAAAAAGGGGCGAAAAAATTTTTACCAGTAATTAAAGGTCAAAAATTTGGGGTTTTTTTCATTTTCGGGAACGAGCCACAAATGGGTTTACTGGTTTGGGCCCGGGTTTGCCCCCAAAGGCTTATGACACCATAGCGGGCCCAGGGCCCCCGGCTCAAAAAACAGCGGGCATTAAAGGGCCCAAAACACATATGACAAAAACAAAGAAAACTTTGAGGGTGAAAAATGAAACAAAAGGCGCTCAAAACGAGAAAGGGCCAAAGACAAAAGAACGAAAAAAAAACCAAACCCCCAAAACAAAAAAATAGAATCGAAACTCCGCGTTTCAGAGTCAAACGAAGGAACTCGGGAAATGCGGGGAAACTGTGGAAAAAAAATACACTTTTCCTGCCCCATTTTGCCGCTATACCGGGTATTGCCTTTGCAAAAAACCAACGCAAATTTTTTTCCGGGTTCAAAAAGCTGTAAAATTTTATCACGCCCAAAGCATATCAGAAAAAATTGACTAAAAAGAGACAAAAAACCCGAAGAAAACAACTGTAAACGTTAAGTCCATAAAACAACTTCTGACGTGTCAAAACACCATTATGACGTAAAAATTTAAAAAAATTTTAAGAACTGCAGTAATGCCCTTGCTTCCAAATGGGGACTTTGGGCACTGAAAAAGCGAGCAAATTTAAATTTTGATGACAAATTTAAACAAAATTCCCAAAAACAGAAAAAAAAACCGTAAATGTAAAACCAAAAAAGAAGATCCCACCAAACAACAAGTTTCAGAAACCCAAACAAAAAATTTCGTCGAGAGTAACAAACACCTGAAAGGCCAAATTTTAAACCCAACGAAAACTCCTAAAAAACTACAATTTCTCTCCCCAAAAACCAAAACAAAGTAAAAATCAAAGACTATTGATGCGGAAAGTCTTTCCCATGAGAACCTTTCTACTTTTAAAAAAGAGGGCTTGTCGAAACAAGATGTTTGATGTTAACAGCAAACACGGGAGACAGGAACACAAAGGGAAGCCCTTGATGGTCAGAAAATTTTACAACATCTACATAGCCCCCAAAAGCTTTTTGGGATTCCCAAAATTCCCTCAATTATATCCAACAAAAAATTTCCCAAAATGAACAAAAAACTTTTCCACAAGCCACAAAAAATTCTAAATCCAACACCCCTTACTTTTTTCCCCCGTAATGGCAAAAAAAAAATTTTTCCCAATGGAAAAATCAAAGAAAAAAAATACTCAGGGTTTTTGAGGACAGTGGGGATGACTTTAGTGTTTTCAGAAAGCCAGATGTTGAGCCTGAGAACGGCGGGGACTCAAAAAAACACTGATGGAAAAAGATATTTCCAGTAAACCCAAAAACAAAAAGGGGGCAACTCTTTTGCTTCCATAAAATTTAATCTACAGGGATTTCTGTTTTTTAGGGGTTTTTTGACTCAGAAAGACTTGGTCATCATACGGATTTAAGGGCGACATTTTCGCAGCACCAACACAGAAATTTTGAAAGATAACATTCGACAAAATTTCCCAAATTCCCCAGACGGGGTATTATACAAAACCCAAAGTAATGATTTAAAAAAGAAGGGTAAAACCTTTAAAACAAAAACCCAACTAGCAAGCAGTGGGGGAACTCGTGCAAAATAAAACCAACTACCCAAAATTGTAGTGAGAAAGGGCCTTAAAAAAATTCGCAAACGAATTCTGAAAAAAAGGTCGATCTATTCAATGCTCGCTGGTGAAAAGAACGCATGTTTTTGGAAAAACATCACCCCTTGGGACACGACCAAAACTATCCCAATACTCTCAAAGACAATTTTCCACCCAAAAAAAAAGGAAGCAGTACCCTTTTGGGGCCCTGGCCTTGGACCCCATTTTAAAAATATTTTTTGGGGGAAAAACCATCAAAAAAGAAAAAAATTTGGAAGAATAAAGTCGCGTACTCGCAAAGAAATAAAAAGGGGCCTTTCTACGGGCGAATGAAAAAATGAAAAATCAACTTGAAAAACCCCTGAAAACAGTTTTGGGGAACCCACAAAGAAATGGAAAAGAGAAAAATGTAAAATAAAACGCCCAAAGCCGACAATGCAGAAAGATGCTTGCAATCTCAAAAACTCAACTAAAGACAAAGAAGGCATTCAGTGCATGAAAGAACCCCTGACGGAAAAATGATAAAGACTTCGCCATAAACACAGCTCTAGTCATCAAAAAATGAATTAAAAAGCGTGGGAAAGGGAAAAGACGACAGAACAACAAAGACATAACCCAAGACCAAATTTGGGAAAAAAAAACCACAGCAACGAAACAATTATGAATGAACACCCCAAGAGAAAGAAGACAAGAACAAAGAAAGGGAAAAAGATTACTCATGAAAAAGGAAAACTGCTGAAAAGAAGGAAAAAAACAAAAATGGGTTTGGGAACAACAATGGGAAACAACTTCGTGAGGTCGATCTTTTAAATAAAAATGAAAGAAAACAGCAAAGAAGATATCTTCCCATTTGGTTCGAAAAAAAGAACGACTAAAGGAGAAAGACATTTTTGATAGGTACCCCACGAATGCAACCTTGAATCCCCAAATCTACAAGGAGAAATTTTCCGAAAAACCAAAAACGGAGACAAAATAGCAAAACAGATATCGGGGTAATGAAAACGGGCGTTGGCGACGAGCTAAGAAACTGATTTCCCGTTTGAAAAAAGCAAAAGCCAACATACGTGAAAAAATTGACCTGAAACGGAAGAAAAGATATAAAACAAAAAAATGAAGACTCCCTATCAACAGAGATGGACGGTTTAAAGAAAGTAGGGAAAACCTTTAAATTTTAAATTCAAGGTATACTAACCAACGAGACAACAGAAATGGACGGCAACGAAGGAAATTCAACACACCCCAAAAAACACAATTTGGACAAGGGAACCCAATGAATATTTGACTAAAAGGCACCAAAAAAAAAAGGGGCTACACAAACATCAAAATTTCCCTGTACTGGTCAAGATGCTAGGCACTGTGAAAAAATAAAAATTTACACATTACGGAAAATTTATGATGATGGCGACTACACTCCACAACGAAATTTCCCAAATACCAGCCGATGAACAAGGGTAAACTTTCCAAACCACGGTCCCAGTCGCTAAAGAAGAAAGGGGAAACATAGCAGTTGTCACCAAAAGCTCAAAAGTGAAACGAACAATAATAGAATTGGAAAAAAAACAAGTTAAAAAAATAACCCAAATAATTTTTAACCGATAAGAGTGTAATCATGACACTTTAAAAACCCATTAATGTATTAATTTTGAGTAATTAAAAAGTGATGAAGAAAAAGTACCACTTATTTAAAACTCTAGTAACCCTTTGCAAAATAAAGTTACTAATAAAGCCCCAGTATTGGGGGGAAAAAAAAAAATAAAATAACCCCGTCATGGAATAACCAATGGTTTTTAGGAAAAAATTTATTTTATAAAGACAAACAAATACAAAGACCCGTCATTTTTTTCAAAAAAAAAAAATCAAATATAAGTTTCCCTGGAAGAAACTCATTTTAACAAAAGAAGACAAAAAAGAATAACAATTTTTCCCCCCCTTTGCACCTGGAGTTTACTATTGTCGTGAACAACAAAAAGAAAACGTGTAAGGCTTCAGGGGGGATTTTTAATATTTTAAAACTGGAAAAATTTGAGAACAAGTCAAATTCTACCACAAAATAAAAAGGAGATATATTTGGATGCTAAAACCAAATTAGACAAACCCGGGGGATAAACTTTTCCTTGTTGTTTTCTATATACCGCCACTATACTCAACAAAAGGTTTAAAAAAAACGCGGAAATTTTATATGGGTTTAAATTTTCAAAATTATATAGAAAAATTTTTCGCCGAAAGGCAAAAAATTTTTATTTTTTGGCGATTTTTTTTTCAAAGGGGAAATGGAACATTGATTTGATTAAACGGAAAAAAAACCAATTCGATTGCTTTTTAACCCCGGGCACTACAATCGAATTTTAAAAAAACATATAATTTGATGTTTTTTTTGGTTTATTTTTTCACAAAAATGGGAAGAGATTAAAAAAACATTTGTAAAGGGGCAACCCTTCTATTCGAAAAGGGAGGACATTGGGGGAAATTTTAAGGAAAAAACCCCTTGCATATACACCAAGGTATTTGTGTGGGGAATTACTTTTTTTGTTTAGAAAAAACTTACACAAAAATATAGTTGAAATGAAAAATTATTTGGGAAATAAACCCCTTTTTCAGATCATTTTCCAATCAGTATGACATATATTTACCCATAAAAGAAAAAAGGGAAAGAAAAACAAGAAATTTTTTTCAGAAAAAGCACATTTAAAAGCAAACTAATAGGGAAAGGGGAAAATAAAATAAAATTTAAAAATATGAAAATTCCCCCGAAACTTTCTGTACAGCTTTAAAAACAAAGCAAAATTTGTGAATCGCTAAAAAAAAAAAATTAAAAAACATATTGATTAACCAATCACAAACTATTTTGGCCACTCTTTTTTTTTGGAAAAAACTTACCAATACATTAAAGTAAGGGTGCAAAAAATTTGGGATTAAGACAAAACTTTTAACTAAAAGAAAATCCAAAAAACCTTTCTCCCAAAAAAAAATTTTTACCCAAAACTGCTATATTCAAAGACAGATCTGAAAACTTTAAAAAAAATGCAAATGAACAAAAATCCACAAAAAAAAACATTTCAAGAAAAAGTTCTTTCACAAAATGAAAATATACAAACTTTGTTTTAAAAGGAAGAAAAAGATTAAAAAACAGTTTTTTGTTAAGGTCTGAAAAAGCATATTTCCAAAAAACCAAACAAAGGGGGTGGAAAAAAATTTTAAAAAAATTTCATTTAAGCCGATTCTCAAAAAAGGAAAAACCATTTAGGGGATAAGTAGTACAAAGGGGCAGCCATTTACAAAAAACTATTTTTTAAAAGAGGTAAATGTGAGACAGAGGCCAAAAATAAAAGTAAAAATTTTAAATTTGGAAAAAATCTCTTTAGAATTTAAATTTACCTAAACTTAATTTTTTCCCCTATCATCAAAAAAAATTTTAAAAATCTTTAAAAAAATATGGGGTAACAAAAAAGGGCTGGAAAGAAGGGATTAATTTAAAGAAATAAACAAAACCAGTTTAACCCGATAAAAAAGTGAAAAAAATTGAAATGTATTTTTAAAGTATTTTTTTTCAGGAGCATATCCAAACATGGAAGGGGGAATAAAAATTTCCCCCTTCATAAATCAGGAATCCCTTTTTAATCCTTCAAATTAAACGAGGGATAACAATTAAAAACTCTCTCAGAAAATTTTTTTTGCCAATTTAAATCACCGAATAACAAACGTTTTGGGAAAAAAATCATTTTACTTGGGAGGAAAAACAAAACAGGTTTTTGCAAAGAACACGAAAATCAATCCCTCTAAACGTGTTAAAGAAAATTGTTGATGATATAATGAAAAGCAGAAAAAAATCGCCTTTTATGGTTGCTTTAAACGACTTTGAAAAAGCGTTCGATAAATTTTTGGGAAAAAGGGGGGCACTTTTCCAAAAATACATGAAATAGGGATACAAGGGGAAAATGTTTGAGAATTTTTTAAAGGGAAAATGTATGAAAAATTTTCCCAAAATTTTGCACAAAAACGAAAAGAAAGGCTATCCCATAATAAAAACGAAAGTAAAGGATATTACAAGGGAAAAGTTCTTTGTCCAAAACCCATTTAATAACTTTGAAATGATATTCCAAAGGGATTTGGGGAGACAGATTTCCAAAATACCGATGAAAAACCCCAAAATCATACTTTTAAAGTATGCAGATGCCCCAGTTTTTTTTTTTCAAAAAAAAAAAAAGGGCTTCAAACAAAACTTGACAAATTGAAAAAAATTTGTTTAACTTGGGTTTAAAATTAATTTACAAAAGAAAAAGGGATTGATTTTTACAAAATTAAAAAAAACCCAAAAGTTCCCACTTATTTTAAAATTTTGGGAATGGGGAAAAATTCAGAAACCGATCATACAAATATCTGGGGAAAAACTTTGCATTCTGAAAGGCTCCATATTTAGGCAAAACCAACTGCCAAGCAAGCAATTTAAAACTTCACATTCATTAAACGATTAATCAAGGAAAACCCAAAAACGTTTTTTTATACAATTTACAACTGTTCGACACTTTGGTTAAATCCTATGCAACTTTTGGGCAGATTTGGTTGCCATGGCCAGAAAAAGTACTATGTCCAACAAGGACTCATTTGTTTATCTGATTTTTTTCAAAAAAGTATTTCTTCAAAACATCCCCATGAAAAAAATTTCTTTTAAATTCGTAAACGTCTTCTTGGGTTTTCACCAAAAGCAATTAAATTTTAACCCACTCAATGAACTAGGAAGATTTCCCAAATTGGGGTTCACAAGCTTTCGAACCATTGGTTTTTTTTTTGCATATTTTAGAAAATCGGAAGAAACATACTTTTAAAAAATGCAAACAACGAAAAGATGAATAAAAAACAAGGAATTTAATATCCCCCAAGGCTCTTTTTTTTCAAAAAAATTTTTACAGTTTAGGGTTTAAAACCCTTTTTTGGGTTTAACCAGAAAAACTGAGTAAGCTAGGCCAAAAAAACCCAAAACCAAATAAAAAAAACCAACCCCTATTAAGGAATTTTTGGCAAAGGAAAACCCCCCTAAAACCCCTTTAAAAAGTTTACCCCAAGCCAACCCAAAACATCTAATATCAAAAAGAAAAATTTCTTGTTGACTGATAAATTAAGTCGAAAAAACAAGCACTAAATTTAAATTCGGTTGCCGCAAACTTTAAAAAATTGGAAAGGTTCCCTTAGCAGGGATTCCCCCCAAAAACAAAGATTTTGTTTTAGCCCGTAAAGAAAAGAAGCAAATTCATTTTTAGAAATTTTAAATACTTAAAAAAAAAAAACCCCCCCCCCCAAATTCCCCCAATTTGAACCCGATTCCAAAATCAAAAAGAAACCCCCGGAAAAAAAAAATTTTTGGCCAACCCACTTCAAACCCCCCTTTCTCTAATTAAAAACCCCGGGGAACCCCCCCGAAATATTGGGCCCGCTTTGGTTTTGGGCATTCAAACCCGAAAAATTATAATATAAACCCTTTGGTTTTTTGTTTTTGTTTTGTTGTTTATGAAATTATGAGCCAAAAAATCTTTCCCAAAGGGACGGCCCAAAAAAGAATTTTCTTTTTCTTGTTCTTAAAACCCCCACCCCACAACACACACCCACACACCCCCCACACCACACACACACACACCCACACAAAAAGGGTTTGGTAAAAGGGGGGGGGTAAAAATAAAAACCCGCCCTTTTCCTCAATCTAAGACTACACAACCAAAAAATTTTTAAAACTAGACATTTGAAAAACAATTTTTCCCCTATCCCTGGCGAAGAGTCCCTTAAACGGAAAGGCCCCTAAATTTTGTGAAAGCTATCATAGAGAAAAAATCAACATGGACAAGTACACAAAACACACCCCACACACACAAAACACACACACACACACACACACACACACACAACAAAACCCCCCGCACGCACGGGACGCACACACACACCCACGATTAGAGTTTTTTTGAAAATTTTCAACTTTACAAAACGACTTTATTTAGAAAAGAAAAAACGCAAAAATGAAATTTCCTTTTAAAAGTTTTAATTAAAAAAAATTTAAATAAGGGTTTTTATTTCACATGTTTTTTAGCAAAAAGAAACTTACAAATTTTATCACCTCTCCTCGTCCCCTCTCGCTCGGGGCTCTCCCCTCTCACCCCTCTCCCCCATCCCCCTTCCCTCTCCCCTTCCCCCCCCCCTCTTTTCTCTCTCTCTCTCTCCTCTCTTTTATATTAATATATAAAATATATATAAAAATATTTTTTAACACACACAACATACATACATACAACAAACAAATTGCTTGTTTTCAACGGGCCCCCAAAACCCTAAAGGGGAATATCGTAAGTTTTTTTCTGTTAGGGAAATTTATTTTAAAAAAAGAAAATCCCCCAAACTGATTGGGTCAAAAAACACTCCGAAACCCTTTAAAAAAAGCACGTTTGGCTTGACTTTAAGGGACAACATTTTTTTACTCTGCGCCATATTTAGCACATCGGGGCTGTACGCACTGGTTATCTCATACGCACTGGTTATCTCATACGCACTGGTTATCTCATACGCTCTGGTTATCTCATACGCTCTGGCTACCTCGAGGTCAGTCGGATCTCTTCACATACAAGGAAGACACAAGAGTATGCTTTCATCAGATTTTCCTTTCACTGGCGCTGCGACTTCCTTTAACCCTCCCTCCCACTCTCAGTCTCTCTCTAGGCCTGTCTGTCTCTGTCTGTCTGTCTGTCTGTCTGTCTGCTCTCTCTCTCTCTCTCTCTCTCTCTCTCTCTCTCTCTGTCTCTCTCTCTCTCTCCCCTCTCTCTCTCTCTCCTCTCTCTCTCACTCTCTCTCTCTCTCTCTCTCTCTCTTCTCTCTCTCTCTCTCCCCCCCCCCCCCCATACAATTTTTTTAGTGCGGGCCACTGGTGGTGCATTCGTGAAAGGGGTTAGAGGGGGTAAGAGGGGTAAGTGAGGGAAGGGCTGACAGCTCTGTGTGATGGCGGACGTACAGATATGATTGCTAGGGATCATTCTTTTTATTTTTATGGGTTTACGATATTTCAATATAATGCGTTGTAATCTAGAAAAGTCAGTTTGTTTCATTGTCTTCATTTGCAGTTGGGTGGTTTAGATGCTGGCTGCACACGACCTTTCGTGGCATTCATTATTTAAAAACCTGTCTGCTCATTTATATCAACTTCAGTGTTTTCACAGTGTGTGTATACATCCGTGATGTAGTAGAGTTATTTGTAGGAAAATTGAGTAATGACTTTGTTCTTTCTTTCTTATTCTACAGCTTAGATGTTTTGACTTTTGCTTAATGTTGGCAGGTGTGTACGTACGAGTTTCAGTGTATTCCTGATAATGCGTGTATGGTTATTCTGTGTACGTGAGAGTGTGTGAAAGTGGGTTGAGTCGGTTGATTAAAATGTTAAGTTTGTGAAACGTTTTATTCTTCTATGTAGCCACATGTTCGTTTCCTCATAACAAAAGGAAAATAAAGTGTCGAGTGTCTTACGCAGATGTATCATCAGTTTGAGTACATGTAACATCAGTTCTATCTTTCAGACCAGAAACCAATGAAATATCAGCATTCGGTTTGTGCGAAAATGAAATCGAAAGATATGATCGCATTGTGGTGTTTTCTTTCTGATCCTCAGGGGGTGTTGCCACGCATAATAACACTGAAACTCAAAAGGCCCAGGGTACATAACACGTTAGTCTAAAAGGCAAATTGCCTCTCTTGTTATTGGTTTGGGAAATGGCTCGCAAGACAAACGCACCCTAGAATCACAGTAAATTACACCATGAGATGTCGGAGAACGTTGGTGCAATGCACAGGCTCGGGTTTCGTTTTACCAAATTAGACACCGAAGACTTATCAACAAAGGAAAGTAGAAAGTAGTCCCTGAGTGTTTGCTGCAGTATGAAGAGAGAGAGAGAGAGAGAGAGAGAGAGAGAGAGAGAAGAGAGAGAGAGATTCCCATCTTTCAGAATCAAGGTCTTTGGAGTCTATAGTCCACTTCATTTCACATATAATCAAGATACAAGTCATGCACTTTAAAGCCTGGTCAACACCTGAGACCACTATAGAATGGTCAACACCTGAGACCACTATAGAATGGTCAACACCTGAGACCACTATAGAATGGTCAACACCTGAGACCACTATAGAATGGAAGACGCCTGAGACCACTATAGAATGGAAGACACCTGAGACCACTATAGAATGGTCAACACCTGAGACACTATAGAATGGAAGACGCCTGAGACCACTATAGAATGGAAGACACCTGAGACCACTATAGAATGGAAGACACCTGAGACCACTATAGAATGGTCAACACCTGAGACCACTATAGAATGGAAGACGCCTGAGACCACTATAGAATGGAAGACACCTGAGACCACTATAGAATGGAAGACCCTGAGACCACTATAGAATGGAAGACGCCTGAGACCACTATAGAATGGAAGACGCCTGAGACCACTATAGAATGGAAGACGCCTGAGACCACTATAGAATGGTCAACACCTGAGACCACTATAGGATGGAAGACGCCTGAGACCACTATAGAATGGAAGACGCCTGAGACCACTATAGAATGGAAGACGCCTGAGACCACTATAGAATGGAAGACGCCTGAGACCACAATAGAATGGTCAACACCTGAGACCACTATAGAATGGAAGACGCCTGAGACCACTATAGAATGGAAGACGCCTGAGACCACTATAGAATGGAAGACGCCTGAGACCACTATAGAATGGAAGACGTCTGAGACCACTATAGAATGGAAGACGTCTGAGACCACTATAGAATGGAAGACGCCTGAGACCACTATAGAATGGT
>CM031602.1:12217049-12234549 GCA_018398815.1 Conus ventricosus | reverse complement strand
TTGTCAGTTGTACAGTAGTTCAGCCGACCACACGGAGTCCTTTGTCAGTTGTACAGTAGTTCAGCCGACCACACAGAGTCCTTTGTCAGTTGTACAGTAGTTCAGCCGACCACACGGAGTCCTTTGTCAGTTGTACAGTAGTTCAGCCGACCACACAGAGTCCTTTGTCAGTTGTACAGTAGTTCAGCCGACCACACAGAGTCCTTTGTCAGTTGTACAGTAGTTCAGCCGACCACACGGAGTCCTTTGTCAGTTGTACAGTAGTTCAGCCGACCACACAGAGTCCTTTGTCAGTTGTACAGTAGTTCAGCCGACCACACAGAGTCCTTCCAGTGTTGTCGCCAAATAGAACAAATCCCACTGAGAAAAAAAATAAATAAATATACGCAGTTATGTCTGACCGGCCTGTAACATAACAGCTTAACTATTTGACTGTCATTTGAGGTACATTGCAAGTGGGCTAAACTATTGACGTGCATTTGATGCACATGAAGTGGCTGTGACATAACGTAAACTATTGACATGTCATTTGATGCACATTGTAAGTGGGCTGTGACATACAGCTAAACTATTGACGTGTCATTTGATGCACATTGGAAGTGGGCTAAACTATTGACGTGTCATATGATGCACATTGGAAGTGGGCTAAACTATTGACGTGTCATTTGAGGTACATTGGACGTGGGCTGTGACATAACAGTTAAACTATTGACGTGTCATTTGATGCACATTGGAAGTGGGCTGTGACATAACAGCTAAACATTGACGTGTCATTTGATGCACATTGGAAGTGGGCTGTGACATAACAGCTAAACTATTGACGTGTCATTTGAGGTACATTGCAAGTGGGCTAAACTATTGACGTGTCATTTGATGCACATTGGAAGTGGGCTGTGACATAACAGCTAAACTATTGACGTGTCATTTGATGCACATTGGAAGTGGGCTGTACATAACAGCTAAACTATTGACGTGTCATTTGATGCACATTGGAAGTGGGCTGTGACATAACAGCTAAACTATTGACGTGTCATTTGAGGTACATTGCAAGTGGGCTAAACTATTGACGTGTCATTTGAGGTACATTGGAAGTGGGCTAAACTATTGACGTGTCATATGATGCATATTGGAAGTGGGCTAAACTATTGACGTGTCATATGATGCAAATTGGAAGTGGGCTAAACTATTGACGTGTCATTTGAGGTACGTTGGAAGTGGGCTAAACTATTGACGTGTCATATGATGCACATTGGAAGTGGGCTAAAACTATTGACGTGTCATTTAAGGTACATTGTACGTGGGCTGTGACATAACAGTTAAACTATTGACGTGTCATTTGAGGTACATTGGAAGTGGGCTGTGACAAAACAGCTAAACTATTGACGTGTCATTTGAGGCACATTGGAAGTGGGCTGTGACATAACAGCTAAACTATTGACGTGTCATTTGAGGTACATTGGAAGTGGGCTAAACTATTGACGTGTCATTTGAGGCACATTGGAAGTGGGCTAAACTATTGACGTGTCATTTGAGGCACATTGGAAGTGGGCTAAACTACTGACGTGTCATTTGAGGCACATTGGAAGTAGGCTAAACTATTGACGTGTCATGTGAGGCACATTGGAAGTGGGCTAAACTATTGACGTGTCATTTGAGGCACATTGGAAGTTGGCTAACTATTGACGTGTCATTTGAGGTACATTGGAAGTGGGCTGTGACATAACAGCTAAACTATTGACGTGTCATTTGAGGCACATTGGAAGTGGGCTAAACTATTGACGTGTATTTTAGGTACATTGGAAGTGGGCTAAACTATTGACGTGTCATTTGAGGCACATTGGAAGTGGGCTAAACTATTGACGTGTATTTTAGGTGCATTGGAAGTGGGCTAAACTATTGACGTGTCATTTGAGGTACATTGGAAGTAGGGCTAAACTATTGACGTGTCATTTGAGGCACATTGGAAGTGGGCTTGACATAACAGCTAACTATTGACGTGTATTTTAGGTACATTGGAAGTGGGCTAAACTATTGACGTGTATTTTAGGTACATTGGAAGTGGGCTTAAACTATTGACGTGTTATTTGAGGCACATTGGAAGTGGGCTAAACTATGTGACGTGTATTTAGGTACATTGAAAGTGGGCTAAACTATTGACGTGTCATTTGAGGCACATTGGAAGTGGGCTAAACTATGACGTGTCATTTGAGGCACATTGGAAGTGGGATAAACTATTGACGTGTCATTTGAGGTACAATGGAAGTGGGCTGTGACATAACAGCTAAACTATTGACGTGTCATTTGAGGCACATTGGAAGTGGGCTAAACTATTGACGTGTCATTTGAGGCACATTGGAAGTGGGCTAAACTATTGACGTGTCATTTGAGGCACATTGGAAGTGGCTAAACTATTGACGTGTCATTTAGGCACATTGGAAGTGGGCTAAACTATTGACGTGTCATTTGAGGCACATTGGAAGTTGGCTAAAGCAACTATTGACGTGTCATTTGAGGACATTGGAAGTGGGCTAAACTTTGACTGTATTAGACATGGAGTGCTAAACTATTGACGTGTCATTTGAGGCACATTGGAAGTGGGCTAAACTATTGACGTGTATTTTAGGCATTGGAAGTGGGCTAAACTATTGACGTGTCATTTAGGCACATTGGAAGTGGGCTAAACTATTGACGTGTATTTAGGGCATTGGAAGTGGGCTAAACTATTGACGTGTATTTTAGGTACATTGAAAGTGGCTAAACTATTGACGTGTCATTTGAGGACATGGAAGTGGGCTGTGACATAACAGCTAACTATTGACGTGTCATTTAGGACATTGGAAGTGGGCTAAACTATGACGTGTCATTTGAGGACATTGGAAGTGGGCTAAACTATTGACGTGTCATTTGAGGCACATTGGAAGTGGGCTAAACTATCGACGTGTATTTGAGGCACATTGGAAGTGGGTAAACTATTGACGTGTCATTTGAGGACATGGAAGTGGGCGTAAACTATTGACGTGTCATTTGAGGTACATGGAAGTGGGTAAACTATTGACGTTATTTAGGTACATTGGAAGTGGGCTAAACTATTGACGTGTCATTTGAGGCACATTGAAGTGGGCTAAACTATTGACGTGTATTTAGGTACATTGGAAGTGGCTAAACTATTGACGTGTCATTTGAGGCACATTGGAAGTGGGCTAAACTATTGACGTGTCATTTGAGGCACATTGTAAGTGGGCTAAACTATTGACGTGTCATTTGAGGCACATTGGAAGTGGGCTAAACTATTGACGTGTCATTTGAGGCACATTGGAAGTGGGCTGTGCCGGGAACGCCGACCAGTTCTCTTACTGTGTCACTCTCGATTCAAAGATAAAAGTATGAAATTGATTAAACACATCAAAAGGTCCTAGGAGCAAACAGACTCTGCGGAACAAGCAGCTAGTTTGCTCTGTGGACAGTGTCTACAGTCTGTCTATCTTGTCACTCTGAATTACAACCACTGCAGAACAGATGGCTGGTGTGTTGTGTGGACAGTGTCTACAGTCTGTCTATCTTGTCACTCTGAATTACAAACCACTGCAGAACAGACAACTAATGTGTTCTCTGGGTAGTGTTTGCAGTCGCTCTATCCGGTCGCTATGAATTGCAAATATATAGATTGAAACAAAAGGGAAAACATGTATAGACTTTCCAGAGCAAAGACAGGTATATCAACCACAGAGGTAGAACAAAATAGACGGCACTAAAGGAAGCTTGGAAAAGAAAAAAACGCACAAGGGCAGAGTCAGAGAGAGTTGCGGAAGAGGGGAAATTTCTAGTACAGAGCTTTTATACTAAAAATTGTGCCTGGATCACCTGTCTGGGGAAAGTAAGAACACAAAAGGTAGCGTCGAAAAACCGCAAAAACGTCAATCTTTTAAAAGTGATTATTGAATAGTGTAATGATAACAAACTGATAGAAACAATAATAAAACGCCACAAGTCTGATCATGACGAGAGGGAAGAGAGGTGGGGAGGGAAAGAGTAGGAGATAAGAGGGTTCCAGACTATGGACCATGTCTGACAATACTCTGTTCCACAGTTCTTCGCTAGTGAGAGGGAGAGTAGTGCTTCTCGTACGGATCGGAAGATGAGACGGCATCACCCAAAAGTAGTGCCACTTTCAGATCCAAGACACAGTGCCAAATCCTCGGTACGGTGTGTAAAAGAACAACTAACATCATAACCAGAGAACAGAAAAGGAAGATGGTTTGCAAATGTCCACTGTCAAGTATATATGTGTGTGTGTGTGTGTGTGTGTGTGTGTGCGTGCGTGCGTGCGTGCGTGCGTGCGTGCGTGCGTGCGTGCGTGCGTGGTGCCGTGCGTGGTGCGTGCGTGTGTGTGTGTGGTGGTGCGTGTGTGTGTGTGTGTGTGTGGTGTGTGTGTGTGTGTTTGTGTGTGTGTGTGTGTGTTAATGCCAGGTCTGTGCAGGGTCTGTTAGAAAACAGATCTAATCGTAATCAGAGAAGGAAAAAAGGAACACAGTTACGGAGGGTGTCTGTTTGTTTGTTTGTTGTTTGTTTGCTCAATCTTTCTGTGAAATGTATTTGAGTTTTCTTTCGTTCCTTTCACATTATTCATTGTTGCAAATATTCCATTTCCGATTCCAGTACATACTGCCAGACCTTTGTATACACAGTGAGAAAAGATCATCTTTCTCGGAACTGTTGTGGTAAAAGAACTTTACCAAGTTTTTAGGACTCACACTGTTGTATGGAAAACACACAAACACAAACTCTTTGTGCTATGTTTTCAGATGTCGTCAAAGAAGTGTCCGTAAAAGTGCATAAAGGTCATTTCCTATCACAGTCTGTAGAGAATTTGAATCTTTACATTGCATTCTTCGTCTCACAACGTGTGCGTTCATAACTGTTCGTATTAAATGTTGTTCAAGTGTCATCTGTTGACGTCAGTAATGTGAGAAATCACGGGACATTTCCATAGCGCTTCCCAACACTCTGAAGCCAATCAGAATGTATGAATCGCAAAATACGAGCACACATCTTAATTTTACAAACAGTTCACTGGCGTGCATGCAACGGATGTATGCTGCAGTCTCTTTGTCTCCATCGCTAGGAAGTTTACAGAACTAGACGAATTACCCAGCGGAACGTATATATATTGTATCTATAACCGAAGGAGACAGAGCAAAACAGAAAGACGAAGTTTAAACAATGTAGTCTGTAACTCACCTTCTCTCTGTCTAAAGTCCACGTCATATTCAATACAAACAAGACAAATGTTGTGTCAAGGGACGAAAAGTCAAACAGGATATCTTTTGGAGTTACGTTCTGCATCTGTATTTGTACCCATGCACCAAATTTAGCGATGTTGTGTGATGGGTTACACCGAAATCGCTGCATTCTCACTCTTACGCGCTCGGCTGTTCCAACAGCTTCCTTCCGTTCGCTTACCTCCCCTTCCCCAACACCCCAAACATCCTCTCTTCTTTCCTCACCCCTTCTTACACTCTTCTCGTCCTTCACACACACACACACACACACACCCTTGATATGCACACTCCTTCCTATAATGTCCCCTCCCTCCCCCACCTACCGTCTCCCCCGCCACACACATCCCACTTACACATCCACAAGCACTCACGCGTGTACTCAAAGTGGTTTAAAAGGTGCATGTATAGATTACAGTGTAGTATTTCAAAGACTGTTTGAAAAGACAACCATGTTGTAAGATCTGTTCTGAGAGACTTTGAAAAGGCAACGATGTTGTAGATCTGTGTTAAAAGATGAGAATCATGAACGGTGACGAACACAGAAAGACAACAAATCCTATGTCCCGCAGTTTTTACCTGGGTTCCCGGTCATGTCGGCAATTGAAGCAGTCAGGCTGCTACTTAACTCGCCAAGAATGCCCCAAATAAACTGTTGTGCTGTCTATCCTTTACAGATCTGATAACTAAAGTTCACACTTACGTCAAAAACCTCTGGCGTTAGGACTGAAACACGCAGACGGATAGGAAACCTTTTTTTCATGCCTGTCCAACGGTGGTATCAATTAGTCTCAGTTTCATTAACAAGGTGTCACTGCGTGCGGACTAATACATATACGCCACACCACATCCGCTACGTTTTGAAACCACACAACGCATGATGGATAAATGAATTAATGACTAAGATGAAAGAACTTAAGAAGATGGTCTCGTGGCTACTACGACTCAGCAGATGTCTGACCTACGCATTAGCCCAACGCGCCCAAACGTTATAAAGTTTTTACCATAAGCCGTTGGGGGCTGCAAAGAAGAAACGGTTTTGTGCCGATTGCATACAGGCCAGTCTTTTAACATCCGCTCGTATCTTTCAGAAGGTGAAGAAGCTCCATGCTGCATTCTTTGTGATGTACTACTCACTATGAAATAGGTTCTTGTAGAGTGTTGGGACTGAAATGATGTCGGTCACACGCACATTACAGCAGACTGCATGGATACCCGGTTCAGAGATGTTCCACCAAACGTGATTTTTTTACCTCCCGAAACAGATAAATATTATGTCATCTAATCTATAAAAAAAATTACAGAAGAAAGATTTTAAAGCAATATCTATGTGTTCAAAATGGTCTACTGATTTGTTCTGCCAATGAAGCGAAACACTGATTTTGATGCTGACAGCCATGTGGGGTCCCCACCCTTCCCTCTACCCGAAGCATCCCTTTGTGCCCACGTCTCTTTGTGCCCACGTCTCTATATGCCCAAAAAAGTGGTATTTTGCCCACGTCTCTTTGTGCCCACATCTCTATATGCCCAAACCTATGCCAGTGGGAGTTGTGGGTAGGTACCCTTTATATCAACAACCAACTGACCATGGTCAATGCAATGGTCAAAGTGACCATAGTCAAGCAATGGTCCCAGACTGACCAGTGGTCAAGCGATGGTAAAACTACCAGTGGTCAAGTGATGGTCAAACTGACCAGTGGTCAAGCGATAGCTAAACTGACCAGTGGTCAAGCAACAACCAAAATGACCATGGTCAAGCTGACCAGAGGTCAAACGTTGGTCAAAACCGACCAATGATCAAGCTATGGTCAAATTGACCAGTTTGACCAACTGCTTGACCATTGGTCAGTTTGACAATGACCATGGTCAGTTTGACCATTGCTTGGCCACTGGTAAGTTTGGCTATTGACATAGAGGATGCCTACCCGAAACTCCACTGGCATACGTTTTGGGCATATAGAGACGTGGGCACAAAGAGACGTGGGCACAAAGAGACGTGGGCACAAAAGACCACTTTTTGGGGCATATAGAGACGTGGGCACAAAGAGACGTGGGCACAAGATACGTTACCCACCTTCCCCGTCCTTCGCGGCTGACTGGGCTTTAACAACATGAATTGAATTACTGGAGAATAACTTTAATGCACCTCCACAAGTTCCTTTCTGCCGAATTTCAGGTGCTAAAAAAAAAAAACATTTATAGGCTGCCCGTTATTACCTCTGCCAAGGAAGTTGTGTTTCCGCCTGCCTTTGTTTGTTTGTTTGTCAGCAAAATGAAGCAAAAACCAATGGACCAATTCCAGCGAAACTTGGTGGAAACATGGAGTGCCGCCCAAGTGCGAAGTCACTGAATTTTTTTGTGCGAATCTGTAGTGCGAGTCTGGATCAAAAGGAGGATCCGGGATCCGTTCAGCAAGATAATTACAAAACAAGAACATGAACATTGTGAAATTATTGTTTACGAATTGACTACTATCTTTGAAGCAATATGTTTTCATAAAATAGTTAAACATTCTAGAACTTGACGTTTCGTATTTTCTTTAACCTATTTCCAAAAGGTGCAGGGATATAACTTTTTCAGTCATGCCATACCAAAATCAAAAAGCTTATAGATCTGTACAATATGAGTATTTACCA
Source organism: Conus ventricosus (assembly GCA_018398815.1). Lineage (NCBI taxonomy): Eukaryota > Metazoa > Mollusca > Gastropoda > Neogastropoda > Conidae > Conus > Conus ventricosus. Next base: position 12,226,637 of record CM031602.1, on the reverse strand, counting down.
TTTTAATAAGTGAACAGTCACGTCAGACGCTCCTCCTACATTGCTGTACGGCGTAAGAGTCTCCCCCACAGCCCCCCGACACCCCCCCCCCCCCCAACAGTCTTTGTGTGTGTGTGTGTGTGGTGTGTGTGTGTGTGTGTGTGTGTGTGTGTGTGTGCGTGCGTGCGTGCGTGCGTGCGTGCGTGCGTGCGCGTGCGCGCGCGCGCGTGTGTTTTGTCTGTTTTTGGTGTCTGTGTATCTTTCCTCTCCAATTATCAAAAATTTTTGTTTATGTTTTTGTCGCTGGGTAATTTACGTTAACACTACCATTTTGCGAAGTATGTGCTTCTTTCTTTCTTTCTTATTTATTTTTCTTACTAACTTGCAACTCCCATGGAAGTTTGTAACACGCTTGAAAGTCGATGTGCATATATATATAATCAATTGTACGTTTGCTGGTGTATATAAACATAAATATAGATCTATGCTGTATGGATCGAAGAAGAAAAAAAGAACTTTTTCAGTCCGTCCCTAGGAGTACATGCCTTGGTGGAAAATAGTGTGGCGGAAGTGTGCGCTCTCCCATGTGTCCTTTCTCATTATTTTCTATCATTGACCCAGAACAGAAGGGGGACCCATGACCAGGTTGACATGGCAATTTAGGGATCTCTGCAGCCCTCTCTCCTCCGTCATGGCGACAATGTAGAGGTGTTTGTGATCCTCCCAGTCCTCTGTCTTTGCACACTCCATCACTGAGGAGAGCGAATGCAGCATCAAATTCGATCGATGTCAGACTCCGTTAATATGTTCGTTTGCGTCATCTTTTTTTTTTCCCCCCTTGAGTGCAAAATGATTAAATGGCAAATTTCAGAAGGTACTTTAACTAATTCCGCAGGTAACATGAAAAAACGAATTACGGGGGGGGGGGGGGGGGGGGGGGGGGGGGGGGGGGGGGGGGGGGGGGGGGGGGGGACCAGTCGCGTTTCGACCTCTTAGGTCTTCTTCAGGCAAGATAAACAACACTCAGGACAACGGAAATGAAGAACGAGCAATCATTTATCTTGTCAACTTCACGGCGCAAGATGGGCGTTGAACGATTGAGTGATTGCTCATTCGTCATTTTCGGCGTGTTTTGTCCTGTGGTTCGTTTGTCCATGTTTTCTGGCGGAGTTCGTTCAAGTATCGTTTAAAATTTGTTCCAATTGCCGCCTGCAGTCACCTGATTTCGGCAACTAGATTAACTGCCGGTGTAACAGCCCATTCTTACCCCCCCCCCCCTCCCCCCCTTTGGAACTTACCCCGGGGTAAGTCTGGGCTAGCCTGCTTTTACCCCCGGGGTCATTCCAGGACTAGCTGGAACTTAGCCCCCCACCCCCCACCCCCAGTTGCAACTGACCCCCCCCCCCCCCCCCCCCCCCCATCATCACATTGTACAAGGTACCAGGCACTCAGGAGACACTAATTACTGTAAAAATAGTAAATCTCTGATAACATTGTACAAGCCCAAGTACACCGGTACTCAAGAGAACTCGTAAATAGTTGTAAAATAGTTCAAAGAGGCAAACCGGGATGAAGCAACAACGGTACTTGATCACAACGACACGTGGTCACAACGACATTTTGTCACAACTACGCTTGGTCACATTGGCACTTGGTCACATTGGCATGTAGCCGTCTTTCTTTCCCAAGCTTGCACAGGCGTACTCACACACCCGAACATTGACCCACGCATGCAAGCTAGCGCGAGAAATGTTCATACGTATCTGTTAGTGAACCAGGGTATGTGTGTGTGTGTGTGTGGGGTGGGGGGGGGGGGGGGGTGTTGGTGAAATAGGAGGTCCATCTATTGAGAAGAGTCTATTACACACTTTGTCTAAACCCAACTGACTGTATATAGGAAATGGGAGAGGGGGTGTAAATATGCAGACTAACACAATTTCATTTTAAAGGCGGGTGTGGTGTTGGGAAAAGGCAGAGGAAAACCCTGAATAACCCTCTCTTGTTTGAAGGGTGGGGTGGGGTGGAGGAAGATTCCAAATAGTCCTAGATTGACCCTTTGGGGAGGGGGGGGGGGTAAATCCAGGCCAGCCCAAATTTACCCCCGCGGGGGTAAGTTCCAACTGGGGGGGGTAAGTTCTAGCTAGTCCTAGAATGACCCCCGGGGGTAAAAACAGGCTAACCCAGACTTACCCGGGGTAAGTTCCAGAGGGGGGTAAGAACGGGCTGTTACACCGGTTCAACTCGCCCCGTGAAGTAGTGGGTTGGGGAGAGGGGGAGCAGATGGTTCTAGTGTAGTTACAGAGAGTTCCAGCCTAGGGTCTCTTGGTCTTAGTGGAAGGGGAAGGGGCAGAGAGATTGACACACCGACAAGACGTAAAGCTACAAAACACACACGTCATCTGACTCGAGCCCGGTTCCAAGAGAGAAATATCTCGGTCAATAGTTCGCTTATTTCCTTATCGCTTCCCTCTTCCTCGCCTCTATTGTCTTGTTATTATCATTTTTTTTTCTATATTTTTGTTTTGTTCTGTCTCGTTTCGTATTTTTCTTACTTTTGGTTTGTTTGTTTGTTTTGTTATTTTGTTTGTTCGTTCTCTTTTTCTTTTTCTTTTTCCTTTATTGTCTCTTTCCTGTCTTTAAAAAAGGTTTTCTGTGTTTTTTTTTGTTTTCTTTATTCTTTTCCTTTTTGAAGAGCTTAGTTGGCACAGTAAAACTATGCTTGTCCTTGTGTGTGTGTGTGTGTGTGTGTGTGTTGTGTGTGTGGTGTGTGTGTGTGTGTGTTGTGTGGGTTTTAAATGTCTTCCACTACAGGATTCAGCGTTTTTATGTGTGGGTGAAGAAGTAGAAAGTGATTGAGTGTTTTAATATTTTAATGCTAGAATATCACTTTCCCCCCCCTCCCCCCCCCCCCCCCCCCCCCCCCCCCCCCCCCCCCCCCCCCCCCCCCCCCCCCCTTATCCCTCTTCCTTTGATAAAAACAAAAATTATGTAACTGAGTGAGAAAAGTTTAAAAGATAAAGGCCACTGAACTACTTAAACATAAACATTTGAAAATTGATCAAGAACAAAAAGAACTGTTTAAAATACTTGGAAAGGAAAGGAAGTCGACCCATCAGTGAAAACCTCAATCCCCAAATTTTTTTAAAGGTTCTTAGCTCTTGGGCATTGAATTAGTAAAAGATGATATTGGGGTTTCCCACATACTTTTAAACGTTATGCAAATTTTTTTTAAATGCGTTCAAAGAAATCTATGGATTAAGTTTTTAAAATTCCCCCTAGGGGAAAAAGGACTTTTTGTACGTTTTCCCTTGTCCCTCATAATTCCAGTGGTGATAAATTGGAATTGGTTAATCGTAATTTTTTACCTTTTTCTCTTGCCGTTAAATTTTTAAAATTTGAAAAACATTTTTTAAAATCTAAAGGAATTTTAAAATTGGTATTGCGTAATTAACATTTTGAGCTGCTTTTTGTAGGATCTCGCGCTCTTTGGGAAAAAAACCCAAAATGAGAGGGGTAAACAAAAGAAAACGTAATCCTTTAAGGATAAAAGATGAATGAGATGATGTTTTTCTAATCCATAAAAGAAAATTGAAAAATGCAGTTTTAAATCGAGTGGATTGCTGCTTTCAAATCAACACCTATCATAATTGGGGAATTATTTAGGGGGAAAAATTTGGATGAAATCTAAGATTTAAGTTGAATTTTCGGCAAAAAATTCGATAAATGTCTACCAAGATAAAAAGGTTTTTCTATTTTGAACTGGGTTTATGAAGGCAGCTCGGTTATCTTTTTTCTGACGACCCATCTGTAAACTTTTCAAAGGTGATTGTAGTTACTTTTAAAAATGAGCGTAAAAGTGTTTTGGTATGTGGACAATTTTTTTTTGTACACTGTTATTCTATATCAAGGAGGCTTTATTTTGTTCCCCTTTTTGGGAAATCGGTGAATTTTGTGGGTTTTTGGGCAATGTTGTTTTTATTTTTGTATCCTTTGGATCGGGGGGGGAAAAAACGAGTAAATAGCCCTAGTTGATGTAATTTTGGGAAATTTTTCCCAAAATCCCCCCTTGATTTTAATACTTCTTTGGTAAAATGTTTTGTGAAAAGCCTTTAAGAAAAATTTAAAAGTAGAAGCTTTCCGAATTCTGAAAGAGGTAAGATTCCCTATTCTTATACGCCCCCAAAGTTAGATGTATGTGGGGGAAAACCCCAAGGGGCATTTTATAAGCTTGAATCAGTACTCTGAATTTTTTTTTTAACAGGTTTTTGGGGCTTTTAAAGATTATTCCTGAGCAAAAATTTTTGTCTTGAGGTATAAGGGCAGGAAAAGGGAAACTTTTTTCGCCTGTCCCCAAGATTGTTTGTAATTATTTTTAGGAAATTCAAGCTCTTTCTTGCTTTGTTTAAATATATTCAATATGAGCGTTCAAGATAATTACTACTTAAGAAACCCCCAAAAAATTTAACTTTTTTGTTTTTATTTTTTTTAAAACAATGCCACCAACGTGAAAGTAGGAAGTTGCCCTGGATCGTAACCAGTTAAAAAAAAATCTATTGTTTTTTTCGGGGGAAAAGAGAAAACCATTACATTTAAAAAATCACTATTTTTTAAAAATTAAATTTGTACTTTATTTTGATGAATTTAATGATCTTGATGGTGTTTCTTTTTTGTCATTTTGTTTTAGGCATATTCATCAGCAAATTGAGCCACTTTTCTTTAGAAAGACTTGGGGGTCAGAGATTAAAATATTAAATAATTTGGGGGGAAATTTTTACTGAATTGGGAAAACCCTTTTGAGGGTTTTGGGGTTGGTTTTTGTATTTCCTATTTTGCTTAAGTGCTCCTTGTAGAAAATCTTGAAAAAAAATTGTTATGTTCCCACTGTTCCCGATTTTTTTATTTTGACAAGTCGTTTGTGCCACAATTGTCTAGGCTTTACGAATGTAAAAAAAAAGTAGCGGGCGTTTTCGACGTGCAAATTGAGTTTTCTTGTGTTGAAAGTTTTACAAATGTCAATTGAGATCTGCCTGTTTGGGGAAGCAGCTTGGTTGATAGGAATGATGGTTTTTTTTTATTGCAATGATGAATTAGCTTTTTCCCACATTTTTTCCCATTTTTACAGGGGTTTAGACTTAATGAATTGGCGATAGTGTTTTTCACTGAGGGTTTTCCCTTTTTTTGAATAGGAATTATAATTGAGTTTTTTCCAAATTGGGGGCATTTTGCCATTTTGCCCCCAACTTTTTGGAAAAAGAATGTAGAATTTTATTATTTTGGGGGAAAAACTTAATATTTCATTTGAATTTTCCATCTAACCCCTGAGTTTTTTTTTTAGTTAAATAATCATCTTTATTTCCCTGCCTGTTATAGCAGTTTTAGATAGGATTTTCTGTTGGTTTGGGGCTTCATAGATGTTTTTTTTTCTTCACGTTCGCGGTGTTTTTTTGCCCAAGGAAACTGTTTTTTGTCTGTTTGTTGCAAATAAGTCAGCAAAATGCTTCGATTTTAAAAAATTTGCGGAAATTGAATTTTTTAAATTTTGATCGGCCCAATGGGGAAAGCAAAATCCTTTTTCTTTTTTTTTTAAATTGTGCCCAAAACTTTTAAATTGTCTTTATGTTTGATACCTTTTTATGACATACAGCGACGTACTGCCGTTTTGCTTGTGAAAATTTATTCTATTTGGAAATTTTTTTCGCTTTTTTTTTCAAGAAGTTTTTCGTTTTTTCCTTAAGTTTTTTTTTCTCTTTTGTATTCTTTTGTTTTTTTATTTTTTCTTGTTTTCCCTGTTGAATTTATATTCTCCAGCATTCCCCAAATTTTTTTTTTTGATTTACGTTTTTACGTCGGATTGATTCTTTTGCAGCGAGTGTATGCTTTTCTGAAAATGATCTAAAGTTTGACCTTGATTCTCAAAAATTTTTAGCTCTGTTAAATGAATGGTGATATGAAAATTTTTTCCGTTGCAAATTTTAAAAAATTTTGGGAATTTGTTATGTGTTTAAAATTGTTACAGGCTCTATTTTCAAGAGAAATTTAATAGGTAGTGGTCCTATTTAATGTTTTCAAGTGTCAGCAGTCCTGATATTTCTAGTTTGGAATATGATTGATAAGTCGATGGCACTAGGTTTATGTTTAGGGTTTCTGGAAAACGAAATTTTTTTTTTACTGCCCTCGTTGGAGGTTAAAAAGAGGAGTCCACTATGTTTTCAATAAACGGTTAGGTTTTATTTTTATCCCCTTTTTCCCAGAATGGTGAATGGGCGTTAAAAAACACCCGTGATTAAATATTTGGTAGGTTGGTCTGATTGCAGAACGTAGCCATTCTGTATTACGATCGTTTGGGGCCCTGAGGTAGGTATACAGAAAAAATGTTCTACTTTGGTCAATTTAATTCTGACTGCACTGAATGCAATCCGGAATGTTAGTGGAGCGGACGGACATGGAGTTTTTTTCTCATCTTCACGGACATTTTGCCCATTTATTTTTTTTTTCATTATTAATGTTTGGTAAAGGGGGAAAATAATAATTAGAAGTTTAGGTGTTTATTTTTTTTGCATTCAGTGATTGCAAAGCTAATATGTTTATTTGATTCGATAGTGTTGTTCTAGTTGATCTTTTTGGTTGTGATGGATCGACAATTCCCTGGAACACTTTTAAAAACCTTAGTAATGCTTTATTAAAGATAAAAACAAAATAAAAAGAGGTGAAAAAAAAAGTTTTTAAAACAAAAATGCACGAAAAGTAATAACGTACAAAAAAAAAAATATACTAGATTCGATAAAAAATATTAGTTTGCAAGAAAAGAAAAAAGAATGTACACAGAGAATGCCTCTATCAATGAAGGAAGTTGTCCCCTGTCCTGTTTGTAATGCTTTAATAACACATTTAAAAAAAAAAATTCCCCCCAATAGTCACTCAAGAGGGAAGACAGGTCAAAGGTTGAGATTTCGCCAAAACTCCTAACGTTTTTTCTGTCTTTGGTTTAATTTCCAGGGTAGGCCCCCCTGAGAATGTCAAAAAAGTTTTACATGGCCACTGTGTACAGCGAAGGGTCCGTGTCCTTGGGTGGTGAAAGTTCCCCGGGCTGCCCTTGTTTGACGTTCTCGGGTCTTCCCCGGTTTCTCCGAAGAGTTGTCGGGGATGCTTCAACGTTTTTTGCCCGCACGCTCGTCCTCGATGTGTTGGATGGGAGATCGTCTTTGAGATACCATTTATTTTTTTTGAAGGTTGGAATGGGGCAAAGATAGTTTTTAATTCCAAATAGTTTGTGTTACAAACATTGACAGTCCCGCTTGACTTCTGTTTTTTAATCTTGAAATGATAGCTTGTAAAAACAACCTTAAAGTTGGGGTGGTCGTGACAAAGTTTTTGATGCACGGGGAAAACGCTTGTGGCAAAGTTCGGGTCCTTCTTTTTTAATGTCATTTAACCCATGGTAAGCACCGATCCAATGGTTTTATCCCTGGAAAAAAGTGGTTGAAGCGTCTGTGAAAGTTCCTCTGTTGTAAAGGTTTTGCAGTCTTCGTATCAAACGTAAGACTGGCCCGTCTCTTTCCTTCACTCCCTTAAAACAGATCATGAAAAGATCCGACTCTGGGAACGTCTTGTTTTCTTTTGTTTGGATTAATATTGTTCGGGTTTTTTTTTTGATCGAAAATCTAAGTATGAGAACTTTGACGTCTTTTTTGTGCGTTCTATTTATTTTTCTTTTGATTTTTTTTTTTATTAGGTCTTTTTGTTTGTTCTGTTGCGGGAAAAGGGTTTTTGGGGGCATGTCGCTGGATTTAATGCATCGCATACAAGGGGAAAGGTAGGTCTATGGGACTCGGAGACGCGCGCTAGCATTTTCGTTTGTGTTTGGTTGTCTTTAGCGCCATGGTTTCATTGGCCCCCCATGTCTTTGATCCTTATTCTGCTCGGTACGATGTTTTTTAAGTGAAACTAGCGTTTTTATAGCGATTCGATAAATGTTTTTCAATTTCTTTTACACTACTGTGTCCGGTGGGAGTGAAATGTCTTGCTGTTGGTTTATTGTCCCCTTCTTGTTCGTGCGAGGTTTTCGTTGCCCATCGAATCAAACGTTTCTTTTGGAGGCAGTCCTCGTTGATTTCCTTCTTGGCACCGTTTCCCTTGATTTCGGTGTGATTGTCGCTGAAAGGTGCCCTGTACGGAACGTGTCATCCTTGTCAACTGACGGTTTGTTCGCGGGAAAAAAAAGGGAGCCTGTATAGGCTTTACGCTGTCCCCCTTTTGTGTGGTGTGTGTGTGTTTGTGTGTGTGAGTGAGTGGTGCCCCCTGCGGCATGTGGTGCGTTTCTGCGTGTGTGCGTGCGTGCGTGATGTGTGTTGTGGTGTATGGTGTGTGTGTGGCTGTGTGTGTGGTGTGTGTGTGTGTGTGTTTTGTGTGTGTGTTGTGTGTGTGTGTGTGTGTGAATTCATGCGAAGAGGAAAACCCTTCATAAAACCCCCGAAAAATGTGGGCCTGTCCGGTATGCCGGAAATTTTTTTTTTCCCGGGCCAAACAAGTAGTAGGATGTTTAAAAAAACTGTAAACGGAATAATAACCCCCAAAAACAAAAAAAAGGAAAAAAAATTGAGTAGGCGAATTTTTACCTTTCCCAAAGGGGGTGGGTTTTAATGCATCCTTGGCTTGTTTGTGTGTTTGTTTGTCAGCAAGTTACCCAAAATTTCTAACCCATTTGAAATTTAAAAAATTTGGGGGAATATGAAATTTTGCTGAAAGGGACAAAATGTACTGCATTTGGTTTTGGGTCCCAATCAGAAGTGGACCATTTATCAGGACCCAAGATCATGATCAATTTTCTTTAAAAATGAAGCGTGAAGTTATGGTTACGATTTTTAATTTCTATGAAGATACATACATTTCAGGATTTTTTATGTTACCAAAAGGGTGGAGCCCATCGAGTGATTCAAATAGTTTGAATTTCTCCTTGACATAAAAACTCGCGTTCTGTTTAGCAATTGATTTTTATCTATGAAGATGCGTACTCTTCGTCATTTTCATCTGCAGAAAAAAAAAAAAACCCCCGGGGTTTTAAATTTTTTAAATTTTATCTATTACTTCCCTTTGCACACGACATTTTCATCATGAATGATTGTCTGGAAAATGCTTTGATTACGTGGTGTGTGTGTGTGTGTTGGTGTGTGGGGTTTTGTGTGGTGTTGGTGTGTGCGCGCGCGCGCTCGCGCGCGCGTGCGTGCGGCGTGCGTGGGCTTTGCGTTGCGTGCGGCGTGCGTGCGTGCGTGGTGTGTTGTGTGTGGTGTGGTGTGTGTGGTGTGTGTGGTTGTGGGCCCCGGGGTAGGGGAAAGTGGGGACGGGGGGGAAGGTGTATGAACTGTGATGGAGACAATTGTTTTTTCGGGGGGGGGGGGGGGGGGGGGGGGGGGGGTGAAAAAAAAGTCTTCTGTAACATCAATGCAAGATTTCAAAAAATTTGCGAATACAGTATGTACATTACAATAGAATTGTTCCTCTCTCTCTCTCCCCTCTCTCTCCTCTCTTCCTCTCTCCCCCTCTCTCTCTCTCTTTCTCCTCTTTCAAAACGGGACCCTTGGGGCAAAACATTTCCCTGTGAAATACCAACAA
>CM031602.1:12209549-12214549 GCA_018398815.1 Conus ventricosus | reverse complement strand
GAGAAGAGAGAAGAGAGAAGAGAGAGAGAGATTTGAGAGAGAGAGAGAGGAAAAAAGGGAAGAGAAAGAGAGAGAGAGAGAGAGAGAAATTGGAAAAAGGAAGGAGAGAGAGAGAGAGAGAAAATTGAAGAAAAGGGGAGAGAGGGGAGAAAATTTTGGGAAAAAGAGAGAAAAAGAGAAAAAGGGGAGAGAGAGAGAGAAGGAAAAATTAAAAGAGGGAAAGAGAGAGAGAGAAAAGAAGGAGGAGAGAGAAAGAAGAGAAGAGAGAGAAAAGGAGAGGAGAGAGAGTATCGTGGGGGCTTTTTGCCAAGGCCGTTGGGCACACATGTTTTTTGTAGGCTAGCAATTTTTGCGTCTCCTGCTTTCACAAAACTTGGAACCGCCCCCACCCCCCCCGGCCCCTCCAACCTCCACCCACCCTTCTTTCAAGACTCCTCTCTCTCTTCTCTTCTTCTCTCTCTTTTCCCCTTTTCTCTTCTCTTCTCTTTTCTCCCCTCTCTCTCTCTCTCTTCCTCTCTCTCTCTGTCACGCACACGCGCGCGCACACACAAGGGCCCCCACACAACACACACACACAACAAACACAACACACACCACAAAACCACACACACCACCACCACGCCCCGACCACCCACCCAAACGCGCGCGCCGCGCACGCACCCCAAAAACTACAAAGTAAAATAAGACAGCACCCAAAGGGGGGACGCAAACCCTGCGTACTTTAAAATCCCTCACAAATGATATTATCCCTTCCTGATTCTATTTTCGTTACTCGCCTGGTAAATCGTTTTTCCTTTTGAGTTTACTATAAACCCCAAATGTATCACCTCTGGACAACGAGAGACACTGGCTGGTAAACTTTCGCGCTTTTTTTTTGGCCAAAAAAAAACACACACACAAATAATAAAAAGCTAAAAACAACATTGGTATTCCCCAAAAACAACCACCTATACCTGCAAAGAATTAAGTAAAACAAACACTCTTATGGGCATTTCATGACACGGCTGCCAAAAACTTATCCCTTGCTGTTTTTTTTTTGTTTTTTTGTTTTTTAAATTTTTTCCCAAAAAAGGGGGACCCCGTTAAAAGAAAACTGATAATGTTTTTGAAAAACAATTCAGAAAGATGCGTGAGCCTCTAACGAGAACGTCAAGCATACCGATGAACAGGTTCAGCACTGAAAAAGTTGGCCGTTTCCGGGCGTGACTTGTAGCAACTGAGCGTATTTTACTGGGGATTGGCAATGGGGCAGAAATTATCCGAAGCAATTCCTGCTCTTTTTCTCGTATGTTTAGGGTAAACCACACCTTTCTTTATCCATGGTTTTTGGAAAGACATGATATCGTTTAAAAAAACAAACACAAAAAAAAAGCTTTGAAGGGAAAAAAAAATTTTAAAAAACGTTTGGTCTTTCTGTAAAATTGATCATGGTGCTCATACTATCCCCTACACCCACTTTTTTATGCTCGTGTGTTTTAGTATGAGCACACACCTGCGCCTTTCTTGGAATCAGTGAGAGAGAGAAAAAGAGAAAAAGGGGAAAAGAGAGAGAGAGAGAGAAAGAAAAGAGAGAGAGAAAAGGCTCGGGGACTCAAAAAACCAGAAAAAATGGGGGAAAAAAAAGAATTGCACCACACCACCACAAAACACACACACCACAACACACACACACACACCACACACACGGAGGTGTGGGGGTGATGACGGGGCGGCGAGAGGGGGGAGAGAGGGGGTCTGCGTTGATTTTGGCAGCTTTGCCCCTTAGGGAGTGTGAAAGGGGGTAGGGGGGTCCACGGCAGGCAGGGGCCATCCCCAAAAGTCCCCTGCGGCGGAACTTTATCAGGGTTACTTGTTTTCCTCGCACATCAAGGCCCCGCGGTTTTTGGAATTCAAGAGAGAGAGAGAGGAGAGAGAAAGAGGGAAAAGAGGAGAGAGAGAGAGAAAAAGAAGAGGACAACAACAACAGAAAGGCAGAGAGAAAAGAGAGAGAGAAGAGAAGAAAAGGGGGAGGAGAAGGAGGAGAGAGAGAGGAGAGAAAGGGGAGGAGAGAAAGAAAGAGAGAGAAGAAAGAAGAGAGAGAGAAGAGAAGAGAGAAAGGAAAAGAAGAGTGAGGAGAGAGAAGGAAGAAGAGAGAGAGAAAAGAGAAGAGAGTGAATGGGTGGGGGGTGAGGATGGGGTTGGGGGGGGAATGGTCGAAGAGGGGAGGAAATGGGGCGGGGGGATGACGAAGAATTGTGGGGGGGGGTATTGACATGTCTTTTATCAGTATTTCTTGCTGCACACGCGCAGATCAAGTGCCCTACACTAGTTTTTGTCTCTGGGTCTCTGTTTTTCTGCCTTCTGTTCTCTGTGTGTAATTTGCCTATCCTTGAAAAACCCGAAACTGTCCCCTAGTGTTCATCAAATTTAAAAGCATTGCTGAAGGGGAAAAACTTTTTAGTGCGTGTTAAAACATCCCTGGCGCAGGGATGGGGGTTGGGCGCGCAATTTTTCGTTCGCAAAGGGTGTTTTCCTAGCCAAGTATGGTTTTGGTTTTTTTTCACTGGTGTTTGGGGTTTTACGGGCATTGTATCACTTTATTATACACGTATGTCCTACTAAAACCCTTGATTTGGGGTCCCAACGGGGAATTCGAAGTAAATCGACCATCGGAGGGGGGAGTGTTTATACAGTGAATGATGTCTGTCGCATGCTGGGTACTGAGTCAACAAACTGTCTGCAGTTTTCCCGTGGGAAATTACCACTTTTTTAGAAAAAACTCAAAATTTTTTTCCCCAACCGCTCAGTTTTAATACAACGAGACAACCACAGTATCGTTTTTAGAATTGCTTGTCACGCGCGCTCGCGTGTGACTGTCTTCTTTCCAGCGCGTGGAATACACAGTCTGCCAAAGTTTGTCTGAGGCTGCATGGACAGATCTTGATCAAAACTCACAAGCTCTTTATTGGATGTGTGTGTGTGTGTTTTTTCCCTCCCTGCCACTAATGTTTTTGTTGTGTTGGTTAATTTGTTCATGTTAGTGTTTTCAGTTTGCAGGTTCTTTTTCTTTATTGGATTGAATCATTTTGTTGATTTTTTTTTTTTTTTTTTTTTTTTGGGGGGGGGCGACGAAATAGACGAACAGAAACCAAAATAAACACACAAGTAAATAGTGACATGTTCTAAAAACTGCACATGAACATTAAAGAATGCACAGGAAGAGAACTTACACTACCATGGTTCAAGGAACATCTGACAACGAAGTGAAGTTGACCACAGGATTACTCAACTTATGAAAAAAATCACACGAACAGGGTGGCCACGGTAATCCCAAGGAAAAGAGTGTCAAGGGACATAACTTCAAACCTCCGTTGCTTGCGGGACAACCTACAGGTGCATCACGGTCTTATTAGGTGCTAATCGTAAGAATTTAAATTCATTGCGGAATTTAAAGACAGGCTTATTTTTTCTTTTAAAACAGAATTGGCACTCAGATTTGGAAAGTAAAGAAAAATATCGTTGTTTTTTCTCATTTAAAAATGTGTTTCATTCTGAAAGTTTCTCAATGTCATAACAGATAAATGGCACAGTATAAATTAAGCAAGATTTGGGTTGAGAACTTTAGATTTTAATGCGAACAAAAGATGGTTTGAATGTGAAACATCAACAGAATCTCCTTGTCCTGCATGTAGACACATTATGATGACGAAGAACACTTTCTGTTCCACTGTACTGCTCATAATAAAGTGCGGACAAAATGTTCATTTTTCCAGTTAGATATAGCGAAAAGACAAAATGTCGCTGTCGTGTTATCATCAAATGATGAACTTGTCATTAAATCACTTGCGAAATTCATCGCAGAAGCATTGAAAATTAGACAGATGAAGGATAGTGAAATTTATGATAATGCATTATAAGAGATATCTGAATGAATATTATAATTCATTGCATGTGGAAGAGATCAGTAAGATACAATGTCATCATTTGATTGAGTGGGATGGTCGAGTCAGTCTTACGTTTTTTGTTTGTTTGTTCGTTTGTTTGTTTGTTTGTTTGTTTGTTTTTTGGTTTGCTTGTTGTTGTTTTGTTTTAACCTTACGGCATTATTACTGTGCGTGAGGACGTAAGGAAACGTTAGGAATTTATTTGTTTTTGTCAACCTTTGATTTGATAAACACTAGGAATGAATGTGTACTACTTATTTGCAGGAAAGAAAGAGGGAAATGTTATTGTTCTGTTACCCTCCCCCCCCCCCCCCCCCCCCCCCCCCCCCCCCCCCCCCCCTTGTCAAAAGACCTTTTTGGTAATGACAATAAAATATCAAAGTGTCAAGTATCAAACTCTCTCTCTCTCTCTCTCTCTCTCTCTCTCTCTCTCTCTCTCTCTCAATGTGTGTGTGTGTGTGTTGTGTGTGTGTGTGTGTGTGTGTGTGGTGTGAAGTCCCAATTAGCGGATGAACGTCGTTTCAGCAGGCAGTATGAATAGCCTCTTTTCAAGATGGACAACAATGGTGCAGTTAGTTAGTTGGCTATTTTATTTAAAGTCTTTTCATCGTGTCGATGATTTTAGACTCTAGCATCAAAACAGCAAAATTTTGTTGATTTTTTAACATCATCAAAGAAAAATTCGAACACGGGGTTAAAGAGAGAGAGAGAGAGACAGACAGACAGACAGACAGACAGAGAGAGACAGAGACAGAGATACAGAGAGAGAGAGACGGAGAGACAGAGAGAGAGAGAGACAGACAGAGAGAGAGAGAGAGATACCAGAAACGTGCTATAGGACTACATAACAAATAACTGGCTTATCTAAATATTGAAAGGTTAAAAAGATTTAACTGATCCCAAAATAAACTTAACATTGGAAACAGGCAAAAATACATTCTACGACTTTCGGAGGTAGGACAGTTTTCACTGAAGCCCGTTTTACTGAATTGTCAGTTCTGCAGAGCAGACACACTTAATGTCTTTACAGTACTTTGTCGTTAATTTTAAAGCATTTATCAAAAATCTGCACGACAA
>CM031602.1:12167049-12204549 GCA_018398815.1 Conus ventricosus | reverse complement strand
AAAAAAAAACACCCTTGAAGACAAACTCAACAAAATCGAAAGTAGGAAAACCCCACCCTTGAAGACAAACTCAACAAAATCGAAGATAGGAAAACCCCACCCTTGAAGACAAATCGACAAAACTGAAGGCAGGAAAACCACTCTCTTGAAGACAAACTCGACAAAATTGAAGGCAAGAAAACCACTCTCTTGAAGACAAACTCGACAAAACTGAAGGCAGGAAAACCACTCTCTTGAAGACAAACTCGAAAAAATTGAAGACAAAGGAAAGCACACTCTTGAAGACAAACTCGATGAAACAGAAGGTAGAGGAAAGCACTCATGAAGACAAACTCGATGAAACTGAAGGTAGAGTAAAGCATACTCTTGAAGACAAACTCGACAAAATTGAATACATAGCACACTGTTGACGTCCTTCGACTGAGAACAAGTGTGACCACCTCCCTCAAATGATAGATAAATCACATTCTTAAAATATGTTGTGTATATGAATAAACATAGGGAAGACGGACCTTTTCCATGGTACATAAAGTGTTCCTCTATGTTAAAAATGAAAAACCTGTGGTGTTTCAAAGTGTCTCAGTTGTACAAAACATTTTTAATGACTTTAAAACTGCGGTTCTGCCACATGAAGGAAAGAATTAATAAACAGTTACTGAAGTATCACACTTCTTGATTGATTTAAGCAAAACAGTGAAACATTGAATTTCAATGTTTTTGCCCCAAGTTTGCGCAGAAAACTAATTTTTATCCCAAACAGACCCCCGTCATGTTTTTTGCCTGCAGCACAATTTGGCCTGGTTCGAATTAAACATCATTTTGTGGGAGGTGGTCACCAAACGTTGGGCATTTCACTGTTTATCACACTACCACAAATCCCTGTCTTGTGACAGTGACCATTCCAAGCGAACAGGGAAAATCAAAGAGCAGAGGAAACAGGAAAAAAAAAAAGAAGAAAAAAAAAGCACAACAACAACACAAACACATGACTGTTATTCATGTCTAACTAGTTATTTCATGCCGTGTCTGTCCATTGTGTTCAGTAATGCCAGCATAGGCAGGGAAGAAGCTGTTCATCAAAAAACAATCCTCTCTCTCTCTCTCTCTCTCTCTCCTCTCTCTCTCTCTCTCTCTCTCTCTCTCTCTCTCTCTCTCTCTCTCTCTCTCTGTCTTTCCTCTCTCTCTCTCTCTCTCTCTCTCTCTCTCTCTCTCTCGCTCTCTCTGTCTTTCTCTCTCTCTCTGTTCTCTCTCTCTCTCTCTCTCTCTCTCTCTCTCTCTCTCTCTCTCTCTCTCTCTCTGTCTTTCTCTCTCTCTCTCTCTCTGTTTCTCTCTCTCTCTCTCTGTCTCTCTCTTTCTCTCTGTCTCTGTCTCTCTCTCTCTCTCTCTCTCTCTCTCTCTCTCTCTCTCTCCTGTATTTCTCTCTCTCTCTCCCTCGCTTTCTCTCTCTCTCTCTCTCTCTCTCTCTCTCTCTCTCTGTCTTTCTCTCTCTCTCTCTCTCTCTCTCTCTCTCTCTCTCTTCTCCCTCCTCTCTCTCTCTCTCTCTCTCTCTCTCTCTCTCTCTCTCTCTCTCTCATACTCCCTCCTCTACAAGAGCTTCTTTCCGTCAAAATGCAGAATCCTAATTTCTTCACATCTAACGGTAGTGTATGTTCCCATGTCAGGTTAAGGCGTTCTCAATGTTTTCTTTGTCCAAACCGCCCATTCAAATTTGACGGAGAGTGGCGTTTGTACGGGAGAAATCCTCTCACTTTACTTGGTGTGGAATGCAAAACTACAATCAACATGACGCTGTGTGACGTCAGCAACAGCTAATAACCGTGCCCAACAAAGAAACATGAAAGCAAGAAATGCTAGTAACGGAAATCCAAACAAGTTAGGAAGTTTGACAGGCTTAGCAGAATCGGTTTTTAAAATGCATTTAATAGGCTGCGCGCACTTTTAGACATGGTGAGTGCTGAAACCCCAAATTCGTGTGGATGAGAAAATACAGGCAGTGTCACATACTACTCAAAACTCACTAAACGGGTCAGACATGGAACACAACAGTGGGATGGGGGCTTGACGTGAAAGGTTATCTACGGTTACCCAGTGCACCGTTCAAGGACAGTTCACCAGCGAGTGAACCATCGTTCATTCGCCATCTCACCTTTCACCTAAGCTTCTTCTGTCTAAGTGTTCCAGATGTGATTATTAACGAGCGTTCAGTAGGATGGTTCAAACGAAGCCCAGAAACAAACGGAGCCAAGTCAACCGATCAATGTTTCTAGCCAAGTCAACCAATGAATGCTTCCAACGAAACACTGACAAGGCTGAGGAGAGAAGCTAGGGAAAGAGACAGCCTCCGTTCATGTCTGCATGGACACGACGAGTATTATGTTCCAAAAGTGTTGGCGGGAATCTCGCTCAGGATGCCCCTTGTCAGATGTGATGTGACGGAGGTCTATCGCTCCAGCAAAAGAGAGTCTATGCGGTCTCACATTCTATGATATCTCAGCCTGAGTGCCTGGATGTGGAATCCATATCTTGATCCACTTCTATGTACAGTAGCCGTTCAAGTCTCTTCCCGACTACGTTTTCTGTGTGCGTCCCCACCTCCCTCCCCTCCCACTCACCTTGCATCACCCCCCATCCCCTCCCTGCCCCTTTTCTGTCGTCGTGCAACGGTTCCGACGACTTTCGCCTCGCTAAAATGACAATTATTCATGAGTTCGGCAGCGCATCAACTGAAAATGAGGGACAAGATTTTATTAGGGTAACGCTTCTCCTTCTTCATCTGAAAATGTCTTGAACCATCACGGAAAGTGCTTCTCTCTCTCTCTCTCTCTCTCTCTCTCTCTCTCTCTCTCTCTCTCTCTCTCTCTCTCTCTCTCTCTCTGTGCGTGGATATTGAACGCAATCGATTCAATACGCACTGACTCGAGAGATGCGAAGGAAAATAAAATCTTGTCAGTAAAGTTCAAGTACATTATTCTCTTCTCGCCTCTTATTGTCAATTATCATATTAGAAGACCCGTGTGTGTGTGTGTGTGTGTGTGTGTGTGTGTGTGTGCGTGTGTGTGTGTGTGTTGTGTGTGTGTGTGTGTGTGTGTGTGTGTGTGTGTGTGTGTGTGAATTTTATATGCAGATGCTTCTTAAGAGTCTACTCTCCGGTAGAATAACTGAACAAACATAACTAACAAACTTGCATTTTACCACCGTAAACACATCTTACCGCGGAGCGAAAGTCCACGGTGGAAAAGTCCACAACCTCCGTACAACAACAACAACGCTCGTGCGCGCGCGCAAGCTCGCGCGCGAACACACACACACACACACACACACACACACACACACACACACACACACACACACACACATACACACACACACACACACACACACACACACACACACACACACAACACACACCCAAACCACACACCCACACACACACACACACACACTCACTACACATGCACTAACACCACAAACCTACAGCCCTCTCCCTTTTCCTTACAAGTTCCTGTCCTAAATGAGTGTAAGAAGCCAAAACCAATGAAGACATTCTCTTTCTCTCCTCTTCTCTCTTTCTCTCTCTCTTCTCTCTTCTCTCTCTCTCTCTTCTTCTCTTTCCTCTGCTGAATTAATGAAACGAATTCACAAATGAAAAGAATCTAAGGGAACCTTCGGTTCATCCTTTTTTTTTTTTCAATCGTGAATTGCTCGGACTCCTTTCAAGATACATTCCGCCTTCAGGCTGCTATTCCCATTTTTCCCGTCTGAAACAGTGCCATATTGGCGAAGCACAAACGGGTAGTCTTTCTCATCATCGTCTGAAACAGTGCCATACTGGCGAAGCACAAACGGGTAGTCTTTCTCATCATCGTCTGAAACAGTGCCATACTGGCGAAGCACAAACGGGTAGTCTTTCTCATCATCGTCTGAAACAGTGCCATACTGGCGAAGCACAAACGGGTAGTCTTTCTCATCATCTCATCAATTTAATGTCTGTCGGCGACAACATGATTTTTTTTTTTGGTTTTTTTTTTTTGTAATTCACATTTTGCCGTGTGAATTTGTTACTGCAGGCAGACTAGTTTTGAATCAACATTTCTTTTCTTTAGGCTGGTGTTTTCATAGTAAAGGCCTGCATCACACGGGAGTCTCAAAACAACGTTTACGCCAGTGTAAGCGTGCTGCATGATGTTTATTACTGGCATACTTTGGTCACTTGGTTTTTTTTTTTTTTTGGCTGTGTGCAGTCTTTTCCAGACATGCTCTAATCTGGCAAGCACCTCTCTCGCATTTAGCCAATGAAAGGCGTCGCTGTAGAAAAGAGGCTAAACCTCACGTATAATGAGCAGTCGAGAACTGGAGAAATCCTCTTCACTAAACATTGTAAACTCTTTGTTTGGGATCGAACTGTGCCAAGCCCACCTGATTTGCAAGGCTTGAACGAAACAACAGGTGTACATCAGTCAGATGACAATTACTAATTTTGTGCACCAGTCAGGCCTTTAGCAGTGCTCGAAGATGCTGCTTTTTTTGCCGTGGACATTTTGTGTAGAGACTTGCTGTAAAATACAATCTAGCTGAAATACTCGTTGCTCTAACTTCTCTGCCTGTTTTACGTGATTAGACTGTCGCGCGGCGTAGGTCGTTACGTTCATGTGAAGATCAGCCGGGATAAACGACTTGATCGATCAAACTCGTTTCCATCGTCACCCGCATCTTCTTTTATCCCCCCCCCCCCCCCACTCAAAGGTTGTTGTGTGTGTGTGTGTGTGTGTGTGTGTGTGTGTGTGTGTGTGTGTGTGTGTGTGTGTGTGTGTGCGTGCGTGCGTGCGTGCGTACGCGTGCGTGCGTGTGTGTGTGTGTGTGTGTGTGTGTGTGTGTGGTGTGTTTTGTTTTTGTTCTGCTTTTTCTCTATTGTTCTTTTTCTTTGCCTCCTCAGTGACAAAATCTACGTTTTCATTCCAAAAAAAAAAAAAATATTCATCAATATTATAGCAATGGTATCCATATCTCAGTGCTGTGTTATGGACCACTTTGTGTCCGATCATTCGAACAATCATTTGTTGTCATACGTTGCTAGATGTCTTGGCAAACGCAATCATAATGAATTGACTTCTGAAATATTCAATGGCTGCAAAGGGCATTTCGTATGAAAGCAGAGAGAAGAATGGTCTGTTTCATAGATAATGAGGAGGAAAACAATATTCAACGCTCTTGATAAATTAGAAGCCTTGAAAATGAGGCTTCATGACAAGAAGGGAATCATAATACAATTCATCTTTTCTTCATGTCATCAGTCTCTGCTCTTCCTCCAATTTTTTGGCCTCCTCTTCCTCCTCCTCTACCTCCTTCTCTTCCTCCTCCTCCTCCTCTTCCTCTCCTCCTCCTTCTCCCCTCCTCCTTCTTCTTCTTCTTCTTCTTCGTCGTCGTCGTCGTCGTCGTCGTCGTTGTCGTCGCAGCTGCTGCCATTGTCTTCTTTCCCTGCTTCTCCTTCATCTTCCTCATGCTTCTTTTAATCCTTTGTTTCTCCTTCTTCTTTTTCTCCCCCTCCATCTTTTTCTGCTTCTTCTTTCCCTTCAGAATCGTCAGAACTAAACTAACTCTCTCTCTCTCTCTCTCTCTCTCTCTCTCTCTCTCTCTCTCTCTCTCTCTCTCTCTCTCTCTCTCTCTCTCTCTCTCTTATCTTTGTTTTTACTTTCCTGATTTGTCTATTCATTCTTTCTTCTTTTCTTTCTCTTCTTTAGTTTCATTTTTTGCTTTTCTCTCTCTCTCTCTCTCTCTCTTCTCTCTCTCTCTCTCTCTCTCTCTCTCTCTCTCTTTCTCTCGTTTTTTTTCCCTAACAAAACCTTACTATTTTTGTCGTCTGAACCCAGATGGAGTTTCTTTAGTGAGACCTTTCACGAGGATATAAATTTCTTCCCGGAGATTTTTGATGGCTCTCTGTCTCAGTGTTGAACAGTAGTTCCAGACTGGCTGATGTGTTTTTTTTCATTTCTCAGTTTATCTTTCCTGGACTTGGTAGAGCTGTGTTCTCTCTCTCTGTCTCTGTCTGTCTGTCTGTCTTCTCTCTCTCTCTCTCTCTCTCTCTCTCTCTCTCTCTCTCTCTCCTCTCTCTCTCTCTCTCTCTCTCTCTCTCAGTTCCTTTCGCTGTCTCTTTCTCGCTCTCTCTCTCTCTTTTCTCTATTTCACACAACACACCACACACCACACACACACACACACACACACACACACACACACACACACACACACACACACACACACACACACGCACGCACGCACGCACACAAGCACGCGCGCGCGCGCGCGCGGGCACACACACACACACACACACACACACACACACACACACACACACACACACACACACACACACACAATACAATACAAGATTTATTCCTTTTGCCCCTTTTGGGGTATGGAGGAAGGGTGTGTTTAAAGCAATAACAGGAAAAGGAAAACAAACAAGCCAAAATAAAACATAAATTGCTAGTCAATGCTGACATAGACCAACAATTTACAACACTTGAGATAATCTAATATACTTTGACAGTAGGAGTATTTGTTTTCGATTAGTTTCGATTTGTTTTCCACATACACACGCGCGCGCGCGCGCACGCAAGCAAGCTAATAGTATATCAGCAAAACGTTGCAATCTTTGGCAAGACGACAACAAAAGATATAATAACCCAAGGAGAAGCAGTGAGACAACCTGCGAGTGAAGGCTGTCACATTTGCACGTGAAAAGTGTGCAAGTGTAGTAAGACGAATGCAGACGTGAACACGCCACGAAACATCCGTGGAGGCGATTGATACTGAGTACTGTCGGAAAAGCGTTGCGTGCGCTCGCGAAGATGACGGCGCGCTTGCGATGCGTGCTGTATATGGTTGAGATACGAAGACTAAAAAAGAATCTGTGTGAGAAAAATAAAAGGTTTAATGATAAAACCACGAGAACAGCCTGCCAATTAGAAGACATTACCATTTGTTGATTTGTGGAGAGTTTGACAGAAACATTTAGGACAGTATCAGGTGTAAATCACGTATTTATAAACCAATCGCAAGAAAGGTTACAGATGTGTGTGGTCCTCCTCCCCCCCCCCCCTCCTTTTTACCCTGCTCCAATAATACTGTTATTCATTTATTGATCATCCCTATTGCCTTTTCACCAACTGTTAACATTATTAACGTTATCCTCACCAGCACCCTGCTCCAGTAACACTGCTAACTTTTTTTTTAACTCATTGACCATTATTCCTTTCCACCGATTATTATTATTACCAATATTATTTTTATTCTTATTGTTATCAGTGTCACTGTCATCATAGTATTAGCAGCAGCAGCATAAAAAAGTTAACAACCTCAATTACTATTAACATCACAATTATCATCATCACGATGATCACTATTATGATCACTACTATTATTGTTAGTACCTTTTTATTTCATTTGTTTTAATTACTAGTATCATCAATATAACTGTTGTTACAACTTTATAACTGTTACAACTATTACATTTACAGATATTATCAACATTATCATTATTCTTTACAATATTTCATACATTCCAACCTACCACTTTTCCAGCCTCCTACATCATCACTATCATTACTATATGGTTACTGTCATGATTATTATTAAAATTGTTGATATATCTTTAACATTCCATCCTTCCCATAATTTGTATCCTCCTTCTCCTCTCTGTCCTTCCTGTCCTCCTCCTACTCCTCGCCCTCCTTTCTCTTCCTCCCTTCCTTTATTATCATTCGTATTAATATTATTACTGTTATTAGTGTCATTGCTATTATTGATATTATTTTTTTTATATTGTTGTACATTTACATAAATTATTATTACTATTGCTGTTACTATCATTGTGTTAGTATTGTTATTATTGTTAATAATACCCGTGTCATTAGTGATATTACCATCGTTACCATTGTCATCACCATCATTATCGCCGCTAACACTGTTGCCACGACAATCATGCTGTTAGACAATTCTCTAACCCCTCTCCCATCGTTACCATTGTCATCACCATCATTATCGCCGCTAACATTGTTGCCACGACAATCATGCTGTTAGACAATTCTCTAACCCCTCTCCCATCGTTACCATTGTCATCACCATCATTATCGCCGCTAACACTGTTGCACGACAACCATGCTGTTAGACAATTCTCTAACCCCTCTCCCATCGTTACCATTGTCATCACCATCATTATCGCCGCTAACACTGTTGCCACGACAATCATGCTGTTAGACAATTCTCTAACCCCTCTCCCATCGTTACCATTGTCATCACCATCATTATCGCCGCTAACATTGTTGCCACGACAATCATGCTGTTAGACAATTCTCTAACCCCTCTCCCATCGTTACCATTGTCATCACCATCATTATCGCCGCTAACATTGTTGCCACGACAATCATGCTGTTAGACAATTCTCTAACCCCTCTCCCATCGTTACCATTGTCATCACCATCATTATCGCCGCTAACACTGTTGCCACGACAATCATGCTGTTAGACAATTCTCTAACCCCTCTCCCATCGTTACCATTGTCATCACCATCATTATCGCCGCTAACACTGTTGCCACGACAATCATGCTGTTAGACAATTCTCTAACCCCTCTCCCATCGTTACCATTGTCATCACCATCATTATCGCCGCTAACACTGTTGCCACGACAATCATGCTGTTAGACAATTCTCTAACCCCTCTCCCATCGTTACCATTGTCATCACCATCATTATCGCCGCTAACACTGTTGCCACGACAATCATGCTGTTAGACAATTCTCTAACCCCTCTCCCATCGTTACCATTGTCATCACCATCATTATCGCCGCTAACACTGTTGCCACGACAATCATGCTGTTAGACAATTCTCTAACCCCTCTCCCATCGTTACCATTGTCATCACCATCATTATCGCCGCTAACACTGTTGCCACGACAATCATGCTGTTAGACAATTCTCTAACCCCTCTCCCATCGTTACCATTGTCATCACCATCATTATCGCCGCTAACACTGTTGCCACGACAATCATGCTGTTAGACAATTCTCTAACCCCTCTCCCATCGTTACCATTGTCATCACCATCATTATCGCCGCTAACACTGTTGCCACGACAATCATGCTGTTAGACAATTCTCTAACCCCTCTCCCATCGTTACCATTGTCATCACCATCATTATCGCCGCTAACACTGTTGCCACGACAATCATGCTGTTAGACAATTCTCTAACCCCTCTCCCATCGTTACCATTGTCATCACCATCATTATCGCCGCTAACACTGTTGCCACGACAATCATGCTGTTAGACAATTCTCTAACCCTCTCCCATCGTTACCATTGTCATCACCATCATTATCGCCGCTAACACTGTTGCCACGACAATCATGCTGTTAGACAATTCTCTAACCCCTCTCCCATCGTTACCATTGTCATCACCATCATTATCGCCGCTAACACTGTTGCCACGACAATCATGCTGTTAGACAATTCTCTAACCCTCTCCCATCGTTACCATTGTCATCACCATCATTATCGCCGCTAACACTGTTGCCACGACAATCATGCTGTTAGACAATTCTCTAACCCCTCTCCCATCGTTACCATTGTCATCACCATCATTATCGCCGCTAACACTGTTGCCACGACAATCATGCTGTTAGACAATTCTCTAACCCCTCTCCCATCGTTACCATTGTCATCACCATCATTATCGCCGCTAACACTGTTGCCACGACAATCATGCTGTTAGACAATTCTCTAAGCCCTCTCCCATCGTTACCATTGTCATCACCATCATTATCGCCGCTAACACTGTTGCCACGACAATCATGCTGTTAGACAATTCTCTAAGCCCTCTCCCATCGTTACCATTGTCATCACCATCATTATCGCCGCTAACACTGTTGCCACGACAATCATGCTGTTAGACAATTCTCTAACCCCTCTCCCATCGTTACCATTGTCATCACCATCATTATCGCCGCTAACACTGTTGCCACGACAATCATGCTGTTAGACAATTCTCTAACCCTCTCCCATCGTTACCATTGTCATCACCATCATTATCGCCGCTAACACTGTTGCCACGACAATCATGCTGTTAGACAATTCTCTAACCCCTCTCCCATCGTTACCATTGTCATCACCATCATTATCGCCGCTAACACTGTTGCCACGACAATCATGCTGTTAGACAATTCTCTAACCCCTCTCCCATCGTTACCATTGTCATCACCATCATTATCGCCGCTAACACTGTTGCCACGACAATCATGCTGTTAGACAATTCTCTAACCCCTCTCCCATCGTTACCATTGTCATCACCATCATTATCGCCGCTAACACTGTTGCCACGACAATCATGCTGTTAGACAATTCTCTAACCCCTCTCCCATCGTTACCATTGTCATCACCATCATTATCGCCGCTAACACTGTTGCCACGACAACCATGCTGTTAGACAATTCTCTAACCCCTCTCCCATCGTTACCATTGTCATCACCATCATTATCGCCGCTAACACTGTTGCCACGACAACCATGCTGTTAGACAATTCTCTAACCCCTCTCCCATCGTTACCATTGTCATCACCATCATTATCGCCGCTAACACTGTTGCCACGACAACCATGCTGTTAGACAATTCTCTAACCCCTCTCCCATCGTTACCATTGTCATCACCATCATAATCGCCGCTAACACTGTTGCCACGACAACCATGCTGTTAGACAATTCTCTAACCCCTCTCCCATCGTTACCATTGTCATCACCATCATTATCGCCGCTAACACTGTTGCCACGACAACCATGCTGTTAGACAATTCTCTAACCCTCTCCCATCGTTACCATTGTCATCACCATCATTATCGCCGCTAACACTGTTGCCACGACAACCATGCTGATAGACAATTCTCTAACCCCTCTCCCATCGTTACCATTGTCATCACCATCATTATCGCCGCTAACACTGTTGCCACGACAACCATGCTGTTAGACAATTCTCTAACCCTCTCCCATCGTTACCATTGTCATCACCATCATTATCGCCGCTAACACTGTTGCCACGACAACCATGCTGTTAGACAATTCTCTAACCCCTCTCCCATCGTTACCATTGTCATCACCATCATTATCGCCGCTAACACTGTTGCCACGACAACCATGCTGTTAGACAATTCTCTAACCCCTCTCCCATCGTTACCATTGTCATCACCATCATTATCGCCGCTAACACTGTTGCCACGACAACCATGCTGTTAGACAATTCTCTAACCCCTCTCCCATCGTTACCATTGTCATCACCATCATTATCGCCGCTAACACTGTTGCCACGACAACCATGCTGTTAGACAATTCTCTAACCCTCTCCCATCGTTACCATTGTCATCACCATCATTATCGCCGCTAACACTGTTGCCACGACAACCATGCTGTTAGACAATTCTCTAACCCCTCTCCCATCGTTACCATTGTCATCACCATCATTATCGCCGCTAACACTGTTGCCACGACAACCATGCTGTTAGACAATTCTCTAACCCCTCTCCCATCGTTACCATTGTCATCACCATCATTATCGCCGCTAACACTGTTGCCACGACAACCATGCTGTTAGACAATTCTCTAACCCCTCTCCCATCGTTACCATTGTCATCACCATCATTATCGCCGCTAACACTGTTGCCACGACAACCATGCTGTTAGACAATTCTCTAACCCCTCTCCCATCGTTACCATTGTCATCACCATCATTATCGCCGCTAACACTGTTGCCACGACAACCATGCTGTTAGACAATTCTCTAACCCCTCTCCCATCGTTACCATTGTCATCACCATCATTATCGCCGCTAACACTGTTGCCACGACAACCATGCTGTTAGACAATTCTCTAACCCCTCTCCCATCGTTACCATTGTCATCACCATCATTATCGCCGCTAACACTGTTGCCACGACAACCATGCTGTTAGACAATTCTCTAAGCCCTCTCCCATCGTTAACATTGTCATCACCATCATTATCGCCGCTAACACTGTTGCCACGACAACCATGCTGTTAGACAATTCTCTAACCCCTCTTCTTTCTCCCATACCACAACTGATGTTGTCATGTTATCACCAAGTATGGTAGTAATCCTATTTTTTCAATCTTTTCATCATCATCATTATCTTCATTATTATTGATATCAACGTCGATACAAAGAAGAGAAATGTTGTTGTTTTTTTCTTTGTGAGGGTGAGAGGTAAAAAAAAAAAATTAAACTCTTTTTCTCATCATCTACCACCATTTAACATTCACCACCTGCCATAAATAGTAACAAACTTCGATCCACCAAAACAATCCAAAACGACCTGTTCCGGAAGCGTGGAGTGTGGTGACGGGGGAGAGGGAGGGTGTGTGTGTGTGTGGGGGGGGGGGGGGGGGGACAAACTGCTGTTTCTGACCTTCACGTCTACACATGTAGAAAATGTTCACGGTGTGCAGCAGGCTGAATGTTGCCCGCCTTACACACACACACACACACACACACACACACACATATATATATATATATATATATATATATATATATATATATATATATATATATATATATATATTTCTTCAATCTAAGACATAAGAGCAAGCTTTGTTTATAATTCAATATTTCTTGCAGTCATTGCAACACCAAGCTGCTCTGTAAGTTGCTGGAACGGTGCGGTACTTATCCTTGGAATTTATTAGTTTGTTGTATTTTAGTCCCTTGCGGATTCATTCCAAGAACTTGCCCTCAGCACTTGTGTCTTAGAGGATATCTTTTTATATTTTCTACTTTTCACAAGAAAATGTAGCTTGTTTTGCTCTTTTATGATTTTCTTTTGCTTCTTAGATGGCACCTTTGGTTGGTTTTTTGAAAACTCAACAAACATACTACGGTATTGCACACCAACCTTTTCTGGGATTGCATTCTTCTTTAAACAGAAAAGGCAGAGGAGTCAAATTACCACTTTCCGCGGTCACTGAGGAGAAACCACCAAGTTTCGAAATATCGGTATATGACCAGGAGTTATATGTTAGTGAGTTTCCCTCCCTATTGGAGGATGTCTCCCCCTTGGAGAATATAAGCTTGCTGAAGGCTCATTTTGAGAAGCATTTGTTTTATTTTTCCCCATTCACCCACTCAAGCACATACTGTTAGTTAGGCAGAATCATCTACCACTGCAGATATGAATGCTTATCTTCCCCCTATTTCTTCAATCTAAGACATAAGAGCAAGCTTTGTTTATAATTCAATATATATATATATATGTGTGTGTGTGTGTCTTTGTGTGCGTGCGTGCGCGCGCGCGCGTGTGTGTGTGTGTGTGTGTGTGTATCGGGCCATGCGATTCGCTGAGCTCTTGTCAACTTTCTCGTGGTTGGTTGAGTCTTGGCTCAGCTTTTACCTGTTACTAACTGAACGCGTGGCTCTTCTTGTTCGGAGGAGAACAGGAGAGGGAAAAGACACGTAAGGTGACGCTCCAGTGTGTCTCGTGCAGTTAAAGAGTCAAAGAATGCTGTTCCTTGTAGCCCCAAGGTGAGTGTTGTGAGCAGCTGGCAAGTTGCTTCAGTCGTTGTCTCACGCTGTCGTTTTCGTTTGTGTTCCGGCCTGTCCGTGTTGACGTTAGGTTTCAGTTGGAATGGGGCGAGTTCCAGTTTGGCTTGAGCGGTCGGTCGTCAGTCGTTGGGGCAGGTCGGTGCTCGGGCCCTTGTGCAATGATGTTCCAGTTTTCAACCTTTTGATATCATTTCAGGCTTCGGTATAACTGTCTTGGAATGCAAGTTTATACGTATGCCATGCATGTCACTCGCACTTTTTTTTGCCCGTTTTATGTGTGCTACCTAGAACAATACGCCCATGAGTTTTCCAATAACTCGGTTGTCCAAATATGGAATCTTTATCATCATGCAATTAAAAGAAACAATAGACAATGATATGCAATTAGGGGATAAGATTCGGCGTTAGTGCCATCTCGTTAGCTTGCATCAAGCTCTAGCGTTTTTGTCTCGTCGGTGGAGACCCAACGAAAAGAACAGCTCAGCCAGTCACCACCAACGCAATAGAGAGTGCAGTTCCAAGGGGAATACCTTGCTCTCCATTATCGTGACGTTTTCAGAGCCATACTGGATTTGAGGTGGCTATTTCAAGTGGCTAAGGGGAGGCGAGGGTAGTGGTGGTGTTTTTTGTTGCCGTTTTCGGGTCGCGGGGTACGCTTTGTGCAAGGTTGTGCAACGGCATTTCAGCGTGAGCAGAAATGGTGCTCACACAAACGGACACAAATTGCACCACCCAGCGCAAGTTTTGCTCGCTGGAAATTTTGTAGGGCCCCCCCTCCTCTCCCCAACTTCCCGGGGGCTGGGAGCAGCGGCTTATACACGGTTTTAACTTTGCTAGAGAAAACGATAGCTGAATGTTGGATTTGCAGTCGAGCGTATGGGTGGGGTACGAGGGAGAATTTCGACATTGTGTGGGCTGGTGGGTAGCATTCCGACATCCCGGTTCATCATAAGTAGGAGTAGGAGGAACTGGTTTCATTGGCCAAGGCCTCGTGGCTAATAAACGTCTCATTATTAATAAAATGAATTGGGGTCTGTTAGTGAATTATGATGTCAACAGTCAAAGCCAAAGAAGAGTTCCTCAAATTTTGGAAATTTACCCAGCAGATCCTTGATACTATGAACATGTTAAATTGGACGTGAGCATCACGTTCATTCCCTTGGTTTGCAACACAGCAAACATTTACGCTTGTTACCCCTAAGGTACTTAACATAAATATGGTGACATCCCATTTGGTCTACTCCCATTTCGTCTACTCCCATTTCGTCTACTACTCCCATTTCGTCTATTTCCATACTGACCATACTGCAAGGCTCCCCCTGGCGTAACCAGTGTCCAGTCTACTCCAAAGCAGAATCGATGGTCTTTAGATTAGAGTAGGGCGAAGCCCGAGAGAGGACGAAGGACGAATGAACGAAAGCCGTTAGGCCAAGTCGTGCTCACACATTTCTGAGTAGGCGAAATGGGAGTAGACCAAATGGGAAGTAACAGTAACCCATAAATATGTCCTCTTGAATTTCTTGTGATAGTACATTGTGGAACAGAAAAAAAAGTTCATTTCAGTGTCATCAGCTCCATTGAAAATCTTGGTGGTTTGGATACGATCGCCACTGATACTCCATCCTTACCCCTAAATAGCATGTTTGGGTTGTTCAAAAGTATGATCGAGCGTGTTTCGATGTACGTTTTACTTTTCTTCTGGAACTCACTTCTATCCGTGTTTCGGGTCGTGCAAGTAGCCAAATCGTGAGTCGCCACGGAGATTGCCGAGCACAGTACGGAAAGAGACGAGAGTCGGGGATTCCGCAAGTGACGTATAAATTCCAAGACTATCGTGAATGAAAGAAAAGCTTTCGCTGTGAGGACCTAAAACTCAACTATTTTCCGGCGATAATGGCAGATGCCCCCAGCTACGAGTCAAGTTCCAACAAAGAGGACATCGAACGTGAAATTTTCACTGAAGTGTATGGAGTTCAGCCGTACCAGTTTGAACCTACAGCTCCTTGTACAGTACCACCTCCCTCGCCATCAGACGCTTGTGTTTCTTTCCGGGCAGTTCGACATTATTTTTACAGGTTGACCATGTTATGTACATATACACACATACGCACGACACAGATAGTACATGATATACACATGCACATACATACGTCTGTTCATTCAACACACACACACACACACACACACACACACACACACACACACACACACACACACACATTACCGTAGTATGTAAATAACTTTAAAATGATTATGTGATACACCACATTTTCCTTCAATTGTTTAGATCTATCAGATAATGCCTTTTCCTTTGAACAGAAGTTTGTCAGCTACTGCATCATCACACTAAGTCTCTTCCCTGCTGTAGAAATCTTTTTAATTTTTTAATAGCTGTTTACTTTCAGCCCCCCCCCCCCCCCCTCTACACACACACACACACACACACACACACACACACACACACACACACACACACACACACACACCTTTTTTTTTACATTTTTCATTATCAATCTCACTCCCTCCACTTAAATTCTAAAGTTCCACAATGACAATTAGAATCTGAGGGGTCTTTTACAATATATTGCAGTCAAATATTCTGTCTGTTATTTTAAAAACTGATGCGTGACGTGCCGTACATCAGATCTAAGCTGCAGATCTAAGCTCATTATTCTCTTACTCACCAGGGCAGTTTGTAGCATACAGACATACCACACCTGCATATATCTTAAAATGCACACTGTCACCATCCTGTATCCAAATACTGATGAACAATTCACTTACTAAAGCATATGGTTGTTGGGCGGAAACTTGAACTTGCAGGGGTGCCTGATGTTCATCAATGTCCTGAAAAATAAAAACCCAAACTATTATTCACTGGAGTCCAACAAGCTGTTATTTGTGGACATGGACACTTTCTTGTTAATAAGAATCATACCTTCAGTTTTGTTGGAAACAGCAACAGCAGGGGGGGAAAATTAATCACAAACATGCAACAGTTTCAGTGACAGCAGGAATGACTGACTGACTGCCACTATGACTCTGGCATGTGTGACTGAAAGTAACAATGTATGTTTCAGTTTGATGCCAACACTCTACAAAAACCAACAACTATCTTTACAACCAACCATGCACTGAGAATGAAATCAAACACAAAAAGATCAACCACTCATTCCACAAACCTTACCTTCTTTACGTCTCCTAGTTTGGCTCTCTTGCTCCCGACAGAATCCGTGTCCGTGTTTGAGGCTTGCACTTGCAGCCGGCGAATGAACAGAGTGCTTTAATACATTTTTCTGTTATAATAGTTGGCACAGTATCCTCTTTCAGCTGTCTTCGGACCGAATTCCAGCTTCCACCTTTACCTTCCAGGTATGTTGGTCTTGGAAACTGCTCTTCAAAGTGATGATAGCAAATGCCATGATAACTGTCCCGAAGAACAAAATCTTTCCTCGTTGTGGTGACATTTATCCACAATCGCCTAAACTGGCTGGAAGTACCCGGAAAAGCATGAACGCTTACTCTTTGCTTATTTCCTAATGAAATTCCGCAACCAGACACAGCACACATTCGCCCCATCTCACTTCAGCCGAACACGAAGTGACTTGGCTTTTCTACGTCATCAATCGGGAAACCCCCCTTTTATCGAAATCGAGGCTCTCGTTCCTGTTTCAGCCTCTCGCTTTCCCGGTCCGCAGGAAATGCTGCTCTCACTGCAAGATGAGAGCACAGGCGGCTGATTCGGGGCTGGGTTTCGCAATACGACCACGTACCAAAACCGTGTATTTGGTCAATATAGATTTGTAAAAATGGGTGAGAACCCTTTAAGTATGTTGTACATCTTAAAATTTCTGAACACAATTTGCATTCTGTTAACATTTTTGTAGCACTTTGCACCATATTACATTTACCATATTCCACGTTAGGTCGGACAAAACATTTATGCAATTTAATAATCATTGTCTGGATGTGAAACGCTTTCTTAATTAAATCCTTCATCAGGTTAGCTTTATTCACCACTCTCTGGATGTAGGATCAAAAGACTGTACTGTCAAAAGTCACACCCAGATTCTTTTCCTCCATTTATTTGGCAATTGTCATCATTCAAACTCGTTGCATAAACGCATTCTTGATTGTTCTTACCAGCTGCATAACACCACGCTAAGGTGCTGTAAAAACAGATAACAGGACTTTGGCCAATCTTGCAACTTGATATTTTATATGAGAATACGGTTTAGTGCTTCAATTTATAGTTTTGTATCAGCAAATCTTTTACCTGTGCTGAGTAATGAACATGGCAAATCATTCATTTATGTTGTAATCAAAACAGATCCCAGAATGCTTTCTTGTGGGATTCCACCTGTGACCATGCTATTCATTGATTCACCTGTGACCATGCTATTCATAGATTCCACCCGTGACCATGCTATTCATTGATTCCACCGTGATCATGCTATTCATTGATTCCACCTATGACCATGCTGTTCATAGATTCCACCTGTGACCATGCTATTCATTGATTCCACCTGTGACCATGCTATTCATAGATTCCACCTGTGACCATGCTATTCATGAATTCCACTGTGACCACGCTATTCATTGATTCCACCTCTGACCATGCTATTCATGAATTCCACCTGTGACCCTGCTATTCATGAATTCCACCTGTGACCATGCTGTTCATAGATTCCACCTGTGACCATGCTATTCATTGATTCCACCAGTGACCATGCTAGCTATTCACTTTTATCTAAAACTGATCGCCTCACTTTGCAAATAGATCTATTTTACTCTTGTTTTGGTTCCGAGAGAGAGAATTCATGGTATACAGACTAATACCATAAAATGTCCCGCGGTCTTTTTATTGATTCAGGGCATATCACTTGGTGTAACATTGTTATCCAGTAAAAACTATAAGATCAGTTGAGCCATAGCGAAGGTGGACTTTTTTTTTAAAGCATGCACCGCAATGTTATTTTATTTAGAGCATATAGGCCTAAACATTTTTCATACTGACGTTTAGCCCCGTAAGAGGAAATAATCGGCTGGCAGGGAGAAGCTTTCTGAATTTTCGTTGACGGTTGAGCTTTTTTCCACCCACAAATGATCTCTTAACGGCGTTACTGTGTAATATGATACATGCACCTGTCCCGATGTGTATGCGGCAGGGCATTCGGGAATATACAGACTTCCGCATGGTCGAACGGATCCAGGATCCGCGATTTAATCTGGATTGGCACAAATGGTGAGACCAAAAACGAAAGTTAAATATTATGTGGAAGAAGAATGGAGAGTTGGAAGGTAGGCTCTTTAATATTAATAAACGTCTCTGGGCAAATCGGTTCATATGTGATTTCTTTCCCCACAAGGAAAATGCTATCAAGTATTGAATGAGTTACCTCCTATGCACTTTCATTTGTCGTTGAAAAGTCGACGTTTATACACGAGGTTCTGATATTCCATGAAAATGCATGACGTCATAGATTTCCCTTTCGCTTACTCTGATTTTACCGAGTTCGTGTGCGGATGAAAAATGTGTAATGATTTTGCTGAGCTGATTTGGTTTCTACTTTCATCTGGATCCGCAGCGAAATTTGATGGGTTCGTTTTAGGAGACCCTCTTCTATCTTTTGGTCATGGTTTAGATCAAATCGGTCGAGTGAGCAGTTTCCTCGCGCCCTCTTGTGAACAGACGGACCAACCAATAGGAGGAACGAGGGGAAACAAAAACTTTTTGACGGAGGACAACGCACAACATTGTCGGTGCCGAAAAAAAGTTTTTGGTGTTGATGAACATACGATAATGTATCACAGAGCATGGTCATAGAGGTCAGGTTGCAAGCGCTTTGTTTTCTTTTTTTTTCTTTTTTTAACCCTTGCATTGGTTAAGAGTCGAATTCTGACATCCCTTCTCTGTTTTGTGGGCGCATCGGATCCTGTGGAAATAAGGCTGTAGGCTAACAGCAGCAGGTTACTCCATTTATTGGGGGGGGGGGGGGGGGGGGGGGGGAGGAGAGGAGGGAGGCAGGCAGTTTCTTTCTTCAATGTCCGCGGCGTTACAGGTGAGGGAAGGGGTGGATGCCAAGGGGTAGCCAGTTTCTTTTTAAATTTACACTCGCTAGCCGAGAGAAATAGACGTGCAAAAAAAAAGAAAAAAAAAAAAGAAAAAAGAAAAAAAAAAAGCCAACAAACAGAAAAAAGTCGATAATCGGAGATGGCGGGGGGAGGAGGAGGGTTAACAGGCTGGGTGGGGAGGGGTAGGAGTGGGAGACTGCGAAAATGCCAAATAAAAGCTGATAAATGGGAAGGAGAAGCAGGGGAGAGGGGGGGCGGGTCAGCAGAAAGTAGAGGAGAGAGAGAGAGAGGGGGGGGGGCAACACAAACCCTTTCCGGACTTCATAAATTCTTTCCAACACATTGACGTTTTTCGTTCTTTTCTATTTTTTTTTCCATACGCTATTGACATATTTTTCCAGACTGCGCTTTTAGAGGTATTTGATTTTATTTTTTTTTCTATAACAGAGCCGCGGGAAAGGGTGATAATGGTGTGTGGGCTTCCCTGTAATAACTCTTTCCCCCCCCAACCCTCTCTCTCTCTCTCTCTCTCTCTCTCTCTCTCTCTCTCTCTCTCTCTCTCTCTGTTTTTGTCTCTCTTTCTCTCTGCCTCTGTCTTCTCTCTGTCTGTCTGTGTGTTGTCTTTCTTTTTTTTTTTTCACTGTCACTGTCTCTCTTTCTGTCTGTCTCTCTGTCTCTGTCCCCCCACCCCGACCCCACTCCTGCCCCCTAGGGGGTGTTACTCAAAGGGCGGACCCCCGACAAAGTCATCAGCAAACTGACGCCGGCCCGCGTAATGGGAAAAAGGATTCGGCGGCTCATCCCTGCTCACCCTCAGCTCTCCTCCCCCTCCCCCTCCCTCCTCCTCCCCTCGCCACCCTCCTCAACTACCACCCTCCTACTCCCGCCCCCACCCCCACCACTCTCCATCTTCCCTACCTCCCACCCCACCCCACCCACCCCACCCCAAACTCACCCAACACCGTTACGCGCCCCTGCTGCGCGAACCTCCTGTTTCTCGAGGACTCTCTGGGGATGGTGAGCACGACAGGAAAGGCGGACATGTCCGAGGGAGAGTTTTAGATTCCTCTTCACTTCGTTTTGCTTTTGTGGATTTTCGAAGTGGGGGGAGGGCGGGGGAGGGGGGAGATGTCCACTTCCCACTTCCCATTACCAGTTTCTGCTAAGAGGTTATATAATCAATTTTGCCGATATGAAATATTTATATAAATAGTGTGGCTTGTGACAATATGAAATATTAGTATAAAGTGTACGTGTGTCAATGTCTGCATTGGTTTTCCTTCGTCTTAAAGCATCTCTCGAGACAGGTGAAATGGTGAGGCGGGGTGGGGGTGTCGTGTGTGCGAGTGGGGTGGGGGGCCTATTCAAAATCCCATTAATTTCCAATCGACAGATCCTTTCCACTTAACGTTGGTTGGGGCCGAACAAGATGAAATGTGTCATGTGCGTTTAAGTCGCATTTAGAGGAGGTTTTTAAACCGAATTCGAGTCGATCTTTGAAGGAAAGAGTACACGACGGAGATAAAACATGTCTCGAGGCCCTTAAACCCTTACATTTGTCCTTTTGTTCTTCTTCCCCTCGCACCTATTAACACACACTACATACCCAACACCCTTCCTTCTGAACTACCCCACTATCCAGCTTAGAGAGTAAGGAAATGAAGTTTTCAGGTGTGGTTTTTTTTGTTTTTTTTTTTAAACACAGTATGATACTGGTCTCCTTTCCCATTTTTGAGCAGACCAATATGTGTTTCATTTCCTGAGTACGAGGGCCAGGAGATCCGTTTGCCTTCAGTACGACTAATACCCTCAATTGTTCACTTTCACTTGCCCTATTTCTAGTCTTCTTTTTTTGGTAGGCTTCTTGGGTTGTTGTTTTTCTGCCTTTGTGGTCCATTTTCTTCTCCATTCTGTAAATGTCTACGGTAATGACTGCGGACCAGCAGAGAAGAAAATATAATTGACAGAAAGAAACTCGACTATAATTCAGAAGCTTCTGTCAGTTTTCTTTGTTGAACTTCTTTCGATAAATTGATTTTTTCCCTCACCTGTTGCTGCACGGCTGCTGCCAAAGTCTCTATACTGTGTGTTTGGCAATGTCCACGTTTACCGGCACGTACTCTTCTGCGTGAAGTAGAAGCAGCAAACCCACAGAATGCATGCGAGGTTGACCCCGCTGTTTTTTTCCGTACTTTAAGCAGAAGAGAACACCGGCGTAATGTGGATCTGAGCTTTTTTTTTTATCCTCACAATTTATGACATGCTAGCTTGATTTTGTTGAAGCGCTGTGATTAAAGAGTGGGACTGTACTCGATGTTCATTGTGGACATTCTGCGGTGTCATTTTACCCAAGTAGCACTTTCATGTATTTTGTGTGGGACCGTTACGATTTCTTTTCGGTTTTTTTTTTCTTCTTTTTTTTTTTTAACCTGGGGCTTTGGAATTAGGCGGAGTGGCAGGCTCGATCGGCACAGCGTGGTTCCATCCTAATTAAGGATATCAGTAGTTCAGTTGCTTCGTGAACGGACGTAAATATGTTGTGTGTAGCTCCGTTGTATCGCTTTGATTCAGGGCAGCTTTTTTTCTGTTTGGTGATAGGAGTCTGTCTGGTCGGCCGACCTATTATAAAGCTGAAACCGAGTGCGTTGACCTTTCAGTGGGAAGTCAGTGGGAGGAGGACATGGAAAGGGTGGTGGTGGTAAGATGTTGTCTTCCTGAAACAAAAGTAAAGTATTGATTGGCCTACTTTTGTATCTACTAGTGTCTTAGAGTAGTCAGCACTAGGATACGGGTTCCAGAATTTACGAGGTTGATTTTTTTTTTTTTTTGGGGGGGGGGGGGGGGGGGGAACATGTCCTATTTCCCGAACATTCTGAGTGGTGGTATTTCCACACCTCTGATTCCCATTACCTCATAAGACGGTCGCATCCAGGAAAATACCGTTGCAGAACTCTGTTCCATCCGACCACAGACAGCGGTTTGCTCCAAGTCGCCAAAGGGCCACCTACCAAAGCAGACTGTAAACTACTGCCGAACCATTTCCGCAGTAATCAGTAGTTCCTATTCACTCGATCCCCTGCCCTCACCCTCACCCCAGCCTCCTCAGCTGCTCAAAAAAGAAAAAAAAGAAAAGAAAAACACTACGAAAAGTTCAAATGGTTTTGTGTGTGCCAGAACCCCCGCCGTGGTTTGACTGGAAGGCTGACGTTTGAAGAGGATGGCTCCAGAAAAGCCTTCAGCCTGAGTGTCTACTCCATGGCTTTGGACCGGGGACCCAAAAAGGTATGCCAGTCTGTTGGTGTACGCCCTCCTCTCTCTCTCTCTCTCTCTCTCTCTCTCTCTCTCTCTCTCTCTCTCTTCTCTCTCTCTCTCTCCTCTCTCTCTCTCTCTTCTCTCTCTCTCTCTCTCTCTCTCTCTCTCTCTCAGCGCCTCTGCAGGGTTAGCCCCTGCCTCATTTGCCTACGACTGTCACATTTTGTTATCGCAGTTCGTGTTCTGGGGGTTCCATCATACGTTTTCAAAGAACCAAACGCAAGAAATTCACCGAGGTGATATCCACCCACTGACTTCCGTTCAGGCTACCGACAATATGGCGATTGTCGGGAGTGTTCTGATGAACTGTTCAGCAGTCCCATTCTTACAGTTGTTCTTGTGAGACTCTCGTTGGTTTGCCTCTTAGGTTCCGTCGTTTACGGCACCTTTGAAATGGTCTTGAACAGGCAGGCATGGCGCCACACGTACCTGTACTTCACAAAGCAGGCAGGCATGGTACCACACATACCTGTACTTTGCAAAACGGGCAGGCATGGCGCCACACATACCTGTACTTCGCAAAACAGGCAGGCATGACAACACACGTACTTGTACTTCGCAAAACAGGCAGGCATGGCGCCACACGTACCTGTACTTCGCAAAACAGGCAGGCATGGCGCCACACGTACCTGTACTTCGCAGAACAGGCAGGCTGGTACCATGCATACCTGTACTTCGCAAAACAGGCAGGCATGGCGCCACAGTCCCCTGTATTCGCAAAACAGGCAGGCGGGGTCCCCAAAAATCCGGGTACTTCGCAAAACAGAAGGTGTGGTCCCCAAAAATACCTGTATTTGGCAAACGGGCAGGCATGGCGCCCACATCCCTGTACTTTGCAAAGGGGCGGGTGTGGTGCCACACGTCCCTTATTTCGCAAAAAAAGCAGGTTGGGTACCACACATCCCGTACTTCGCAAAACAGGCAGGGGGTGCCACAATACCGTACTTGCAAAACAGGAGGTGTGGTGCCACACATACCTGTATTTCGCAAAACAGGCAGGTGTGGGGGCCACACTCCTGTACCCAAAACAGGCGGTGTGGTGCCACACAACCTGTACTTCGCAAAACAGGCAGGTTGGCGCCAACATACCTGTACTTGCAAAAAGGCAGGTGTGGTGCCACAAAACCCTGTACTCGCAAATAGGCAGGTGTGGCCCACCATACCTGTACTTCCCAAAAAGGCAGGTGTGGTGCCTCTCCTCTCTTCTCTCTAACGCGTCTGCCTCCTGTCTCTCTGTCTCTCCATCTCTGGTGTGCTTCTCGTCTGCTCTCTGTTCGCTAACAGCTTTCTCTGTTCTACTCTCCTTTCTTCCATACACTGGGTGTCTCTCTCCTTCTCTCTCAACTCTACTCTCGCTCTCTCTCTCTCTCATCCTCTCTCTTCCGAGCACTGCAGGGTTAGCCCCTCCCATTTGCCTACGACGTAAACAGATGGTTGGTTCGCAGTTCGTGTCTGGGGGTTAAACACAGGTGTTTCAACAACCACACGCAGAAATTCACAGGGTGATATCCACCCACCTGACTTCCGTCAAGCTACGACATATGGCGCAACGGGACTGTTCTGATGAAAACTGGTTCAGGTCAGTCCCATTCTTTCAGTTGTTCTTGTGAGACAGCTGTTGGTTGCCTCTTAAAGAAACCGAGTTTGGGGGGCACCTATGAAATGGTCTTGAACAGCAGCCTTGGCTACCGTACCCCCTTGCCAAACGGCGGCATGGTATCAACATACTGTACTGCAAAACGGGCAGGTCATGCGCCACACATACTGTACTTCACAAAAACAGGCTAGGCATGGCCCACACATACTGTACTTCACAAAACAGCAGGCATGGGGCACAGCCGTATTCTGACACAACAGGCAGGAAACCACTGGCGCCACACGACCTACTTCACAAACCAGCCAGGCATGCGTACCATAACATGGCACCCATACATACCTGTACTTTGCAAAACGGGCGGCATGGCGCCCAAATGACTGTACTTCGCTAAAACACGGTCAAGGCTTTACGCCGCAGTCAGCTGACTTTCCAAACCGGCAGGCACTGTACCAGGGACACATACCTGTACTTCACAAAACAAGAAGCGCATGGCGCGACACTACCTGTACTTAACAAAACAGCGCAGGCATGGCGCCACACACCTTACTGTCACAAAACAGGGCTGTACATAGGTACCTGTACTTTGCAAGACACGGCAGGCATCGGCCCAACGTACCTGACTTAACAGAAACAGGCATGGTAACCCTAAGTAGCATCCCATGTTTCAACCCATGCAGGCATGGGCGCCACCGTACCTGTAAAACTTCGCCAAAACAGGCAGGCATGGACCCATACAACCCTGTACTTTGCAAAACAGGCAGCATGGCGCCAACCACGTACCTGTACTTTCGCCAAAACAGGCAGCTGGCGCCAACGACCATGTACTTTCGCAATAACAGGCAGGCATTGGCGCCACGTAGCTGTTACTCTTGCAGAACGGCAGGCATGTTACCCATGCATACCTGTACTTGCAAACAGGCAGGTGTGTGCACACATACCGGTACTTCGCAAAACAGGCAGGTGTGGTGCCACACATACCTGTACTTCGCAAAACGGGCAGGCATGGCGCCACCATACCTGTACTTTGCAAAAAAGAGGCAGGGTGGTGCCACACGTACCTGTACGCGCAAACAGAGTGTGGACCCACATACCTGTATTCGCCAAAACAGGCGTTTGGTGCAACAACTGTACTTGCAAACAGGCAGGTGTGGTGCACACATACTGTATTCGCAAAACAGGCAGGCGTGGCGCCACACATACTGCAGTGGCCCAACTTACGGCGTTTCATGTGGCTTTATCGAGTGTCTTGCCAAATACATCGCGCGACTAAATACTGTTCAGTGATAAAAGCGAAAGGGAAATGTGGGGTCGGCTTTAGCTCAGACCGTAGATCTGTAGTAGCATTTGACAGTATAGTGGCTTTGGGAAGTGTTAGTGTTAATGTTGGTTTTTTGTTTTTTTTAAGTGTATGGGAGATGCGTGTGGTTTTGTTTGTTTGATTTTTATTTTCTCAAACAAAAACCTTTTCCGTACTGTGAATGTATAATGTGTGCGGCTTTTCCGATATGGGTGTATTTGTCTGTCTTTATGTGGTAGGTTTTTTTTCCCACATTTGAATTGTTTTTTGTCCCAGTAGCTTAATATTGTATTTTGTAATAGAAATCTTAGTAAAATATATACGCAGATGAATGCAAAGAAATCTAATGATCAAAATCTATGTTTCAGATTTTTGTAATGTAACGGGTAAATGAAATGCGTCAGTCGGATATAGAGACAGAATTAAGAGCAGAGAGGAAGGGTGCGGGACGTGAGGGGGAGGGGGGGGGGGGTTGAGGGTCTGGAGGGAGAGGTTTTTGGTACGTTTTCTTTCATGGAGAAACTGACAGGCTGTGCCCTCCTCCACACCAGTCTGCAGCCACTAACAGCAGCCAGAAATAGCTACCCGTAAACGTTTATTGTTCAACCTCTCCTAGTATGATAGACTTACACAATACGAGGCACTTCCAATACAAGGACATGGTTTCTCTTACCCGAATTTCATCTCGGGATAGTATGATAGACTTACACAATACGAAGCACTTCGAATTCCAATACAAGGACATGGATTCTCTCACCCGAATTTCACCTCGGATATGTGATAATTGACTTACACAATACGAAGCATTTCCAATACAAGGACATGGTTTTCTCATCTTTCTTTCATTCTGCATTGTACGTATTGCGTGTCCTTTTCATGTTTCTCGCTTCTTCTTCCGTTCTTTCATCTTGCATGGTATGCATTGTGAGTCGTGGTGTATTCTGATAACCATGATCTACTGCGTTGCACTTTTTTTTTAATATAAACTTTTGCGTCGTCTTTACGTCATGGCTTACCCCACCTGAAAACAGACATCCAGACGTCAACAGAGATGCTGCATCCACTCCTAAGCAAGATCTGGGAGCAGGAACGAGTGCCAGAAGACTGGAAAAGAGGCCACCTGGT
This sequence comes from Conus ventricosus, assembly GCA_018398815.1. Classification (NCBI taxonomy): domain Eukaryota; kingdom Metazoa; phylum Mollusca; class Gastropoda; order Neogastropoda; family Conidae; genus Conus; species Conus ventricosus. Next base: position 12,177,548 of record CM031602.1, on the reverse strand, counting down.
GAAGCTGCCGAAGAAAGGGGACTTGTCATCCTGTAAAATCTGGAGAGGATTATGTTGCTGTCCATCCCGGGGAAGGTGCTGGCCAAAATCATGCTAGAGAGGCTAAAGACCGCCCTAGACAAGACCCTCCGCCAAGAACAAGCTGGATTTCGCCAAGACAGATCATGCACGGACCAAATTGCCACCATGAGAATTATCATCGAGCAGTCTCTGGAGTGGCAGACCCCCTTGTACGCAGTATTTGTGGATTTCCAGAAGGCGTTTGACAGCATCGACAGAGATACCATCTGGAAACTCATGCACCACTATGGCTTCCCACCCAAGTTTGTTGCCATCATCCAACAACTCTACGACTCTACGAGGATGCTACATGCCAGGTCGTCCACGATGGGAAGCTAACGAAGCCCTTCACTGTACAAACCGGCGTCCGTCAGGGGTGTCTACTATCGCCAACAATTTTCCTGATGGTCGTTGACTGGATAATGCGGCAGTCTACAGACGGCAAGAGGACAGGAATCCAGTGGACTTTCACCAAGCAACTGGAAGACCTGGACTTCGCCGCCGACATCAGCCTTCTCTCCCACAAACAGCAAGACGCACAAGAGCAGCTGTGCCGGGTAGCAGAAGAAGCAGGAAAGACAGGCCTCCAAATCAACACAAAGAAAACAGAAGCCATGAGAGACAACAACCAGCAACGAGACCCACTACGACTGCAACAGGAAGACATCGTTGAAGTTGACAAGTTTGTCTACCTCGGCAGTGTGGTCAGCAAAGATGGGGGTACAGATGAGGATATCGAGAGCCGCATCAATAAAGCCAGGCACACCTTTACTACGTTACGGCCTATCTGGAATTCCTCTGCCCTCTCACTCCACAACAAGATCAGAATCTTCAACTCAAATGTGAAATCTGTCCTCCTGTATGGTTCTGAAACGTGGCGAACAACAAAGACAAACGCCCACAAACTCCAAACATTTATCAACAAATGTCTTCGAAACATTGTGAACATCAGATGGCCAGATGTTATTGCCAACACAGAACTGTGGAACAAGACCAAGCAAGTTCCAGTAGAATTAGAAAACGGAAATGGGGATAACCGGATGGATTGGCCACACCCTCAGAAAGTCTCCATCCAACATCACAAGACGAGCCCTTGAATGGAACCCTCGGGGCAAAAGAAAAGTGGGAAGACCAAGACAGATATGGCGAAGGAGTACCGACGTGAAAGTGAAGGCCGCCGGAATGACGTAGGCCGAGCTAAAGATCTCCAAAAACCGTGTCCGCTGGAAGAGTGTGGTTGCGGCCCTATGTTCCCCAGGGAATTCAGAGGGCTAAGTAAGTAAGTAAGTTACCCCACCTGCCCCACCCCACCCCGTCGTCTTTACGTCATGGCTTACCCCCCCCCCCCCCCCCCCCCCCATCCCGTCACATGAGGTGCTAACATCACGCGGTGGCGCTTCCCACCTGCAGATAGGCACGTGGTCGGGGAGTGGGGGCTTCGCCACGCTCCGCGAAGACGTGGACATTGACGGGGGCGATGTGAGGCGGAGGCCCAGTCGGCCCATCCTCAACAGCACCAAGGTCATCACCTCCATCATCGTGAGTGCTCTTCGCCGTGCTTTTTTGTTTGTTTGTTTTGTTGTTGTTGTTTTTAGAGGGGAGGGGGGGGGGGTGCGGGAGTCGTTACTAAGAAACAATTCTTTATCAATACATTTCAAAAGGTCCTGGGTACAGTGAAACGTCACCGAAACAATCTTTCGAATTTATTTTTCCTTCCATGTTCGAAGTTTTTTCCCTTTTTGTGGAGCTTGTTTGTAAACGGGAGATGTATCTCCCAGTAAAAGCCTCAGAAGAGGATTTCAGGGAGGCGCTTTTGTCTTGGTACAAGATTACCGCCCACCGACTTCTTGTTGTGAAACATGTTTGTACAAGATTTACCGCCCACCGACTTCTTGTTGTGAAACATGTTTGTACAAGATTTACTACCCAGCAAAGACTTGTTAAACAGTGTTTTGTTTGCACTGAATTTACCACCTAACAAAAACATGTTTTGTGGAACATTTTTGTCTTTGTACTTGATTAACCTGTTTGTAGAGAGTTGTCTCTGTAGAACATTTGTCTCGATTTGTACTAGATTCACCCCCTGTTAAAGACTTGTTTTGTGGAATATTTTTGTGTGCGTTCTACATTTATTTCCCAGTGAAGACATTTCAAAAACATTTTTTGTCATTCTGCTAGACAGACCATCCCATAAACTCTGTTTTCTAGAATATTTTTGCCTTTGTACTAGGCTACCGCCCAGTGAAGACTTAGTTGTTCTGGGAACATTTTTGCCTTCATACTACATTACTACCATGCAAATATTTGTTTCTGCGAAATACTTTTGTCTTTGTGATTAAATTTACCACCCAACAAAGATTCGTTTCTGTGGAGCTTTTTTTTTGTCTGTACAAATGGACTTCGCAGTAAGGGACTCGCTTACTAAAAACAGTTGACAAGGAATTAGAGGGACTTTGTCGACAGTTTCTGCTGTATGGAACTGTATTGCTGGCCATCCTTTTAGTTCTTGGGTAATCTGTAGCTTCCGTGTGCGTACATCCCCGTGTTTGATTTGGGCACATGTGTCTGTGGTGAATTGGGCCGGGAGGGGCGGGGGGAAAGAAAGAGGCGTGCTTGCGTATATTTTCATGTTCGTTGTCCTTTTCATGACCGATGTCTTCTCGTTGCTGGTTAGTTAATACCATACGGCCTGTTGAGCTCCACATAACGTTGCGAATGTGCTTGATATATGCCAAGCAGTCCATTAATATGGTTATTCGGTTTGTTTTATCGTTGTTTTTGTTTTGGGTGGGAGGAAAGGGGTTTGCAGGTTGTTTAAAAATTGCAATAGTTTGTCCTTCTGGTGGTATGGATGGCCGACTGTGTGTGTGTGTGTGTGTGTGTGGTTGTTGTTGTTGTTGTTTTTATTTTAACCTTTTCTTATTTTGTTTCGTCTTGTTTCAGAGAGAGGGGGGATAGATCATGTTTTCATTGTAACTGTTGAATTCAGCTTGGGTCTTTTATGTGTGAAATGTGTGTGAGAATGGAGGCGGGGGGGGGGGGGGGGGGAGGTGCATGTACGCGTGAACGACTGACTCCATTAACGAACGGATGTGTGCCTTCTCCAGTCTGAGCCGTTCCTGATGTACCGGAAATCCAAGGAAGGCACCCCCTTGGTGGGCAACGAACAGTACGAAGGTGAGGGCAGAGTGGACAGGTGGGTCTGGTGGGTTGTGTCTATACGCTGTATTGACAGTGCAGGTGGGTCTGGTGGGTTGTGTCTATACGCTGTATTGACAGTGCAGGTGGGTCTGGTGGGTTGTGTCTATACGCTGTATTGACAGTGCAGGTGGGTCTGGTGGGTTGTGTCTATACGCTGTATTGACAGTGCAGGTGGGTCTGGTGGGTTGTGTCTATACGCTGTATTGACAGTGCAGGTGGGTCTGGTGGGTTGTGTCTATACGCTGTATTGACAGTGCAGGTGGGTCTGGTGGGTTGTGTCTATACGCTGTATTGACAGTGCAGGTGGGTCTGGTGGGTTGTGTCTATACGCTGTATTGACAGTGCAGGTGGGTCTGGTGGGTTGTGTCTATACGCTGTATTGACAGTGCAGGTGGGTCTGGTGGGTTGTATCTATACGCTGTATTGACAGTGCAGGTGTGTCTGGTGGGTTGTGTCTATACGCTGTATTGACAGTGCAGGTGTGTCTGGTGGGTTGTATCTATACGCTGTATTGACAGTGCAGGTGTGTCTGGTGGGTTGTGTCTATACGCTGTATTGACAGTGCAGGTGGGTCTGGTGGGTTGTGTCTATACGCTGTATTGACAGTGCAGGTGGGTCTGGTGGGTTGTGTCTATACGCTGTATTGACAGTGCAGGTGGGTCTGGTGGGTTGTGTCTATACGCTGTATTGACAGTGCAGGTGGGTCTGGTGGGTTGTGTCTATACGCTGTATTGACAGTGCAGGTGGGTCTGGTGGGTTGTATCCATACGCTGTATTGACAGTGCAGGTGGGTCTGGTGGGTTGTGTCTATACGCTGTATTGACAGTGCAGGTGGGTCTGGTGGGTTGTGTCTATACGCTGTATTGACAGTGCAGGTGGGTCTGGTGGGTTGTGTCTATACGCTGTATTGACAGTGCAGGTGGGTCTGGTGGGTTGTATCTATACGCTGTATTGACAGTGCAGGTGGGTCTGGTGAGTTGTATCTATACGCTGTATTGACCGTGCAGGTGGGTCTGGTGGGTTGTATCTATACGCTGTATTGACAGTGCAGGTGGGTCTGGTGGGTTGTATCTATACGCTGTATTGACAGTGCTGGTGGGTTGTATCTATACGCTGTATTGACAGTGCAGGTGTGTGTTACGGGTTTTGTATTAAGACATCAGTAGAGCTGGTATGGATGTGGCTTTTGTGCCTACACATAGCAACAGCGTTGTGGGCGTTTACTGTGGGTTGTGTATAGACACAGTGAGTGCGTTGTGGCGGGTTGATGCGGGGTTGCTTGTTTACACATGACCGTGGCAAAGTGGCGGGCTGCGTGTGTGTCTGTGCTCATCCAGGACAGTGTGGTCCGATTCCCTCTCAGGTCACAGTAATGGCAGTCTAGTGGGTTGTCTCGATGCAGAGTTATTGCTATGTAGTGGATTATGTCTCTATAGATGGTCATGTCAGTGTGGTGGGTTTTGTCTCTCGGTGCATAGTAACGGCAATGGGATGGTGTCTATAGCCATGGCAATATGGTGGATTGTCTATAGTTACAGCGATGTGGTGGATTGTCTATAGTAACGGCAGTGTGGTGGGTTGTCTATAGTGACGGCAATGTGGGGGGTTGTCTATAGTGACGGCAATGCGTTGTGTGTGTGGGGGGGGGGTGTCTATAGTGACGGCATTGTGGTGGATTGTCTATAGTAACGGCAATGTGGTGGATTGTCTATAGTAACGGCAGTGTGGTGGGTCGTCTATAGTAACGGCAATGTGGTGGGTTGTCTATAGTGACGGCAGTGTGGTGGGTTGTCTATAGTGACGGCATTGTGGTGGATTGTCTATAGTGACGGCAGTGTGGTGGGTTGTCTGTAGTGACGGCAATGTGGCGGGTTGTCTATAGTAACGGCAATGTGGCGGGTTGTCTATAGTGACGGCAATGTGGCGGATTGTCTATAGTAACAGCAATGTGGCGGGTTGTCTATAGTAACGGCAATGTGGTGGATTGTCTCTAGTAACAGCAATGTGATGGGCTGTCTATGGTAACGGCAATGTGGTGGGCTATCTATAGTAACGGCAATGTGGTGGATTGCCTATATGGTGACGGCAGTGAAGTGGGTTGTGTCTCTATCCATAGTATAGGCACTATGTGTGTTGTTTTTCTATACAGTGTAATACGACTGTTGTTTTACACACGAAAAAGATTGCAAATAAGCGAAGAGAAATGATGGTGGAAGGAGAAATGTCCATTTCGGCGCTTGGCGTCGACAGAAGCGACGTTTTGTCTTCTGTGGTAGGTTGTCATTATCATCCTCATCATCACAATGGTCATTATCACCATTATCGTTATCATTGCTCACATTATCGCCTTATATCGCTGTCCATGTCGTCATCGTTATCGCCGTCAGTATCCTCATTATAGTTGTTACCGTCGTTATTTTTGTTATCAATATTGACATTTTTACCACTGATACTATTGGCGTTATTGATAGCGTCACCATTATCAGCAATGCCATTACCACCCCCATTCTCGTTCACACCATCATCGTCATGCCTCCCAGGTTACGCTGTGGACTTGGCGGACAGCGTGTCCGCGGAGCTGGGGTTCGAGTACCGCTTCAGAGAGGTGGAGGACAACAACTATGGGAGGCGATCGGAGTTAAATAACACCTGGAATGGCATGATTGGAGAGCTGATCGATAAAGTGAGTTGTGTGTGTGTGTGTGTCTATCCGTGTGTGTGTGGGGGGGTGGGGGGTGGCTGGGCGCACTCGCGAACTCATGTATGTTTAGAGCAGGTTTCCGTACTGAGAGAATGAAATGTGCATAGAATCATTTTCCCAGTCGGAGAGCGTTATTGTTCATGGGGCGTGAAAAACGTAATTTAAGCGGCACATAGGATGTGATCCCAGATGCATCTTAACAGAAAACTGTCTGGAAACCTTGTTCAGATATGTTCCACCGCGTTTGTTGTTGGTTTTTTTTTTTAGTTCCTGAAAGATTTTACTACTAATCAAAGATTTGACTGGGAAAAAAAAAAGATTTTCAAGTTATTCTTGCGGGTATTTCTTCAGCAAGAAATTTGGCCAACATTTTTTTTATAAGAATTGTGTAGAGTATTAACAGTACCAAGACAGCCCAGATAACGAAATTTCTCCCCTTCCCCTATGGTCTTTTGGCCTATAAACATGAATTAGACCACGGGGGACACACCCGGGCTGAATCTTTTAAGATCACAACAAAGAGTCGTGGACTTATGGCATGAGTGTACAGGGCTAAATCTCACAACATCACAACAAGGCGTGGACTTTTGGCATGAGTCTACAGGGCTAAATCTCACAACATCACAACAAGGCGCGGACTTATGGCATGAGTGTACAGGGCTGAATCTCACATCACAACAAGGCGTGGACTTATGGCATGAGTGTACAGGCTGAATCTCACATCACAACAAGGCGTGGACTTATGGCATGAGTGTACAGGGCTGAATCTCACATCACAACAAGGCGTGGACTTATGGCATGAGTGTACAGGGCTGAATCTCACATCACAACAAGGCGCGGACTTATGGCATGAGTGTACAGGGCTGAATCTCACATCACAACAAGGCGTGGACTTATGGCATGAGTGTACAGGGCTAAATCTCACAACATCACGACAAGGCGTGGACTTAGGGCATGAGTGTACAGGGCTGAATCTCACATCACAACAAGGCGTGGACTTATGGCATGAGTGTACAGGGCTAAATCTCACAACATCACGACAAGCCGTGGACTTATGGCATGAGTGTACAGGGCTAAATCTCACAACATCACGACAAGCCGTGAAGATATGGCATGAGTGTACAGGGCTGAATCTCACAACATCACAACAAGCCGTGAAGATATGGCATGAGTGTACAGGGCTGAATCTCACATCACAACAAGCCGTGGACTTATGGCATGAGTTTACAGGGCTGAATCTCAGAAGATCGCAAGGCGTGGAAATATGGCATGAGTTAAGTTTTATGGCCGATTAGACTCGGAAACTGAAAACGAAAGGAAGAACGTCATCTCTGACTACAAAAATACAAGAACGGTTTAGAAGGAAAAAAAAAAACCGTGTCGATAGACGTATATTGTCAAAACATGGACAAATGTTTCCCGAAATGTTGATTTTAGACACCTATGGCGGGCCAATCTAAGATCTCGTTTCATGAACAAGAAATTGACATCATGACCCTGAAAGCTGTATCCGATTTCCATTATGGTCTCTTGCGATATAAAGATGACTTGCGTTAGTAGCGCGTGCATGTGCGTGCCTGCATTTGTGTGGTTTAAGAAGAGAGATCGCTGAAATTCCTGTGAGCAAGGTACAGAATTACACTAAAGTGAAACTGGCCATCTTATACATATTGTCGTCGGGAAGGGAGGTGGGGGGGGGGGGGGGGGGGGAGCTAATTAGTGTTCATGAAATTTACCTTAAAAGGCAAGACGTATTGAAAGTAATTTTGTTCAGCTCACAACCTTCAAAAGTGACTTTTTTGTTTGAAGAATTCCCCTGCAGATGAACAGAAACAAATCGTTTGCAATCCCTTATCACTGGTTCATACACCAAACATACATTTCAAAATAATGCTACGTGTTATTACAGAAAACTGAATTTGACAAAACCACCTATTGGACATAATTATCAAGCCATTCCTTAGTTGGCCTTTTCGATCAAAGTAGTCAAACTAAATCTATTAAATGTAAAAGAGGTTGAACACCGTATCTCTGCCCTCGTTATTTTTCTTTTATCAGCTATTGGTAACTATTATGCTTGAACAGTACGAGCTGCTTTTGATCATGTGCAGTTGGTTAATTTGGAGCCTTTGCCACATGACAGTGTGTCCAGCTAGACTGCCCACAGAGTTGTTCATTTTCAAAGCTGTTTCTTGTCCGTAGAGGTTTGCAGCTTTTCGCAAAGAGTCTACCAGCTCTCTGGCGTACAAGGCATTGTATGCTGAGCTCTGTTCGAAATTCCCATCCTGTCAAAAAGTTTTCACTGACGGTTCCTAGTCTGAAGATGGAGTGGCCTGTGCAGCCTACTGCCCTGGGGCTCCTTCTCAGATACTGTTGGAACATATACATTCAGATGCTTCTGTCTATTCCGCTGAACTTACCGCTCTGGTTCTGGCTTTGAAGATAATCTCACAATCTTCGAAGAGCGACTTTCTGGTTCTGTCGGATTCGCTGTCAGCTTTGGAGGCCATAGCTGGCCGCAACCTTCAGCATCCAGAACTTTTACATTTTTTTAAAACTTTTTAGCACGTTGAAAGCGGACGGTTACAACATCACTCTTGCTTGGGTTCCTGGTCATGTTGGCATTGGCGGGAACGAAATGGTTGATCGTTTAGCCAAAAACGCCACAAGAGAGAAACTGTCCAACATTTATATCCCCTGCTCAGATGGGAAACCAAAAATTAACGATTATGTGAGAGACCTCTGGCAGGAGGATTGGAAACACAGACAGATAACAAACTCTTTCAGATCCGTCCAAACCTTAAGGACTTCCTCCCATCTCCGTCGGAAGGTCGTAAAGAGGAAACGGTTCTGTGCCGGCTGCACACCGGCCATTCGTATTTTACCCATGCTTACCTTTTAAAGAGTGAAGAAGCTCCGTGGTGCATTCCATGTCATGCACCACTCACAATGAAACATGTTCTTTTAGAGTGTTGGGACTTGCACGATGTGAGACACAAACATTTTACAGCGGAGTCCATGAAGATCCTGTTCAGGGATGTCCCGCCTGATGTGATCCTCGAGTTTTTGAGAGAGATTAACATTTTTCATCTGATTTAAGATTTTACGGAAGAAAGATTTTTAATGAAGTTTCTGGTGCGTTTCTAGATGTCATTTAAAGAGATGTGTGAAAGGTGTTTTTTTTTTTTTTAAATGACTGGTGAGTTGATTTTAACGTGGTGACAGCCCTGATGTGGCCCTTTGCGGTCGGCTGGGCTATAAGCAACATTATCTTGTCACACGATGCAATACACACGGCATGGTGTTAAGCATCGACTCGTGCACAACATTATCTGTGTGTGTCTGCGTGCTCGGTTGTGGGGTACCTGTTGACTTCTGGGCTTCAGTATTTTGCTCCACAGGTTCGGCGGCAGAGGATTCAATCGATCCGAAGCGAAGTTCAATCACGTTAAGTGCTTGAAGGGGACGTGTCGGTTTTTGTCAGCTATTCAGTCGTCCAGGAAGGCGTAAAGTCACATGTCGACCAGCAGTGCCCTTCCCTGACTCGCCGTGAGAATAAGAAATGCAGTGTCGCCACAGTATAGCATATCGTGACATGACTTCAGGCATCGAAATGCTTCGAATCCTGTGTCTTACAGAGGTGTTAAGCGGGCAACGCTGTGTAACACACTTCCGGCACGGAATGGCGTGTTGTAACTCGATTAGTACGTAGCCGTTATCAAAACAAGATTGCCTCTATTCGTCTGTGTAGGGGGCGCTGTTTTATAGCTTAATGGAAGGTTTGAGCAGCGTAATGAGAAACGCATGCGAAGGTAGGGGACTCCCTAGCTGTTTGTCCTGGATCATGTGCAGTAAGACAGTTTTATTGCATTCAGACTTGACGTCTGAACCTACCAAAGGTTAAAACGGTTGACGGGGAACAAGCATCAGAGGAGAGGGGACGCAACTCGCATTGAAACCACCAGTATGATTACACATTATAACGGGCGGCAAAAATAACCGCTTTTATGTTGGACGCCTGTTGATTCGAACTCACAACACTTGATTACACTTGATGTTTTTACTTCACTTTGACATTCAGAGCACTAGGCAGAAATCATATTGCGTCAACACCGAGTGATGGCCACCGAGGGAAGGCCTCGCCCAGCCCGCGGCCGTCCCGAAACCCTCTTCACACTCCAGCCCGACTGACCCAGTCCTCGGCGCCAATCCTTTTCCCGAAGTTACGGATCCAATTTGCCGACTTCCCTTACCTACGTTGTTCTATCGACTAGAGGCTGTGCGCCTTGGAGACCTGCTGCGGATATAGGTACGGCCTGGCACGAGAATCACACCGTCTCCGTGGGATTTTCAAGCACACACACACACACACACACAACACAACACATGGGCCCATGCTACACATCATAGACACACGTGTACATCCACTACACACGCGCACACACAGCACACATCACACACACACACACACACACACACACACCACACACACACACAACACACACACACACACACACACCACATGGGCCCATGCCCA
>CM031602.1:12069549-12164549 GCA_018398815.1 Conus ventricosus | reverse complement strand
AGCGACTCCTGTCCCAGGTAAGGGTGGATGGGTGAGCGAGTGTTGAAGTCTCTTGTGGTTGGGGGAGGGGGGAGGAGTTTTTCAGCTCCCTGTAGTTCTCCGTGGGCGTCTTAAGGTTTCGGGGCGGGGAAGTGGATGGGGTGGGGGGGGGGGTGGTAAATTTGCTGCAAGTAAGGGTCGATGGATGAGTGTGGGGGTAAGGGGGAGGAGTTCTTCAACTCTCAGTGGGCGCCCTCTTGTTCAGGGCAGCGACTCCGGTCTCGTGTACGGGTGTGTGAGCAAGAGTCCTCTCCTTCATTTGTCTGTGGTTTTCCATGGGTGCCTTTGCGTTTTCCTGACTTCAGTTGACTTCGACGCGGTATCGGCCCTGATATGGCCCTTTGCGGTCGGCTTACCTCGTGCTTCAGGGCAGTGTTTGGGGGGAAGGGTAATGGGGAATAACTCTCCTTCAGCTCTGTGTGGTTCTGCATTGGCGCCCTCATATCTCATGGCAATGACTCCTGCCCCAGGTAAAGGTTGATGGGTGGTGGGGCATGGGGGAGGGTGGTCCTCCATCAGCGCTCCCTGTTGTTCTCCGTGGGCGCCTTCGTATATCAGGGCAGCGATGCGCGCCCCGTGAAGGGGTGGATGGATCTGTGTGGTGGTACGGGATGGAAGGTCTCCTTCAACTCTGTGGTTCTCCTTGGGAGCCTTCATTTCTTGGGGTAGTGACTCCTGCCCCGGGAAAGAGTGGATGGGTGTTGGGGTAAGGGGGGGGGGGGGGGGGAAGAGTTCTTCAGCGTTGGTTCTCCATTGTGCTGTCATGTTTCAGGGCGGATCCCTACCCCGGGTAAAACAAAGGGTTGAGTGTGTGCGCGCGCGTGTTTCTGTGTGAATGAATGATAGACGTTAGGAAGGAGAGGTTTGTGTGGGGGTTGCGCGCACATCTGTGCGTGAGCGTGCGCGTGTGTGTGTGTTGGCGAGAGACGAAGGTGGGGAGGGAAGGGTTTTGGTGGGAGTCTCCGGCAAATACGAACGAGTTTTGCCTCATCTTGGATTTGAAGCTGGAGCGCATTGACTTTGGTTCCTTTCCGTTTGATGTTCATACCCACCGAAGACGTTCATGGTAGCTAAACGGGAACGGCTGTTTTAGGAGACTAGTGGGAAGAGAGAGAGCCTCTCTGGTACTGCACCTACATCACCAGAACGACAACACGCGAAGAGGAGAAACGGAAAGATCAACACTTAAAACGGGAACGGCCGTTTCGGGAGAGCAGTGGGAAGAGGGAGGGTGCCTCTCTGGCACTGCACCCTTATAACACGAACAACACACCAAGGAGTGCAACGAAAAACGAAGGATCAATACTTTTGTACGGCGCCGGGGAGGTTTGAACTAGTTGCGTGTGACTGCGCGAACTTGGTGCTACAGCACTGAGCCAACTAGACGCCCATTCCGATTTCAGGGATGTGCTTTATGTGTCTGGGGGATGTAGGGTCTATGGAAGAGATAGAACTGAATGGCTTGGGGGGGAGGCGGAGTGGGGGGAGGGGCATATGAAAACGATAGATGGGGTGGAAGGGGTTGGCTGTGTGTTTAGGGAGAGTATAAATTCGAGGTTGTTATTTTTTGTTTTTCAAATTTCTGAATCATTACGGCGGCTTCATTCAAGGACAGTGATGTGCGGGTGGGGGGTGGAGCTGGGGAGTTGGAGACAAGGGGATATAAGAGGTTTAGGCATTCAGCAACAGGCTGGGTGGTAGAATGTGAGTGTTAGAGGGAACGGTAAGAGAAAGACGGTCACAATCACCAGCTTTTGTCATGTTACGACTTGGAGAGGCTAGTATGTAATGCGTAAGTGGAGAGAGAGAAGGGAGAGGTGAAGGATTTCCGTATTTAACTGAAAGTGGTCGGGGAACAGCAGGGCTAGAGATCGCTAAGCGTGTGTTAGCAGGACGGGGGAGGGGGGGGGGGGGGTATTGAACGTGTTTTTCTTCATCACTGGAGGCTGTTGCGACACAAACTGTCACCTCACTACAAAATATCGCACAGTGACATTCTGTATTGATGTTGCGACAGAAAATGTCACCTCACTTCAAGATATCGCACAGTGACATTGTGTATTGATGTTGCGACACAAAATGTCACCTCACTACAAAATATCGCACAGTGACATTCTGTATTGATGTTGCGGTACAAAAATCACATAGCTATATCGCTTTTGCAATACAAAACATCACCGTGGCTCCTGGAATTACGTTTTCTTCCGGCAGGTCACAGATGTATGTTCTCCTGAAACAAACAGTCGCTGTATTTCAACATGTGGTTTTGGCTAAGGTCTAAGCTGTTATCTTTCTGTGAGATATGCAAGATGAAACGGAGATAATGGTGATGGAAAAACGCCTACGTCTAACCGCTTAATGACGCCACCATCTCATTGGTAGTTTTGACGCTGGCAGTGATCTTTTCTGACGACTACGATGACGATGGTGATGCTGATAATAATTTTGTCTTTGAGAAGCTTTTGTTGATGGTCCCATGTTCATGTTTTCGTGGACGAATGCTCGGAGAAATATGTCTGTACGGGCCTACGTCAGTCTAGCTATATTTTTAACCACTTTTTTTTTTTTACCAGACAGGGTTTTTTTTTGTTTACTGGGTTGACCGTTTTTGTTGTTGTTGTGTTTGTTGTTTTTGTTAGATGCTTAATCTGAATCTGGTTGTGGTCACACCATTTGGATATGCTAAATATTTTCTTATCTATCTTGCATATATAGATTACATGATACAAGTGACAGGTCAGACACGACCCTTACATTCCCCAAATAGCGATAGTTTGTTCTCAGCAGACATGACTGTGTGACTTACTGGGACAGAATGTCACCTTGGGTGACACCCTGTACCGTGTTGTCATTCTGTGGAAGATACTACACACTGCCTAGCTGCTCACGCCATCTAGCTAAGATTACCACAAAATTAAGGCTGAACACATGGAAGACCAAATTTTCTCCTGAAGTTGGTGTGTCTGTGGAAAATTCATCTCTGTGCATCACCTATTAGATCGTCCAGTTTTAACTGAAATGTATAAGGCGAAAGGTATCAATCTTGACAAATATGAAAATGAGAGTCAAGTTCTGTCTGACTCATGCATAATTGAGATTGCCGCCACTTTAGCCAGTTCTGAGGTAGCTAGACTATTATGAAGGTCCTTAACTGATATGCTGTTTTCTTTTTCATAAGTGTATGCAGATGTATGTGTTGAAATGACTTAAGTGTTTGTTTGTTTTGTTTTTGTTTTGTTTTGTTTTGTTGTTTTTTCCGTCTAATATCATCCGCCGGATGAAAAGACGTAAAATAAAACCACCACCACCTGTCATTCTGTAATGCAACGTTAGTACATAGTGTCACACACAGACATTTTGCATCGGGGTGGGATTTTATACTGAAATGATAGCATAAAATGTCACCGGGTGGCATTTTGCAATGGGGTGACATTTAGTACCGCAACAGATGCCGTCATGCTCCGAGCCAAGGTTTTGTTTTGTTGGTGTTTTTTTTGTTTGTTTGTTTGTTGTTTTTTCCTCCCTATGCTCCTCGACGATATGCCATAAGTGGTGGGACACAGAAACTGGGTGCTGTGGCTTGGCAGGAGGGGTTGCAGGAATGAGATATGTGTGCGGGCATGAAACGGTTATTTTTGAGTTTTCCTCTCTCTCTCTCTCTCTCTCTCTCTCTCTCTCTCTCTCTCTCTCTCTCTCTCTCTCTCTGTATGTATGTATAAATCAGTCTCTCTCTCTCTGTCTTTTTTTTCTCTGTGTGTGTGCGTGTGCGTCCGTGCGCGCGCACTCTCTCTCTCCATCTCCTCTCTCTCTCTCTCTCTCTCTCTCTCTCTCTCTCTCTCTCTCTCTCTCTCTCTCTCTCTCTCTCTCTCTCTGCCGAGACTCGAGGCTTGTGGATTTTATGGAGGTAGGCGAGAGAGGGGGGAAGTCACGTTACACTCGTACACTAAAGTATAAAGTCCCAACTCTAACGCTCGCGGGCAAAAATGTATTCACGCCATTTACACACACACACGGGTACATGCGTACACACGACCAACACCATGCACCTTTGGGAGCACATGTATGTGCACATCCACTGACGGAGCCAACGCCATTTGCAGGATTTAACATCGGCAAAAGCGTCTTTCCTTGGATTCACACACAGAAATCAAAGGGGGGGGGGGGGGGGGTCTTTTTCATTGGCCGTTTTTGCGGGTTTGGGCTTGCCATTGGTCGTTTCATTTCAGATTCATGTCCTCCAGTAACCAGTGCAAGGGGAGGGCGGGTGGGCGGGAAGGGAGGAGGGGGGGGGGGGACAAGGTAGTATGTCGTCGGTTGGACTGATGCCTGGTTCCTTTCAGATCGGTGTCGGGGCGGATATTGGCGGGGCGTGGTGGTTCTTCGTGCTGATCATCATCTCCTCCTACACGGCCAACCTGGCGGCCTTCCTGACCATGAAGCGGATGATTAAACCATAGAGACCGTGGATGACTTGGTGAAGCATCCCACCATTAAGTACGGGGTGCCAGCGTCTGGCGCCACACTGCAGTTTTTCAAGGTAGAGTGTACGTGTGTGTGTGTGCGTGTGCGTGTGTGTGTGTGTGTGTGCGTGCGTGTATGTGGGTGTGTGGTGTGTGCGTGCTGTGTGGTGGTGTGTGTGTGTGTGTGTGTGTGTGTGTGTGTGTGTGTGTGTGGTGTGTGTGTGTGTTGTGTGTTGCAAGTTGTGTTGAGGGGTTGTTTAAACAGTCTGTTCCACCCAACTGAAGCTCAGCTGTCGTGTTCGTGAGCTACAGTATGCAAGTGTGTATGGATGGAGAGGAGAGGTGGGTTCTCTCTCTCTCTCTCTCTCTCTCTCTCTCTCTCTCTCTCTCTCTCTCTCTCTTTGCGCGCGTTCGTGTGTGTGTGCATGTTTGTGTCTAGGAGTACACATGCATGTCTGTAGCCGTGTGAGTGTTCTTCATTAAAAAAGATTAAACACACTTAGTCGCATTCGCTGTATAAGTCCGTGTCGTTTTGTGCTTGCATACGTGTGTGAGTGTGTGTGTGTGTGTGCGTGCGTGCGTGCGTGTGTGTGTGTGTGTTGTGCTCACGCGCGCGTGAGAGTACATGTGCGTGCATGTGCGGGTTTGTGTGTATGTACGTGTATGCATGCGCACGCGTGTGTGAGTCGACGTCAGTGCCTAGCTCTGTAATTCAAAATTTGTGTTATTCATTTCTGCTGCAGACTTCAGAGGTGCCAGTGTACAGACAGATGTATGAATACATGGTGAACCACCCTGAGGTGCTGACCTCCACATCTGATGAGGGCATTCAAAGGGTGGGTTCTTTGCCTAGGGACTTGAGATAACAGCCAGTGTGCACCAGTGTGCATGCTGCTGAACGGTGCCCAACCCATGTGTGACTGGCTCATTGCTTTGGCCGTTTCTCTACCTTGTTCAATGTCAGCCCTCATGTGGCCCTTTGCGGTCGGCTGGGCTATAAGCAACATTATCTTATCTTACCTTGTTCAATGTGCAATATGTCCTTGAATGATCAGTGCTCCTCCTTTTGAGTTCAGGGCATTGGATGCGAGTCTCATGGCATATTTCAGTCAGTCAGTTTGTCTTTTTGTCTGATCTGTTCCACTGCATTTGAAAAAAAAAAGATTGATAATCGAGCAGGCATGAACAGATGAGCAATGTGTGCGAAACACATAAGACTAACATGAAAGACGGAACGATGGAATCCTTTATTGGGTATGAGCAGATGTTAGAAGTGTGTGTGTGTGTGTGTGTGTGTGTTTCGTGATTTTTGTTTTTGGTCGGTTTGATTTTGGGGGTTATCTTTCACTAAATACGTCATCATACAGTGGTCTATTTTCTGACAACAACAACGGGGAAAAAAACCCTGTCCACAGCACAGACATTCAGCTCGGTAAGAGAAGATAGTCAGTTGATGGAAAGAAGCTTTTTGAACGTTAGTAGAACTGTAGTCCATCAGGGGACGATCATCTCTTACTGTGCTGAATATCGATTTTGACCAGCTTGCTGAATATCGATTTTGACCAGCTATTGTTCATGTGTGCATGTATGAAAAGTATACTGACTTCCATAAAAAACGCGAAAGCAAAACAAGCTGAAGGTTAGGGGAGAATTTTATTGGTCACAATTGTACAGAGTGGAAGCGAGAATTCAACGTGATTTGATTCATTACACCGGTAATGTGTGAAAATGTCATCAGCAATATGTCTTTCTGTGGAAAATCCAAGGTCACGTGACAAACCAGCTTGAAGTCCTAATACCGTATGTGGCCTCCATTTGCATGGACAACTGCTTGACACCTGCGGCTCATTGAGTGGACCAGGTGGTTGATGCGTCCCCTTGGCACACCAGCCCACACATGGACGATGGCCTGGTGAAGTTGAGCCGCTGTTGCTGGTCGTGGACGCAGGAGGTCCAACCGTCTGCCAAGTTCATCCCAAAAATGTTCTATTGGGTTTAAATCGGGACTGAGGGCTGGCCAGGGCAGCACATTGACGTTGTTATGCTGAAGCAATTGCTGGGTGGCCCTGGCGGTGTGTGGTCTTGCATTGTCCTGTTGGAATGTCCAGTTTGGGTGTTGCGCAAAAAAAGGATCGACATGGGGTTGCACCTGGTTGATGTAGCGCTGTGCATTGACACCCTGTCCGCGACCAGGACCAATGTTCTGAAAGATGACTGGTCCTATGGCGTGGTTAATGCCAATTGCACCCCATATCATAACGTTCGGGCCTCCCCAGGGGTTCCGCTCTACCACACAGGAGTCGGCATAGCGTTTACCAGGTCGACGCCATATTTTGACACGACCGTCAGCCATGTCAATACAAAAACGGCTCTCATCTGAGAACAGTATGCGTCCCCACTGCTGCCTGCGCCAGTTGATTCGGGCTTGTGCCCACTGCAGCCTGTCCTGCCGTGTCTTGGTGTCAGTACCGGACCTCTGTGAGGACGCCTACATGCCAGCCTGTTCTCCTGAAGACGCCGCCGCACAGTGTTGAGGCCGATTCGTTGCTGGAGATTCCCAGGCACCTATCGAGCAGTGTTAGTGGCGTTTGCCGCCTGTCCCGCAGATGGGTTCGAACAAAATGGCGATCCTCTCTTGGTGTGGTGACCCGAGGACGGCCTGGCCGGGGACGATCATCAGTGGTACCAGTGACTCGCATGCGGTGCTGCAGACGATAGATGGTTGAGATGTGGACGTTAAAGATGTTGGCGACCTGCCTGGCATCCACACCAGCCTCCAGATGGCCTAGGGCACGATTGCGTTCCTCTGCTCGTAGTCTTGGCATCTCTGTAGCGCTCAGACGGCAAGTCGTTATCTGAACCTTGTAGCGCGGCTTTATAAAGGCTGCATGCCTGCGTACTTGTCGCTGGTTAACTTTGCTCTGCATGGTGTGCACGTGCCTCGCATGCAGCAACCAGTTTGCCATTTTTGTTGACCTCCAATGCCGGGAATGATGTGTTGCTCACACAATTTTTTCACTGCACGTGAGTCTTGGACCCAAACAACTTGCCACAATGGTTCAATATTGTATATTCACCCCTTTTCACTCGAAAAATAGCCTTTCAATTTTTCGCGTTTTTTATGGAAGTCGGTATAGTAATCGAGTGGTTGGTCACTTTCCAAGTTTTATTTATTTAGGTTTGGATTGGCGAAGGACCAAGTTATATGCCTGTGTGCTTTCTTGCTTATCAGTTACGATTCAAAAGGCGAATATGTCTTCACTTTCAACTGTTCTAGCTTTTTTGTAAATACACAACATTAAGGTGTAATTAATATCTCGTTGAGTTAGCACTGGGCGACTGTGCATTTGAATCATGTGCTTATGATAATGAATAAAGTGAATTATCTGGCTAAAAAAAATATATCCGTGTACAGACACTTTCAAAACCCTATTATGTAGATAACGCATCTTTTTCGTGAATACAAAGCTGCTACTTAAACATCCATTCCCTGTACGTAAGGGTAAGGTAAAGGGCGGTAATTCACCTTCACAGAACTTCAAGTGCAAATGCATGTTTTTATCATTTCCTATTTCTCACTAAACTGGGTGCCGCTTTGTTTTTGTAAACTTAGCTACAATACCGTTTTTCCTCTTTGTTCAAATCTGAATTCAAAGGAGAACACTAAATTATTGGGGTGGGTGGGGGGAGGGGGATGCAAAATGCGCACACGGATGCACGTTACGTGAAGCAAAAGTAAAGGTGCACCCGACTCTTGCTTTAAGTGATAGGGATTAATACGATTTGTCCTCTCCTACCCCAGGTACGCGACTCCAAAGGGAAGTACGCCTTTTTAACAGACAGTTCCGCCATAGAGTATGCCAACAACCGTGAACCTTGTGACACGACGACTGCCGGCCCCAAACTGAACAACAAAGGATTCGGCATTGCCACACCCGGGGGTCGGAGCTCAGGTAGGGTGTTTCCTTCATTTTCCTGTTGTGCGTTCGTTCACCATCTCCACCGTGGGTTATGTTTTTCTACCGCGTGTGTGGGTCGCTTGATTCATGGTTGAAAGTTGAAGATATCCTCAGAACAGAGCTCCCTTTGTAGGTTCGCATATATCAGCATAAGATAGAAGTAAAAGTGGAAATCAAGAAAGATACTTTTTTTTCAGGTGTAAATTCAGGGACGAAAAAGTAAAGTGGCAGTTGAAGAGACTGACCAATGATGTCGGTGATGTTGTAAGCTGAATGAAGCTGGGAAGTTCTTCTGTTCACTCTAGTTTGTTGTGTTGAACTAAGCTTAAGGTGTATACCTGCTTTAATGTAAATTTCAAAAATGTTCTAGTGGTGGGGAGGGATTGGGTGTGTATGTGGGGAAGGGGACGAGAGGGGGTATCCTTCCCCCCCCCCCCCCCCCCAGCCCTCCTTGAGTTTCAGGGATTTTTGCTTTTCCTTAGTGAGAGCCCTGTTAAAGGAAATGAAGGAAAAGAGTTGGTTATGTGGGGCTCACAGCCTATATTGCCACCGTTGAGGGTGGGGAGGGAGTCCAAGGGGCAGCCGCCGCCCCTTCGCCCCTTCCCCACACTTCTTCCGAAGCCGATGATTTTCTATTTAAACAACAGATACATTTTTTATGCAGAATGCAGGATGAGAAACGATGACACAAAACTAAGGTAGACAATTATGTAGTCTTTAGACCTATACACACCAGTAAGTAGAGTGCCTGTGAATATGAAACGGAAATTCGAACGCTGAAAGAGAAAGAATTAAATCCAAATTCGGATGCAGAAAGAGAGAGAGCGATAAAACTAAGTCCATATAGAAATTCGGAAGCAGAAAGAGAGGCGATAAAACTAAGTCCATATAGACTTTTGTGTACTGGTTAGGTCTATCAATTTCAAACACATGCTCAAAAGAAATCATGACTGCTGAAATTACTGATCAGAGACTACCGATCTAAAATTGACGTTGTCGACATTGCTGGACCAAGCGTTTCAGAGTTGCGATATCCTAATTTTTTGTTGTTGTTTATTCATTCAGTGGCTCATTCCAAACAAAAGCTAAATGAGTTTTTTTTTCTTTTTTGTTTTTTAGCATAACCATGCTGTAAGATTTTAAAGCCGGATTTCATTTCTGTTACGTTTAGATGATTATCATCGTCATCCTCATGTCATTACAAAACGGGTAGAGCAGAGCAGGACATTTTCAGTCGTGTGTGTCTTTCAACTTTTGAAAAGTGACACCAGATCTTCATCCCTTTTTACGTAGTCGTCTGCTAGGTCGATATCTACAGGTGATTACATTTTGAAATCCATAGGTGTAACGGTGAAAAAAGGGAAAGATCATCTGCAAATGAACAAGCTGGTTGTAATTAATACCACAGACACACTAGGTCGATATCTACAGGTGATTACATTTTGAAATCCATAGGTGTAACAGTGGAAAAGGGGAAAAATCGTCTGCAAACGAATAAGCTGGTTGTAATTAATACCACAGACACATTGTGAATCCACACACTACTTTCTGTTCTGGTGACTTGTTTGTTTTTCTGTGTAACATGGCTCTTCTCTTCTCTTCTTACCTCACTGGCCTTCTGTTGGGCATAAGGCAGCTCAGAGAGAGAAAAGAAAACATGTAAGAGTTTTGCAGTTTGACAGACGGGCACACGCAGTGACGTGTTCCGGCATGCCGTATTCGCAAGCCCATTCTCAAAACCTATTTTTGTCATCGTCATTGGTGATGTTTTACATTCTTCCGCACCTGTTGTCATGCCGTGAGTGTTGTCATGCCGTGACGTGTTGTCATGCCGTGACGTGTTTCTGTTCCAGAGACCAGATCACCCTGGCCGTACTGAGGCTGAAAGAGGGAGGGGTGCTGCACACGTTACAGCAGCGGTGGTGGATAGAGAAGGGGCAGTGCGGAGGGGGCGACACTGGAGGAGGGGGAAACTCCAAGGTCAGCCTCTGGAAGCGTTGAGAATTGTGCCATAGCTCTGTAGAAGTAGTTGTTGACGTCACATCTTCACAAAATGATTCAGGTGGACAACATGCCTCGGGATGTTTGTACTTCAACGACGTTTCAAATGACCCCTTTCTTGGGCCGTGCGTAAGGCAGTGTAAAAGGAGAGAGGATGAGGCAAATGGTGAATGTCTCCTCTGGACGGTGGGTCTATCACCTGAAATGTGGAAGACTACAGCCGCATAGATCTCCACATCCATCCCCACCCCAGCCCCGAAATATAATCTTTGTCGCCATAGACGAGGTCACAAGTTGAAATGCAAGATCTGGGTGATTGAATGGAGGCGTTCTAAGAAAGTCGTTAGCTGGTATAGAGGTGTTCAGTATCACGGTGGTATGGAGGTGTTCAGTGTCACGGTGGTATGGAGGTGTTCAATGTCACGGTGGTATGGAGGTGTTCAATGTCACGGTGGTATGGAGGTGTTCAGTGTCACGGTGGTATGGAGGTGTTCGATGTCACGGTGGTATGGAGGTGTTCAATGTCACGGTGGTATGGAGGTGTTCAGTGTCACGGTGGTATGGAGGTGTTCATGTCACGGTGGTATGGAGGTGTTCAATGTCACGGTGGTATGGAGGTGTTCAGTGTCACGGTGGTATGGAGGTGTTCAGTGTCACGGTGGTATGGAGGTGTTCAGTGTCACGGTTGCATTGGAAAGCCGATGTTGGCACAATGTTGCTTCTTTAAATAGAAGAGTCTACACAAGCCATGTAAGCATCACCTCCAAAGGGGGTAGATTCAAGGTCAAATGCCAGACTACAAAAAAGTGCATGTGCATGCGTGCGCTTGTTAACGCGCATGCGAGCGGTGGGGTGTGTGTGTGTGTGTGTGTGTGTGTGTGTGTGTGTGTGGCGCATGTGTAAAAAGCTGTTCACTCCGCTTGAACTGTGTGCAGCCATTCAGTGTAAAGTCGGTTTGGCTCCCTGTTCCATTTCTTTCCAATGTTTGTTTCAATCATCGTGTTATATACGCCAAGTCAAAAGGCCGATTGTTTTTGTGTGCCCACGGTCAGAAACTTGTGACGACGGTCAGAAACTTGAGGCATAATAGTAACGGTCCATCAATCAGATGAAGCTTGGCTACTCTTGTGTGATGCAGAGAATTAACACCCACAACCAGACTGATTCCTTGAACCAACAGTCGGTTCCTCATGGCCACACATTGTAAAGAGCGGAGCCACCACTCTATGCAACCGCCGGAAGAACGACACGAAGCTGAAGACAGACTACTACAGGGGAAAAAATGTACATAAAATGGCGAAGAGCGAAAACAATGTTTAGAAAGATGGTAACAACCAAGCCCCCCCACCCTCATGCCCTGCTCCACCACCGCAGTGTTATTGATCGATAAGATCACAATCAGGGTTTCCCTTAATCTTCATCGAGGCCTAATCCGTAGCTGCGGCTGTGGTTTTTCAGGGTCTTCTCAAGGAGCTTAGCGCGTGTGTACGTATGTTGCTGATCCGCTTTCTCTGTTCAGGGGCTTCCACAGCAGGACGTGGTGGAAACTCCGCTATTTGTCTGTTAAGCTAGCGCGTGCTCTCTCTTGCTCGCTCTCTCTGTCTCTCTGTCTCTTCTCTCTCTCTCTCTCTCTCTCTCTCGCGCGCGCGCGCGCTCTGGAACAAAATCTGACAGCATGACCATGCTTGCTATTCATCAGACCTGCATGTGCCCTGATATGGCCTCCGTCATCGGCCGGGCTGTAAACTTGATTTGATCCCGTCTCGGTCCGGTCTCCCCTCCCAAGAACAAAATCACAACACATCAGCTTGCTCAATAACCGTTCTGGCATATACGTGCTTTTGTTTTCTTGTAAAGATAAAAATGCATGAGAAGGGGTGTGTGTGTGTGTGTGTAATTAATATCTTATATTATATTTCATTATATGATATTATAGTATAGTGTTAGGTAGTGTAGTATAGTATATCATATTATGTTATATTGTTTTCATGAGATCCCGGTCGACCACCCCGTGCCTCTATAGAGCTCTCCAACTCTTACGGGAGAAAAAAAATTACATATGGAAAAAAAAAAGACATTCGGAGCAGCAAAAACAGTGAATAACATGTTAGCTGAACTATCAA
The DNA here is from genome assembly GCA_018398815.1 of Conus ventricosus. NCBI lineage: Eukaryota > Metazoa > Mollusca > Gastropoda > Neogastropoda > Conidae > Conus > Conus ventricosus. Next base: position 12,151,967 of record CM031602.1, on the reverse strand, counting down.
CATCCCAAGTGTAAACAGGACCAGGCTGCACTGCAAGGGCCCGCCATTTCACTTATTCATCACTCCGAAGAAAGATCTTTAACCAAATTTCTTGTGTGTTTTCAGGTGTAATTTTAAAGGACTGTGTGAATGAGTTTATTTTTTTCCTTTTTTTTCTTTTAAAATATGACTTGTGAGTTGACTTAAGCACTGTGACCGCCCTGATGTGGCCCTTTGCAGTCGGCTGGGCTATAGCCCAGCAACGCTACCTTACCTTACTCCGAGCGGTTTGCAGGGCAAGACTCCGCTGACCCTGAGCAACGTGGCGGGCATCTTCTACATCCTCATCAGCGGCCTGGTCTTTGCCATCCTCCTGGGCGTCTTTGAATTCCGCTTCTTCAGGAGTCGGAACGGGAAGGTGAGCTGGACGAAGGGGGACACTGACTTGGAGAGAGGGGGGTGGGAGAGAGGAGGGGAGGAAAGGAGGAGAGGACGAGGACGGACGAAGTTGCAGAATTATTGCTATGTTTGTATCCGGGCTTACCTTTCAACATTTTCTTAGTCGTGGTCTGTCAGTGGTTAACACGTAAGACAGGGAGGATTTTTTTTTCTTTGTTGTTATTGTTGCCTAAGTACATATATCTAATGCAATGAAACTGCGCTGCTTGAATCTATGTTAGTATTTATTGCTTATGTGTAAGTAGGCCTAAATCTTGTTTCAGGTGCCGCTCTTCATTGTAGTTTTTTGTTTTGTTTTGTTTTCAAATCATTCACATTTGTCAATTGCTGAAATTTAATGGTGTATTCCAGTGTAGTTAACCTTGTTTTATTGAAACAAAACGGCACTTCCAAGACTTGGTTAAAAAGCAAAAACAAAAAAGAAAAAAGCAGTTTGTTTGTCTTCGTTCTACACAGCAGAGTGGTTTAATGCACTCAGAATTTGCTTCTCATCTTGGATGCTGTTTTAATCACAAGTTTCGATATTTGAAGCGGTACCAGTTTTGATACCCTCTGTCTTAGACACAAGCGCGCGCACCCCCAGATCGTGATGTTCACGAGCAGTTTTCAATTTTCAGTCCAACGGCCAGTGGCCAGAGGCCGACATGCGAGAGAGCCAGACCTACACTCAGAGTTCTCTGGTGCACACTCCTTGTTCACCTGAAGGCATCAAGCTTCCCTACGACGGCAACAACACACTGTCCAGGGTAGCCACCGAGGTGCGTGAGTGGGGGACTGGGTATATATAGGTGGGTGGCTTGGTAAGTGTATGTTGAATGCTCAGGGTGCTAGGTTGTGAGAGTTGGCATGCGTGTGGCAGTCGAGTTTTCTGGTATGAGTTCAGGGTTTCAAGTCTTTTCCCCTTAATACATGATGCCAATCACCTTGAAGTTTACCTTTCTGCACCTCCATGCATACACATCAACTCGATGACTCGCACACTCACAAGCACTGACCACCTCCGAGTTTTCACGACCGTAACGTGCAGCCAATTCAAATACCGATGTTAATGCTCATGTGCGGGTGCAGAAAGATAAAGATGGGTCCGAACAGAAGAGTGTTCTGAAATGCTGGACAGTATATTGGACAATGCATGTGTCCGTGGGTTCCCGGCCGCATTCTTAAGTGAGCGCATGAAACGGTGTTGGGGAACTGGCATAAAACAAAATTGATCCAACTTGTGAATGCCTGGTTTGTATGAGTTCTAAGTAAGAATGACTCAATTCTTAAACTGCATGCCCTTATAGAGAGTGGAGTTGTAATACTCAGTTTTTTTCCCCGCTCATTGTTGTTGGGAGCATATCTTTGTGCCCACGTCTCTTTGTGCCCACAGACGTATCTTTGAGCCCACGTCTCTTTGTGCCCACGTCTTTTTGTGCCCACGTCTAACCCTAACCCTAACCTAACCTATCCCTAACCTATCCTAACCCTACTACCTAACCTAACTCTACTACCCTAACCTATCCTAACTACCTAACTATCCCTAACCTAACCTATCCTAACCCTATCCAACCCTAACCTACCTACCACTTTATAGAGACGTGGGCACAAAGAGACGTGGGCACAAAGGGATGCTCCCTTGTTGTTGCATTACTAACAAGAGTCTTCGCTTTGTTTTTTTTACTAACAGTACACATATGATGCCCCACCACGGTTGATTGGTTTCGAGTCGTTCATGCGTGACGACCAGCCCTGCTACAGCAACCAATGACAGCAGCTCCACACAGCGTCTCCTCTCGTCCTGGGCCATCACCCCCATCCCTCTCCCTCCTTATCGAAACTTTCTGCCAAAATTATTCATTCTTAGTATCTTTGATTTCATCTATTTTACGGGCTCGTTCAATTTTCTCATTCTTTACCCTTTACCTTTAATGATATTTGTAAGGGGGGAGGGAGGGTGGGGGTCTGGTTGTTTGCTCATGTGCCCCTCAGATGTTCAGTCTTTCGGTTTACCAAATCACCATATGAGAGAATGAACGGTATGTACATTTTGTTTTTCTTTTCATTCCAAATTATATTGTCTCCAGTAAAAAACATGTAAGACAGACTCTTGCCTTGTAAAATGCTTAAAATGCAGTAAGTTGTATACGGGCTGATGACTGACAGAATACTGTGAGCACCTACTGCCCGAATACAGAATGGCAAGACGAGGAAGTAACCGTTTCAGATCAAGGTCACATGAAGGAGGAGAAGAATGGGAGACGTGGGGTAAGGGAAGAGGCAGGGCAAATGAAAAAAAAAATCTGCACATGCATACACACACGTGAACAAGTCGAAATAATGAAGTAGTGGAAGCACGGAAATCGCGAACATGGAATGTCCCAAGGAGTGTGGATGTGGTGTTGAGCACTACGAAAACACCCTCTTGTGTGTTGACAGGATATCGTACAAGGCTAAGCAGGGCTGCCATGCTGTTTTGTGTTCTCTGCCATCGAGCAGTGTCATGTGTAGCATGCCATTCTTTAAAACGAGATTCCAAGTCTATTGAGTCGCGCCTCTAAATTGGCTCACTCAGAAATCAAAAATCTTGCGTGGGATTGGTCCGGTTTTGTTTGGGTTTTTTTTTCTCTCCCCATCTTGGCACCTTAGATTGTGTCTCATCAAAAGTTTTTCCGGGCGGTGAAAAAACAAAGTTCCATTACTTTAAAAAAAAATTCACTTCGATTGGTAAGCAAAGAAACTGACGCATGGAGGAATTGTTCGTGGAAAATTCTTCAGGAAAATAAAAGCTATGGTAAATAAACGGATGCAAATGAGAAAAAAAATAGGTGTTAATACCTCGAGCAAAATCGCTCTAACCAGAAAGGCAGCCCAAAGTTCACATGGACTGTTGTGAAGAGGTGATGATTATACGGTACAGTCTATCATCTAATGCTGCATCCAGATGTGTTGATCCTGTTTCAAGAGTTTTTGCTGAACATACACTGCAACAGTAGCTGCTCAGATTTTCGTCGAGTTCTGTTGGTGTATTTGTAAGTTGGATAATCCCATCTGTATATTTTCTTTAAACCTTTTAGAAATTATTGGGCGAAGATACAATTTGAGATTTCCAATGACTGTAGAAAAGTAGACACTGTTGCACAATGTGCAAGTGCACGGCAGTTTTACATAGCTTAGAGAATTGTCTGAACTATTCTACGCACACATTATACACGAGAGTGAAAGTGTTTTCGTTTTGTTTTTTGTTTGTTTTTGCACACAGTGCTTTTGCATATGTGCATATTTGGATTCTTCATGTAAATAGGTACGAGACAGAATGAGTGAAACGGTATGTGTGTTCTTCAGTATATGACTTTTGGTTGTGACAACCGTGACAAAATGAATATTTCGTTTAAATACAGACTAAATGGAAATATGAACTTTTACCTACAACTTTTACACATCTGTCAGTTTGTGTTTTTTTACATGTCCATTTTTCTTTAATCGTGACTGAACATCAACTAGTGATCGTAGTCTTCCCAACTAGTTGCTTTTATACTGTGTTTAGACATTTCACCTTTTTCTTGTTGTGAAAAACTTTATAAAGGGCATTGCATGTGTTTTTTGTTTTCAGTACTGACCATGCTAAAAATTGTTCTAAAACTCGAATGCTTCTATTAGTTTCAACATTAACCTACAGCGTGCACACATGTGCTCAACAAGCGCCCTTCGGATATAAAACACTTTCGTTTTCTTTTGACACACGTATATCCGCCGATCAGCCAGTTCGCCGACAGCTTTGCCACCTTCATTATATACCCACATCCTTACATGATACCTTGCGCTCACATGGAGACTTGCTATATTTACTCAAATATTAAACATGCCCAGTCTTCACATTTGCTGGCGAAGTGGCCATGCCTCTAGTTACCGAGGGTAGTTAACGCCAGTCCCCTCACATGCATTTGATTTTAGGAGATAATCAGTCTTACCTCGCTTCAGACCAGTGTTGTGTGTGCTCTGAGCTCGAACAGGAAGACAGGAACCCAACTGCAGGTGTTGCACTGACTTGATTTCATTGCATTAACTTCATGATCAAGTCTGACGGTATGCTCGCCAGTCGACACTGATGCCGAGAAAAAGCATAGATGATGGCTCTGCTATGACATTGAACTGTGATGAACTATATGTATGATTTTTTTTATACCCACATGTCAACACTTATGTCTTCCCAATCGCGTATCATTTCACATTAATCCGTGGAAATTACTTGCATTGTGTGTCAGTTGTTCTTCGTTATGCTCCATATTTTCGTCCATAGCAAAATCGATACATTCTACATAGACCTACCAGTTCTTTTGTCTGTTAATTCAGTATAGTCTATCAGCAAGATAAAATGAAAGTATGAACAAAACCTTAGATTTGGGGGATGGAGAGGGGGGGGGGGAGCAGTACCTGTATAAAGGGTCAAATGTTTAGTAATCCGGGGTTTTAAAAAAATAATGAAATGCCAAAGGTTTTACCCATTAATGCTAGAATATATTGCAAACGTTATAAAATGAGAATCTAGGAGGGGAGGTGATAACTGATAGAGGGATTGGCTTAAGCATACGGAGTTACATGTCTTATATTGTCTTGTTCACTGCATTTTGACTGTTACCCCATGTATACACTTGTATTGCATATTTCTTAATTGCTACTATTCAGTTAATCTTGGGAATACAGTTTTTGCCCTTTATTCTTTGGAAGTGTGGAAATCTTTTGCTATCAGTTAAACTAAAAGACCAGTTGTCTCTGGAAGTGTGAATATGTGGTTAGCAATTTATCACAAACTGAACCTTGTAAAATAAGCCTTTTATACTGTAATGCACAGCACTGAAATCTTATCATTCATTTGTAGAATGTAGATATTACCTTTTTGATCATCTGCACATATATGTTCATGGAAGCTGTTTTATTTCAAAATTTCCTCATGCTTACCTGTCCAAACAAATGCCTTGTCCACGCTCCGTGTGGAATGTCATCATATCAGGATCCTCTTTTTAAAAAAATTTATTAAAAAAAAGTATTTAAAAAAACAATTAAAAAAAACCAGAAGAGCCAGGAGATGTCTCTCCATATCCAGTTAGTCAGCAAGAGCAATGGCCGTTAGTGCGTTGGCCACCTTATTCAACCAGTCGGACTAGCTCGATTTTCGTCCTTTTTTTTTTTTTGCGGAGGAATTAGCCTCTCTGCGCTTCAGAGTTCAGTCTTCTTGTTGTCGGCACTCGTGAATTCCCAAAACGGCCATTCAAACTCGCTTTTGCTTCTAAAGAAGCGTACTTGTGTTGTTTCATGAGAGGGTATGTCGGCCGTCAAATTTCGCCTTCTGCCGCACTCTGCCAACTACAATACGGTTCAGTTTTCAATCCACGGGCTGAGGCCAGATGATGTGACTACCTTCATCCTCCCCACACGATTCGCTGGAATCGTCTGTCGCATTCTTCTCTCAGTGGGAGGCTGTCATTTCAGACGAATGAGTTCTGTCTGTGGTTTCTGATGGTTTTGGGGATTTACTTTACACCACCATCCTTCCTCCCTTCTTTGTTCCTCCCGTCATCTTCATCTTCATTCGTAGATTGTCCACAATCATCAGGTTGATTATTCTGACACTTTTGGGAGGGTTGACGCAAAACAAAAACAAACCAAAAAATACCTATTTCTGCAGGAGGCTGCTAGCTCTTGACCTGAATAGGTCAAGAGTCTCTGATGTCACAGCAGCCTCTGTCAAGTTGTTGTTCCACTCCTGGATGGTACGTGGCAGGAACGAGTTTGGTCTATAGTCTCGTACACACTGGAGGGTTTACTGATGGGAGTGCAGTCTTCTGTCACGTGAGGTTGCAGCTCTGAGTTCAGATTTTCCATCAGACAAGGCCTTTCCAAACTCCACATGTACTAAGTCCTGTCTGATCTTGTAGAGCATGGCGAGCCCTGCAACCTTTCTCCGGTTTTGCAGTGATGTCCAACCTAACTCATTGATCATTTGTTGAACACTTGCATGTCCGTGGTTAGTAGTTGTTGACAAAACGGACTGCTCATCTTTGCACTGCCTCGATGGCAGTAATGTGGTCTTTTGTGTCCGATGTGTCTCCAACATCTTCCCCACCTTGGACAGTGGTTCCGTCAGATCAGGCAAGTCTTCTTTCTTATCGAAGTGGTGGATTCCCTCTTTTGGCATGGTACATTTTTCAGAGTGCCTCTTGCTGGTCCTCATCGATTATTTTTACCGTTCTTTTCCTTGTATCCAGGAATTTGGAAAGTGAAGGCCTGTGATCGACCACAAGCTGAACCAGTTTCTATCCACACCGAAAGTTACCATGCAGTCTGAAACTTGTGCACTTTCATCCTTCCTGAAGATCAGCCATGAGCCTGTACCTATTGGACATTTTTCACATTCCCGTTCACGCATTGTCACAGAAGTACCTCTGTTTTACCTTTCAGTCTACTTCTTAAGCACGGGAGACCTTTATGTAGAGTGCTTTGTTGCCACTAGTGCCGAGCTCCAGGCTTTGGAGCTGTGCAGACATCTTGTGTAGATCAGTGCCTCCATTTTCAGATGAGGGTGCTTCCCCCATCCTTTGTGGTATTCTGGCATTTGTTTGGTCAGGTAAGAATAGAAAAAGGAATTGTACTCTGAATTGGGTTTATTAATACTTGCTGTCCAAACACTAGGACACCTTCCCACCTATCCTCTTAGGAAAAGGTGTGAAAACTAAACTGTTTGATATGTTTCAGCGAATTAGCTCATTAAGGGCGGTCATTCTTGTAGTCTAAGGTGGGTAGGAGGGGAGTTTATTCCCCAGCTCTCCAATGTTGTCTTTTGGGTGATCTGATGCAATTGCGAAGTCCACGCCGAGTAGGGAAATGCATTGTTTGGACTGGTACGTATTTTGTAAAGGTACTTTCAGACGTCAGATTTCTTTTCCATCAAACCTACTTATATTTTTATGTATTCCAATGTGATTGCATTTTTATTTTTTCTGACGAGTGCATAGCAATATGTGTGTATGTGCAAGAGAGAGAATGTGTATCCAAGAGAGAAAGTGGGCAGAGAAGAAAATATGTCTGCATTGTGACAATGAAATAAAATGAACTTTAACTGATGGTGTTTGTTCTCTGAATTTGTTTTGGTAAATGGATGCCATGTTTGCATTGTCTGAATTGTTTTATCTGGAAGTGGAAGTGGTTGCATTATTTGTGTCTTTCAGAAGATGTGTTGTACAAAGTGTCTACAATGGAAAGTGAAATTTCCTCTCTAACCTAGCTGAGGATCAGGAAACGTTCTGTAACAGAAAAATAAGGGTACTGGCAGAATCTAATTGATAATTTACCTTCGTAAGAATATCTTTTCTTTTTTAGACATTCTGCCATTTCAAAAAATTACCTGCACCTCTCTTTCCTGATGCACACTGGTGTTCCTTTTTGGAAAGGGAGAGGAGTGATTCCTGGTCTGCAGCTGTTGGTTTTTTTCTTGTTGATCTCAGTATTATCAGGAGTACAGACCTGACCAGTCATTGTCTGTCTGGTTCCTGGTCTGCAGCTGTTGTTTTTTTTTTCTTGTTGATCTCAGTATTATCAGGAGTACAGACCATGACCAGTCATTGTCTGTCTGGTCTAATGCTTGCTTTTGTGGAACTAGGACCTTCCCCATTTCAAGGAAATGGCTTTATTTCTTCATTACAGCATTAAGTCATATGCACTTCTTTCAATTCTTTAGTATGAAAGCTTCAGACATAGTGCAGACTAAGGAGGATATAAAGTACCACATATAAGCTCAGTAGCCCTTGCCCTTAATTGGATGAAACTTTGGACAGGGCACATAACCAAGTAAATGCTCGTCTTACCCCACCACCCACCCAGGAGCATTTGTTGCATGCGAATTTGTTTTGCGTTTTCAACCACCACAAATACCTGCCAACATTTTTGTTGTCAATCTTTAGCAAACCTGAGAACCATGCCACTCATATTGCTGTGGATGAACAGTTTTGAGCCAACAATATCTGGCTGAAAAGCATACTCTGAGCAACAGTCTGGATACTTCTCCCAACCCTCATGTGTGTGTACACACACATTCATACACACAGAGCCAACAATGGGACAATCTTGTAAATATCTATTCATCTACAAAATTTGCGCTCGAGAGGTTCAGGTACTTAAGTTTCATATATGGTGCATAAGAGGAAAAGACACAGAAGGGGGGAAAAAACAAAAAAATAGTATTTCTGACCTCAGGAGGTAAAAAAGACACTAAAATCCTGTTTGTACTAAAGATCATTAGAAGCTGAATCGGTGACTATTTCGCTTCTAATAATTCTGTCGGTGTGTAATTCATCAAATTTCTCTGTAATTCATCAAATTTCTCACTTGGCATGAACTGGTTCTAGCCGTTTACTTGTTGATTGGTGTCTACCATAGGAACAAGTGTTAGATATGGATGAGGCTGTAGAGATTTTCTCCGCCTTTCCAGCATTATGCAGCTCTATGAATAAAGTTCCAGAAACTGGCATGCTGACGGATTCAAGGGGGATAACACTTCGCTGACCTGTCCCATGCAGCCAGTGAAAACCATAGCTGAGAGGGAGAGGCTGGGTGTCGCAGATTGTACAGTTGGCCCAGCATTAAAAGTGCCTCTAACAGGTGAGAGTGATTATCAGTGCATCATGCCACCTGCACTCTATCTTGCATACGTTGTTGGCCAAATGTCCAAAGGGAAGAACTTGTGGGTCTGGGGACTCTTAAACGAGAGAATAAGTGTAGGCCCACCTCTCACCCTCACTCCAGGTTACCTGACCGACCTAGATCTTCGTCATGTGGTAAGAATCTTGGGGGCACAAACATGGAACTGGACATTTCTGATGAGCGGAACTGGGTTTTCTTAAGAGGTGATGAGCTGTGACGGGGACAATTCCAGCTTAATCTGCTGCAAAGTCTGCATTCGAAAGGGTTAGGTACATAAGTACTTATATGATGCATTAGAGAAAAAACAAAAACAGCAGTACATGCTTTCAAACCACTAGCTCAAAAAGGCCATCTTCGCATCGAAGATCAACGAAGAGAAGCTTAATCAGACTATCATTCTATCAGGATGTGTAAAACAACAGCTTTTGTACATTATCTGGTGGGGCAATTTATCTGTTGACTTGTGTCTACCATAAGAATGAGAGTTTTAGTTTTATATGGATGTGGCCGTAATTTACACTTTCTCTGCCTTTCCAGTATTGTACAACTCTGTGCATAAAGATTCCAGAATCTGGCATGCTGATGGCTTCAAGGAAGACGAGACCTGGCAGACTGGTCCCATGCAGCAAGCATCTTGAAAGACCATTGCTTACAGAGGAAAAGGCCGAGTGACACAGATCGAGCAGTAGGTCTAGCACTTAAGTTTCCCTTTCTTAGCAGGTGAGAGATTTGTAAGTGTGTACCACCAACACATTCCCATATAAAAATCCTTAGCCAAACTTTCAAGGGAAAGGACTCCTGGGACTGAAGACTTTCTTAAGGGAGAGAACTAGCAAATCCTCACCCCTCTACTCCTCTGTACCCTGGCTATGTGACAGACTCAGAACTTCAGGGATGCATTTAACCTAACATCATCAATGTGGGAAGAATCTCAGGGGTACAAGCATGGAATTTGTCCGAGGAGAGAAACTAAGTCTAGGTCTCCCTGAGGAACGGGTGACAAGCTCTGGTAGGGATAATTCCAATTCAGTCATGTGGGAGGAGGGTTCAGTGAACATACGTGGTAATTCCTAACATGAATTGAGGATTGGGAGCAAAAGGGCAGCACAGTGCAGCGACACTTCCTCCATCAACAGTTGGGACGTGTGGTGTCTCGGCACATTCCTGGGGACAAGCTGAAGGTCAAGTGTCAAATTTTCAGTCATGGCTCGTGCCTGCTGAACCTCATGGACAGAGTTTTATGGGGCCAGGAGTTGTCCAGTGTTTTGTTCCTGGCAGAGAAAGAAGTGTTGGGCATGGACGAGACCATCAGCGAGCTAGGCATCAGATGGTCTAAGCCTCTGGAGAAGCGTTGGGCATAGGACTCCTATGAGAACACAGCTAGTCATTTCCAGCAAGGAGTTGGCATATGGATATGCAGGGCGAGGAAGGAGACAATCCTCCTCCTTTGGTTGGTTGGGGTGGGGGGGGGGGGGGGGGGGGGGTGTTCAGGAGGCACATCCTTCAGTCTTGGAAATGGAGGTCATGAAGATGATCAAGTACAGAGCAATTGTTCATATGGGGACTGATGTACATGTATTTTAGAAAAAATGAGTCTGCTAAACAGGGACAAACAAATTAAAAGACAAAAAAAAAACGTTTCGACCCCTTAGGTCTCGTTCATGCAAAATGAACATTCAGTACAGTGAAAACAAACAGCAGGCAATCACTTCTCCAATTCGGTGCAAGATGAGCATGGAATGAACTGTTGGCAAGTGGACAATGGGAGGTGAAATAATGATGATATTATCAGGCATGAAAGTGACCAGCAGTAAAAAAGGTTGAAAAATCGGCGGGGGTCTGGGGGCCGCCGTAGGCCCCAGTGGGGTTCAGGGGCAACGGCCGGGGGGGGGGGGGGGGGGGGGGGGGGGCCAGGGGGCAGAGCCCCCTGAAGCTGAAGCTTTTTTATGAAATAAAAGGCCAAAAACTGCAAATAAACCCCTATTTCAGCTCTGTTAAGAAGGGCAAATAAGGAAAATTTTCATGTTTTCAGTAATGAAAATATTACCTCAAAAGATCATATGTACATGTGCATATGGACTCATTCACTCAAAACAATGAGACGGCTTTCATCACAACATTGATTCAGTCAAAATTGGAAATGAAATGAGGCAGGGAACAGTAGTAAACAATAAACAGTAAACAAGTGGGGTAACTTTTGCTCCCATAAGAAAACCTAACACAGTAACTTTTATTCAAGACTGGCAGCCTTTTAAACTTGAATCAAGTCGGACAAATACAAAAGACAATCTAATAGTGGGGGAAAAAAAACAAGCGCAGGCCAACAACTGAACTGTCTTCATAGTAATGACTTTGCACAGATTTGGACTTAAGGAGGGGAGGGGGAGTTTGAAGATGGAGAAACTGGGAACATCAAATTAAGAAAATATATTACAGATATGAAAACTCTTCACTAGCCGGTAGCCGCATAAGGGAACCATTGCAATCCCTTTTGAAGGCAGATATATTTGTATTGCCTGCTCCGAGGCCTTTCGTCCGCTGGGTCGGAACTCATCAGGGAGACACAGCTGGTTGTCTCTGCGCTTTATTCAAGTTTAAAAGGCTGTGCCAGTCGAATAAAAGTTACTGTGTTAGGTTTTCTTATGGGAGCAAAAGTTACCCCACTTGTTTACTGTTTATTGATTCAGTCAGTCAATCTTTTCACATGGAACACAAAATGCAGCGCCTTTTTCGTCTAATTTGCGAAACACATCACCGACACGAACATCGTCCACTTTCTGGTCTAGCCAGTCCCACCACCTCCAATCGTTTCTCATCCCTTTTTTTCGCAGTGAAATCGCGACGCGCTTGACAAACTTCGCCATTTTAACGATGTTCGACGTTCGACAGGCGCGAAAAGACCGGATGTTGATTAACGGCGGAAGTGACCAGTTGACTCTTTTGAGAATAACAGAGTTGCAAATTGTCCAAATGGGAATAGCATCGAACGAACGTTTATTTCAGGGGTTTTTTTTGGGGCGGCACTTTTTTTGGGGGGAGGGGGGGGGGAGTGGGGCGGCGCAGATTAAAAAAATGGGCGGAAAATCCGCCTTAGGCAGACGAATTTCATGCCTGATTATCAATAATAATGATGATGATGATAAAAATATTAAATCGTAGAGGATTATTACCAATTTTGGTGAGAGCATAAGGACAGTAGTTGTACCATTAACAGTGGCTATACACACAGAAGATGAGAAGGGTTAGAGGATTGTCGAACAGCATGGTTATAGTGACAACAGTGTTAATGGTGATGATGATGGTGATAATGGTTTTGCCGATGATGACGGTAATGATAATAGGTAATAATAATGGTATTAATAATGGTAATAGTAATAAGAATCATGATAATAATGTCAATAATAATAGTAACAGTAATATCAAAAGTAATGGTAATATTAAAGCAATGGTAATTAAAATATAAGACTGCTAACAGTAACATTACTAGTCTACTACTTAATGATAATGAGGGAAGAAAGGTGGAGGAGGAAGACAGGAGGAGGATACAGATCAAGGGAAAAAGGGAATGTAATCAGTACATTAATAGTTGTAATAATGAACATGATTATAACCATTATATGATAATGATAGTAATGATATAGGAGGCTGTAAAATGATAGACCTGTTGGAGTTTCAGTTTCATCAAGGAGGCGTCACTGCATGCAGACTAGTCCATACATACGCTACACCGCATCCGCTAAGTTTTTGAGACCACACTACGCATGATTTAGAGCTGATGGATAAATGAATTAACAACATCCGCTGGAATGTCAGTAATACAGTAATGTCTAATGTAATTAAACTAGTAAATAAATATGTAAATAGTTGTAACAGTTATGAAGTTGTAACAACAGTTATAACGACGTTAATGGTAAAATATTAGAACTGATGATAACAGCAATCATAATAGTGATGCAAAATATACTAATTAAGGTAGTAAGAATACTAAAGGGTTCTTTGTGTGTGGGTTTTTTTTTTTTAATGATATGGTAATCATGATGATAATAATGAGAAGTAATATTAGTAACAATAAGAATTGGTGGACAGGAAACAGAAATGATCAGTATATAAAAAGCAAGCAAACAGTACTATTGTAACTGTTACGCAAGTTGTAGCAGCAGTTGCAATGGTGATGATGGTAGAAATATTAGAATTAGTTAATGATAATCATAGTGATAATTATGATAATGGTGATGTAATCCTATACTAATTATGGTTTGAAGAATAATCAGTTATGATAATATTAATAATAATGGTAGAAGTAATATGAAAGATAATAATAGTTGGTGGAAAGGAATAGAATTAATGAATAAACAGCCAACAGTGCTAATGGATGATGATAGTAGTTATAAGTGTTGAAATTATTAGTAATAATGATAGTGGCTAGAAGGAAATAGTAACTTGATCAGTGGTTAGAGGACCAACATTAATATTGGAACAGGAGAGAAAAAAAAGAGGGAGGAGAGGATCACATACCTACACCTACACATGCAAGGAAAGGGGAAAGGGAATCATGGAGAGGAAATAGTATATATATGAAACTGAAAGAAAACCAGATAAAGAAAAAGGAGGGGATAGGTATCTGAGCAAGGAACAGATTGATAACATTGCAAATGAGATTGTAAGAAGATGGGAAAGAAGATAGAGCTCTGTATAAGTTATATGAGGTAAAAAGTGGGAGGTACAGTAGTGTGTGTGTTGGTGGAGAATATAGTGGGCTGGTGGATAGGTACATGTTATGTTTGTTGATGCCAAGAGGGTGGAGGGAAGAAGGGTAAGGGTTTAAGAACAAAAATTCAGAGAAAAAAAGGGAGGCGCACATACCTACACCTATACAAATGCACAAGAAAGAGGGAAGGGAAACTCATGCAGAGGGGACAGTATACAAAATTGAGAGAAAACCTGATGAAGAAAAGGGGGTGGATAGATCTGTTAGTAAATAGTAAACTGATAATGGATATGGAAAATGAGGGTATAAGGAGAGGGGAATGGAAGACGGCTGTAGCTATGAGGCAAATAGTGGGAGGTATGGTAGCATGTGTTGGAGCATATTGCGGGCTGGTGCTGCGGTGGTGGATAGTGCTGTATGTTACTTTTGGATGTTGATGTCATGAGGGTGGAGGGTTTGACTTCCAGTCTGGCAATAAGATAAGACTCCAGCATAAGGCACTCAGACTTGTCACTTTGGTTGCCAAAGAGCCAGAGTTCGACATGGTTGATGCCGAGTTGGGGGTGATTGAAAGGCCATGGTGGGAAATCCCAGGCCTAGTGGTCAGCCATAATACGGCCCTTTGCGGTCGGCTGGGCTATAACCAACATTACCTCACCTTACTAACACATCTTAATATCAACCAGAGAGATTCCCACATCTCGATATGGCATGAAAACTTGTTCTTGGTAAAAACAGCATGACACCGTTTCCAAGAACAAAGACCAGAACAGAAAATGATTCAACATTGCGGTGATAAACATTCTATAAAAAAGAAAAAGAGCTCCGTTTCCTGCTCAGATAAGGCAATAAGAATAAGAGGAAGCAGAAAATATGATCTTCGCAGTGATAATTTTATGCACTTTACTCCTGTGGGAGAAAAATGTCGGTAAGGTTGCTGGGCTTGCAGCGATTTGATTTTTAAACTATATGAATATGGAACAACAACCGGAAAACATTTATTACAATGCTGTTTTATTTTGTTTAACTCTCCACACAATCCAGCAGTATCACCCAGCACGTATATATACAGGCAAGACATTCCAATGCACACTCAAATTTAAATGCAAACGGAGCAAGAGCAACATAAAGAAAAATACTGAACGCATAGAAATTATTCCAAGATACAGAAATTATTCCAAGACTGCCACATGCGCCTGCTTCTTCTTTATCTTGAGCTGTGCTCCACTTGACGAGTGCCATCGACACTAGGGCCTGCTTCTTTATCTTGAGCTGTGCTCCACTTGACGAGTGCCATTGACACTAGGGGGTGCCCCAGGAAAAAATTGTGCGGACATGTCACAAATTGGTCAGCACATCTAGACTGATGGAAGGGCGAAACCATTTTGCGGTTGAAACCAATCCCTCTTTTTCTCGTTGAAAGAGGCTGCAGATGTTCATGTGCGGCGTAAAGATTGGGTATGGGGCCCACCTGTCTGTCTTGCTATCATAGCCTATCACTGGCACAGCGTCCGGTCTAGTCCTTCTCGGGGCAATCGACAGAAGATGGACGGATCAGCATGAATGCTTTTTCGTCGCAAGACATGCAGACCAGCATGAACGTAGCCTGAACACATTCATATGGAGCAGAGCAAAGATATGGAAGCTGGAGTCGCCACCAAAAATGTTTCCAGTGAAGACGGCATCTGGGCAAAACGCTTTATGGACATGTTCAGTCTACTGGAAGTATATTTATATAAAATGAGGCAGGGAACAGGAAACAAAAAGTAAGCAAAAGTAGGGTAACTCTTGCTCCCAGAAGAAAATGGTGATCAATTCCAAAAGAATCAAGGGGTCAGACTCGGTGCAAAAAACTTGTTTCCAAATTTTCAGGGGGTCACAAAAATATTTAGGGGGTCACACTTTATAACTGCCTGTAAATGCACTGAAAACCACACGCAAGCTCGTTCGTTGAATAAGAGGTGCTATCAACAAGGTTGATAAAAACATTCCAGATTATGTTAAACATTATTTATTTAGATTCATGTTTCAGTGTTAAGAAAGTGTTAACTAAGGTAAATTACTGTGAACAACTACACTATCAGGATTTTAACAGTGAAACTTGATATGTGGGATGTCCTCAGCAATTGTCACAAAATTTACACAATGTTAACCATTTGTGTCGGCTATTTGGCCATATTCCAGTTGCCTTCCAGTGATCATCGGGAGCGCCATGACAAACAAAAAGGGGAAAGATGAATATCCATGGACATTTGTTCCATGGCTTGGCCGAACCACATGATGATGTTGGTTTTCAGCAGAGTTCTAAAACGGTTGTTTATTGATTCAGAACATTCTAGTATGTTGTTATTGACTTGGATCCAGAAGACTAAAGTGCTTTTATAAGATGCGCTCCGAGAAGTACAGGAGAAAATCATTGTGTTGCGGTAAATTTATCGATGTTACAAATACATGCCCATAACTCCAAAGGAATGCTGCTAACAACACCGAATCGCCTAGCAGATGTGACGGCACAGAGCGAACGAGGAAACGCTGGACTGCCCCGAGACGGGGACATTTCCTGGTTGGTTCTGTGTGCTCCGTGCTGTCATATCTGCTAGGCAACTCTGTGTCATAAGCAGCACACGGTTCACTTGGACACGCCTCCAAGCTGGGACGGCTCGCATCAATTAAAAAAAGGATATCTTCAAGTGCATAGTTTATTTGTAAACAAGTCTCGCAAACAAACTGTACAAGTTTGTGAGAAATACACCACCCAAGACGCAGAGATGTATGTTCCACCCCATAGTAAATGCAATTCTGGTGAATTAGATTTAAAGATAATGCCAAAGGCCTTATGTACAACAGACGGCTATCTGAACATCCCCTGCATTCAGCAATTTATTCCTTACCCCTCCAAGCATGTTACAATCTGAACTCTCCTGTTCCCTGCCTTAAGCGATTTCATCCCCTACCTCGATCTCTTGGCAGGCAAAAGAAATCACAATCGGGGGGGAAACCGTTTCACAGGACAAACATCGCACTATGAAAGTCTGGCTTACAACCTGAACATCCCTTGCTCATGCATTGTTTGCACAACCTTGGGGCAATTATTCATTCCCCTAAAATAAAAATGTACAAGATAACTGCTTCAAAAGATGGTGAATTTGGATATGTACAAATCCTGACACCACACAAACTTCGTTTTTTTTGGCCGCCTCGAGATGGATAAGTTGGACTACACACTGGCCGATGCCAAGAAGTCTGCCTGCACAACCAAACTAGCGACACGCACAACCTTACATTCCGGTATGTTCTAAATTGCAAGTAACGACCTCCACATGAGTGAAATCAGGAGAGGGAAAAAAAAGGTGAAGGGGCAGAGAGCCCCTGTAGCTGAAGGGTTTTTGCACCGTCAATAGGTAAAATCTGGGCCTTTTACCAATGTTACCGACATGCAGGGGAGTTCACTTAATTCCCAGAGGCAGTTTGTGACCAAAATTTGTGCACCTGGAAAACTGGACATTTTTTTCACTTAACCCAAAACTTTTTTGCCTCGTTTATTCCAGCAGACAGTTCAGCCTGTATGCGACTTGGCTCAAAGAATTAAACTGAAGTTATTAAACGAAAAACTTCAATAAATTTACTAGAGAAATAAAGACAATTTAGGGCACAAGTTAATTTCTGTAAGCTATAATACACCGAGATAACGAGCTTAATAGGGATGTACCAGTCTCCGGATTCCGGCATGAAAAATAAGACTTGTAAGATCAGTGGGCACGACCCTTTTGCTGGAGTAAATCAAGATGAAATCTGTCTTTAAAAACAAAATGTAGATTGGACAATATTTCCTCATTCTGCCTACTAAATCACAAAGTGCCCATTTAAAGTGACCTTTCAGCTCGTATTAACTGACAAGATGAAAGCGCAATGAACGTTTTTTGACAGACCCGTTTACCCATATTTCTCTTAATTTTGTTCTGACTGGCAAAAATAGACAAGATTCTCGAGTCATAATTCCACCTGCAGAATAACCATTGGAGGGTAAATGACCAAAGGGCAACAACTCTAATTTCCGGACATGTGGTTTCACCCATGCCTTTAACAACTCTTGCTAATTTCCACGCGCAAATGGCCCAGAAACATCTATTAAATATTAAGTAAATAAATGCTGATTTGGGGTTTGAAAGTAATTTGTGTCAAAAAATAACCTTTTTCACCAAGATTTGGCGGTTACTGCCCAAAAAGCCTTTCCTGTGTGATGGCATGTGAAAACGAAACTTGTTTTAACACTGGCATTGATCACAGACGTACCTTCATAAGGCTTTGTGTCCACAGACCCCGCACAAACCATACTTTTTGCGGGCCAGAAAAGGTATGGACAGAAAAGTGCGGTTACCCGTCTCCACAGGGTCCGCATAGTTCTGCCCGCTTTGCAAGATGGCGGTGACAAGGAAGCGCAAGATTTTTCTACTCTGGTGGTGGTACAAGAGAAGATCTCTAGCATCCAAACGACGTTTTGGCCTGATGTGTATGTACAGTGACGACAGCACGCAAATCACGACCTTTTCTGCCCGTACAGACCAGAAAATGTCTGGCATGCTTGACGCCACCCAGATTGTGCGGAACAGGAAAAAGTCTGGCCGTAGCGGACTGGCTGCTGTGGACAAGTCTAGTAGTAAAATATAGTGTTGAACGCAACCGCACTTTTTCTGTACGGTCTGTGCGGGGTCTGTGGACACAAGCGCTAAGATTCTACACAAATGGTATCATGACGAAGGAATAATCAGTTTGGAAAAGACCGGACCTAGTAATCAGGACACAGCTTTACTGTTTGGAGGGGGGGGGGGGGGGGGGGGCAACCAGGACATTTCAGGATCTCCGGACAAATGGCGAGGTGGAATTCCTGATTCCTGCATTTCCGGACATGTGGTTTCACCCATGCCTTCATCAACGAATCTTAACATTACTCCAATTAAAAAGATCTGTCTGAACTGTACTGACACAATCTTAAATCACACAATTTGTTACAAACTTTCAGAGATGCTCAGTAAAACCTGAACAATTCCAGCTTCTCCGTAGAAAAGTCCACTGGCTGGTATAACGGTTTCATGTATGCATTCGATGATCTTGATGCAGCCTTTCATTGCAAGTTCTTCACTGGCGGGTACAACAATTTCAAGCACACATTTATCAACCTAGATGCAGCCTTTCCTGAAAAGTCCTTCAATGGCTAGTGCCACAGTTTGTGCACACACCTGATCTCAATGCAGCCTTCACAGTTTGTGCACACACCTGATCTCGATGCAGCCTTCAGTTTGTGCACACACCTGATCTCGATGCAGCCTTCACAGTTTCATGCATACATCTGATCTCAATGCAGCCTTCACAGTTTGTGCACACACCTGATCTCAATGCAGCCTTCACAGTTTGTGCACACACCTGATCTCGATGCAGCCTTCAGTTTGTGCACACACCTGATCTCGATGCAGCCTTCACAGTTTCATGCATACATCTGATCTCAATGCAGCCTTCAGTTTGTGCACACACCTGATCTCAATGCAGCCTTCACAGTTTGTGCACACACCCGATCTCAATGCAGCCTTCAGTTTGTGCACACACCTGATCTCGATGCAGCCTTCAGTTTGTGCACACACCTGATCTCAATGCAGCCTTCACAGTTTGTGCACACACCTGATCTCAATGCAGCCTTCACAGTTTGTGCACACACCTGATCTCGATGCAGCCTTCAGTTTGTGCACACACCCGATCTCAATGCAGCCTTCAGTTTCATGCATGCATTTGTCGATATGCACACTTTTCAGCCTTTCATGAAAAGTCCTTCACTAGCCACAAAAGAGGTCCAGTGCAGCTAGTTTACACAGCCACTGGAGAATTCTCAAGAAGTTTGACACTGTTCTACACAGAGATCTCAGTTGTTGCTTGATGCAGAATGGTATAAATAACAACATGGGATACATTTACATAGCGCCATACCCAGAACTGGCATATGGCACATTATAATGGATGTACAACACCACCCACATGAATTTTTAAAAAAAAGAAGAAAGTTCATGTAAATGTCCATGCATCATAAACATCAGCTCAGTCCACAATAAAACTGGAATGTATTGCACGATACGCGGGAGTTCTAAACTGAAATCCTCCATTTTCAGAATCCGATGCTCGCACATTTGTCGAAATAATGCATCCTCCATTTTTAGAATCAGCTGCTCACATTTCTGCACCTCACACACACAAGCAGACCAATCAGATTTTGGGTTCCACAAATGTTTTTCACGGAACACGTTTTCCTCCTGTGGCGACATCACTTTCAGTCTGTACACAAAGCTCACTTGTGCAGTTTCACAAATACTCGTCGATGTCAAACCCCTCATCGTGCTGGTTCTCTGTGGGGATGGGCGGGGGTTCATCCTCATTGTCCTCATCAGAGTCCGACACCTGAAGGTCGTCGTTAAGGTTGGAACCACCTGCCCCAGCTGCCGGAGCCAGGGCACTGCTCATGAAGAACGCCGTAGGGTCAAAGCTTGCTTCCTCATCCTCCATCTGCATGGGGGCACCGTCGGCAGTGGTGAGGAAGCTGGCAGTGGCATCCTCCTCCTCCGTGCCAAAGCCCTGGGCGGTTTCGTCCATATAGGGCTGAAGTCCAGAACTCATGTCTTCCACCAGCGTCTCCTCTTCTCCTTCGCTTTCGCTCAGCTTGCCTGCCATATTATGCAAAGCAGTTGTTAGTGACCTTGCAGGACAATCGGTGCAAGGTGGCTTTAGAGCAGTAAAGATCCATTATGGGGAAAAACAATATAACAGACTTTTTGTACATGCACGTGTCTGGACAAATGATACTGTTTACCACTTTTCTGACCCTTATGCTTGCCAAACTCTTTGTCAAACCTTTCACTGCCAATAAACCTATTACACAGCAGTTACAGGCACCAGCTGATTTCACAGAATCTGCATGAAAATTAAACTATCAACTCCCAATGACTAACATTTTGTTTACTTCTGAACTAAATTGTTTGCTTCTGAAATAAATTGTTTGCTGTCTTTTCTTCTAGGAATGGTACAGCTGTGAATTACATTTATGTAGTGGAAATATTTTAAATTCTAATGTGAATTATTATTTCTTTAAAATCTTTTACCCCCAAATTTTGAACACTGTACGGACAAAAATAAAGACAAATACAACACATACAGTACTAAAGTGCAACAGAAAACCAAAGCAGACTTGCCAAATGAAGTCTGTGGTACAGCTATAATCCCCATATTCCAACGAACAATCCAATACAAACGCATAAAATGAACTCCAGAACCACATAAAAATGAAGGATTCAGTCTCCTCACTCCCAGTGTGTAACTGTTTTTTGTTTCACACTTTAAATATTGAATATAATGCAACACAGTCATAGTAAAACCACCGTTAACAAACCCCAAGCCTCCTATTTTCTTTCCACATGTGTAGCAAACACCCACTCACCCAAGATATCTTCCGCTTGTGGTTCTTCCAGCTCTCCTTCCTCAGCATCTTCTCCAAACATCGAAGTGCCCTCCCCTGGATCCTCTTCATCTTCTGCTTCCACCTAACCAATCAAGAACAGAACGATCGAGTTAGGAAAGAACATGCAAAGTAGCCAATCCTTCCCCATTTCAAAATCTGTTTTACCTAGTACCTGCCACTTCATATCAAATGGTCTAGCGCAGTAATGATATAGCGCATAACACACACCTAGGCAACTAAGACTGATTCCGGTTTCTGACCAAAGACCTTGGTGCAAGCATACAGTAAAGAATCCACACTGACAACCTTATTATCTCAGGAGTGCAAGCTGATAAATCTATCATAAATGGTAAAACAGACTGCTGCATGTATCATATTGCTTAATTCGAAAGTTGGTAATTACCATACCAAGCAGGAACACTACTACAAAAATGAACAATATGCAAAGCATATAAACGTACTCGCAGTTTATCCTGAATATGCGCGAGATATTCCATAAAGAGGAAAAACCGTCTTTGGCTGGTGTAACCGTTAGTAATGGCTTTCTGGTAAACATCAGCCATCATCTGTGACCTATAATGAACATACTTACAAATTTTCAGAAAGATCGGCCAAGTACTTTGAGATTTTTCATAAAGACAGAAAAACCATTATGGGCCATTAGTAACAGCTATAACGTAAAACTTAAACATTTGGCGTCATCCGTGATTCATAATGAACATACCTACAAATTTTCAGAAATATCGGCCACGTACTTTCTAAGATATTCCATAAAAAAGAACTGTTATGGGCCATTACAGCCGTTAGTAATGGTAAATGAAACATCGGGCATCATCTGTGACCCATAATGAACATACAAATTTTCAGAAAGATCAGCAAAGTATTTCTGAGATATTCCATAAAGAAGAAAAACCGTTATGGGCCGTTATAGCCATTAGTAACGGCTATAACAGTTAACTAAAACATTGGGCATCATCGATGACCCATAATGAATATACCTACAAATGTTCAGAAGATCGGCCATGTACTTTCTGAGATATTCTATAAAAAAGAAAAACCTTTAC
Organism: Conus ventricosus; assembly: GCA_018398815.1. NCBI lineage: Eukaryota > Metazoa > Mollusca > Gastropoda > Neogastropoda > Conidae > Conus > Conus ventricosus. Next base: position 12,129,586 of record CM031602.1, on the reverse strand, counting down.
AGGCCATTATAGCCGTTAGTAATGGCTATAACAGTGAAGTAAAACGTTGGGCATCATCCGTCGCCCATATTGAACATAGCTACAAATTTTCACACAGATCCGCCAAGTACTTTCTGAGATATTCCATAAAGAAGAAAAACCGTTATGGGCTATAACGTTAAACTAAAACATTGGATATCGTCCATGACCCATAATGAACATACCTACAAATTTTCAGAAAGATCAACAAAGCGCTTTCTGAGATATTCCACAAAGAAGAAAAACCGTTACAGCCGTTAGTAACGGCTATAATGGTTAACTAAAACATCAGGCATTATTTGTTACCCATAATGAACATACCTACAAATTTTCAGAAAGATCGGCCAAGTACTTTCTGAGATATTCCATAAAGAAGAAAAACCATTACAGGCCATTACAGTCGTTAGTAATGGCTATAATGGTAAACTAAAACATCGGGCATCATCCGTGACCCATAATAAACATCCCTACAAATTTTCAGAAAGATTGGCCCAGTAGTTTTGTCTGGAGCGAGTGGAACACATTTTGACCACGGACGGACAGACACACACATAGCATTTCTTCGTTCCCATTGTAAAGTACTCCCTGTTCTATAAGAACTGGGAGAACAAAAAGAAAGTAAATGATCATCAACAGCTGCCTGGGAGGGGGGGGGGGGGGGAAATCTAGTGGCTAGACACCATCAGCTGTATCAACATAAGGCAGAAAAATCATAACCAACTGCCAGCCAACGACAGAAATGGACCTGCTAGAAAAAACTAGCGTCAAATGTCAGTTTACATCAGGACTCCCATGGAGCAAAAACTGCCGAAATTCTGAGGGGAATCCAGTGGGCATGCTCCCCCTCCCTGGAAACTTGAAAATCAACTGGTGCATCATCTACTTTTCAGTCCAAACACATCCAGGACCATTTGTTCACACAGTTTTTGTCAATCTTTTCTTTCTTTTTGCTTTGTCTTGCAGTCACACGATGTCGGATAATGACATTACTTTTGCTTTCAACCGGCGGATAAACGGCAACTGCCAGGCCCATCGAAAAATCTCACACAATTTCCTCCTCTGAATATTTTTTTTCATCTCACAGATTCTCATTTCTATATTTTGCTGAAATTCACGAATTTGTGGAGAAGTAGGAGCCCTGATATATGGATGCAGAACCAGAAGGCAAGCAGACACAAGAAATGTCTGGCATCAGGACCTTGCAGCAGATCCCAAAGCAATGGAACGTACCTGGGAACAGCTACAGAGGAAGGCCCAGCACGGAGGGCTCGGGTGGGGGGAAGGGGAGAGCATGTGCTCTTGACACGGTCTATGCCCCAAACAGGGAGATGAGGTGAACAAAACGAGTGGTGAAGAGCGATGACATGGTAAACAAGGTGCCATTGTAATATAGCAACTCTATGGACGGCAGTCCAATTTTAAACAAACAAAAAAAAAAAACCCTTAACACCATGAAGTGACTACACACAACACAAACAGCATACATTGCTGTCTCTGAAGATAAGCCTGCTGTGAACATGCAATTCATGACTACACCATATATGTGCAAATGTGTGTATGTGTGCGCAGACATGAACGCCCTGGTGTACAAGCAAATGTGCATGAAGTGCCTACATAAATAAACCTGTTCTTACACCTGCTTTCAAATCACATCACAGTACTTGCCTCGGAACAACAGAGACAAAAAAACTGTGGCTTCCTAAGCCGCTCCTGAGGCAAATGCTTGCTAGTAAACGAGTAACACTGAGAAAGTACCCCTAACAATAACGTACAACCATCAACTGCATGCTTTTGCACTCACAGATCCTATTTCCCAAGCATTCACACAGGTGGCAATGTACCATTAAATAACAAAGATACACGACGGCAAAGCTAATGGAAGTGACATAAATTGCACGTTAACCCCTTTACTGCCCCAACCCAGAAATTTACAAAGCTGAAATGTTCCTGTAGCCTGGGGAATTTTTTGGGATGACGACATGATGTAAACAAGCCAACTTCCCCGATACCAGGTGAAGGGAAATAAATAATGAGATTGTTTAAAAATGATCTACAATATCTATCAAGTCAGTGGGCCAAATACCTTGGTTGTATTCCAAGTAGTTTATAAGATACAGAGAGGCAAATATAGCAAGTGATCTATTCCCTGGCATATATGGTGCACTTGCAGTGAGTGGGTCAAAGATGGTACCTGCGAGAAGCGTCTCTTTCTGCTGGCTCTGGCCATAGCTTGCTGGTACTCCTCAAAGCTCTCCCCTTCCACGTCCACAAACTCCATGTCCGAGCCCACCTCCATACCCTGCTGTCACACACACCACAGTCATGACAACTGTCCCATCACATCACCACACTGCAGTTACAGTCTCACCAGACTAGCCTGCCACAGTGCACAAAGGTCACAGCTAGATAAATTAGTGGGGGGGAAAAGAAAGGGAAAAGATTCAAGCGAACGATCTCATTAGAAGACATCAGTCCAGATGTGTAATACCAATTCATGCTGATTATGATTATGGCCCAGACGAATACATCCACCACTTTACAACTGAAATGCCACTTCAGAATGTTACTTAACAAACACCACAAAAAACTTTAAAACGATGATTACCATGTAGCTGTTGATTCGGCAATTGCTCCATTTGAAAGACATCCCCCCACACCAAAAAATCCCCTTCACATTTTCTACTATTGTAACATTGTCAAACACACGCTTACAGTAGTGATTGCAAGACAATCACATACCCAATAAACAGACATCACATTTTACCAGTAGAAAATCGAGACAGACAATACTTAAAATAATTGAGAACATCACCTCTTTAAAGTGACGACCATCAATCACTATCCAAAGGAAAGGGCTATAATGCACTTTACCAATGAACCCAAACAACCCACGTAATGATGGAGTTTAACACACTTCAGTGCACGATGACAGAAATCCCTTTGGTGAAAAAGGAATGGCACTCTTCTGTACTAACAAATAATATTAAATCTTGACAATAATTGAAGTGCCACTGCATTTACAAAAAAAAAAAAAAAAAAGATACAAATGCCACCACACCCTGTTAAAATAAGAAATACCACTACACTAGCAATAGGCGCTGACAAGATAACAACGCTCTATTCACATTAAATAAGGATGACTAACAAAAAACAAAATGAATGCCACCATATTTTGCAAACAATCTAACAAAACATACGCATAGTGACTTTCATACCTGTACCTAACAGGCATACCGTGTCACTCACCGATTTAAAAAAAACAATTCCATGACTTGCTATTAATCACTGACAGCAACACCTTTTTCAATGGCCCATCAGTTACAATCAATTTCAAGACTATCATTGTAACGGACCAACCAAAGGTGTTACGTCGGTATCACGTTGCTGATAATAAAGGAAAGCAAGAGCAGCTTAAAACACAGGGGCGGGAAGACAAAGGGAGGGAATGTGGAGGGGCTCAACACAGTATCACTTACATGATCCTGAAGTCCCACCTGTTCAAAGCCCTGAACATGGGAGGAGCTGGACATGTCATCTTCCGCGATGGCCATGTTCTCCCGCAACTGGAAGCTGTCCAGGCTCTCGTTATCTGCTCCTGATTTGGGCAAACGCACTGAACAACTGAAATTCAATCTCCATGTCTTTCAACTGATCTGTTTTCTCAACACACAAAAGAATTCTGTCTCCGTTTTTTTTTTTCACCCTTAAGTTATGAACCCTATACAAGATCTAGATGAAGTTCAATCTCCATGTCTTTCAACCAATCTGTATTCTCAAAACGCACACACAAATTCTGTCTCTGTTTTTTAGTTGGGGGGGGGGGGGGGGGGGGGGGGGGGATTTCACCCTTAAAATCTATTAACCCTATACAGAATATATATGAAGTAGCTATGTATCTTGTTCCCAGTTCATTGATCACGGTGAAACCAAATGCAAATTTTCTTAACTCTTTGATTTTATAAATAGCTCAAACAATATCAACCATACTTTCATATATCTTTTTTAATGAATACTTGAAAGTTACAAACAATGGCAATTTACTGATCAGTGAGACCACATGCAACTTTTCTTAGTTCTTTGATTTTATTGTAAATAGCTCAAACAGTATCAACCATACTTTCACATATCTATTTTAATAAATACTTGAAAGTTACAAATGGTGGCATTTTCCTCACAATTTTCTTTTCAATTGAATTTGTACAAATACTTCTGTTCCCTTCTGTGCACATGCACTTGAATGCACACACACACACAAATGCATATACATACAGAGTACATGCATCATGTATTCTACTAGTTTTCACACACACACACGCACAAACACATATACATACAGAGTACATGCATCATGTATTCTACTAGTTTTCACGCATATACATACAGAGTACATGCATCATGTATTCTACTAGTTTTCACACACACAATCAGCATACCATACCATCAACCCAGCCATCCTCACACCCATTCACTCTTCCCTAACCCAGACCAACTCACCCAGCATGCTGCTGTCATCAGGATTCAGAGGTACCAGTCAGAATACTGTCAGACTCTGCAGCATCCAAAGCGGCCTCCTGGGATGCTCGGATGTCTGCCTCCAGCTGCCCTATCTGCTCTTCATTCTGTAAAGCCAAAAACTGGATGTTATGCCTGCTCTGCCTCCTAACAAACCTCCATTACTTTGACCGAATTCTGCTCAAGTCATCTTAAGTGAACGACCTTTTTCAGATACAAAGATCATGTTCTAATCGATTTGCTTCTGTATGATGGGCGGTGGGCAAAAATACATCTAGATGATACCCAAACAGCATGGAATGATGGGAGGGGACAAACAGAACAATGAGCCCTTTTTCATATCGGCAAAGCTTAACTTCACAGTCAAGTTGCCATATCCAAGGGGTATGAGCTTGACAACATGCACACACCCGTGTTGTGTGTGTGTGTGTGTGTGTGTGTGTGACAGTGAATAAGAAATAAGCATGAGCACTATTGAATACAACTGTTCATGCAGCTATGTATGCCTCTGTGTGTGTGTGTGTGTGCAGGCATGTGTCCATAAACAAGAAATAAACATGAGCACTATCTAATACAACTGTTCTTGCAGCTAGGTACATTCTGTTTGTTCCCCCCATGGCAACTTTTTCTGAACACTATTTGTCTCAACTGTACCATTACCCACAAAAAAGACCCAGGCAAAAAACTAATTTCAGAAGGTATGGGTCCATAAAGCTTTCTATGGCATCTTTCTCCACACCATTTGACTAAATGCAATGTCTGTGTGTAATGTTTCACTAACTTTCTAACACAAACACGCACACAGATTCCTGGCTGCTGAAAAAAAAAAAGACTTAAAACCTCTCTTCTGATGTGATCTAAATCACAGAATCTTTTCAGTCCGTCGACACACCACAGAGCATAAGTCATTAAAAAGCTACAGTAAAAAAACAAAAAACAGATTCATTTTGCATTTCATCTTCCAGATCTCCTTATAGTCTTTTAAGGGAGAGTCAATGCGACTGTCGGATAAATCTTTGGTTCTTCATGAAACCACAAAAGTACCTTTAATGACTAAGCAACTCAATTTCTCCACGCACATGCACAGGCACAGGCATCCTCTACCTGCTCTCCTACATCCTCGGCTACCTTCTCCAAACACAGAAGCAAGCTCACCTCAGCAACACTCTCTCGGCAGACCTCCATCAGTTTGCGAGCAGTGTTGGTGTAGGAGCTCTCTGGGCCGTTGTAGGCCAGGCTGTTGGTGTAGATGAGCTCCACATCCTCGATGTACTGCTCCCTACTCTGGTACTTGTGGTTCTGAACGTTCTGCATAAATTCCAAAAATAATTCTTCGTGAGTCTGCCAAACAACTGGGACAAACAAATTACATGACAAAACACAACGAGTTTTGACCTCCTAGGTCTTCTTCAGCCAAGATAAACAACATTTAGAGCGATGAAAATGAAGAATGAGCAATCACTTATCTTCTCAAATTTGGCACAAGATGGGTGCTGGCACAAGTTCTGCACAAGTCATGGGGCAATGAGAGACAAAACTGGTGAAAAAAATACACTGACCTCTGGTGGTTCTGATAATGAGTTAGAAGTCAGACCTGCATTTCCATAAATACCAATGAAACAACAATTACAGCAGCCATCACAGCTTGGACCATGCCAATCTGCCCTTTTTCAAACTTGCAGCCCTTGTCACTTCTTCCACCAAGTTTCTCTAAGTTTGGGAGGAGAGGGGCTTGTGCATCCTTTACCAGGCATGCCAAGCAATTCAAATATTAGTATATCACAAATCGATCCATATGAAATCCGTCTTTTGGACACCTGTCAGATGATATGCCTGCCACAGGACAGCCTTTTTCGTTTAAATACTACCTTCTGTGATTCGTAATCAAATGCAGTACCCAGCAGAATGCGCTGGCCATACAAAAAAATAAGCATCCATAACCAGCTATTGCAGTACCGTTATTGACGAGACAGGTTATGGGTCTGAACTCCATGAAGCGATTACATGTAACATATGAGGGAAAGATGCAGCTCATTCATGTCAATATATCTGGTTAACCCTCTGCCTACTGCATGACTTTGTGCTATATGACTAATGACATGTTTTCCGGTATTGTGGTTGCGAGACAGTTTCATGATTTGTTCTACTGTATTTCATTTATTGTTTTACCAGGTCATGCATGGAATGTGTTTGATTGATCAGATGACAATAAAGAAACAATAAAAACAAATGTGATGCATTTCTATGTCTTGTTCATTTATGGTGAGCGATTGTTTACTTGCTATCATCAAAATCCTGACCGACGCCATTTCCCGATGTTCGGTACTGCAGATCGAAAACAAACACAACAAATCCTTTTCAAATTGGACCAAATAAAACGTACCTCGGAAAAAAAGTAGACAAGTCAATTATATTGTACACAACAAATGATCAAACAGAAAATATTGAGAAACGATTCAAGTCACGCATTCAAATTGTGGACAGAACGCAAACCACGTCGGTCAGCGATCTCTGTCAATGTTCACTGACCAAACCATGCGGTTTATGCTTACGACTATTTTGTACTGACCTACAAATGATGAAAATAGTGCAGCGTGTATTAATCTATCCATACAAATTGTTTTAACAGATTAAAATTAAAACTGGGGATTTCAAAATGATGTTTAATAAACTTGGTGTGTGCTTGTCTGTCAGTAGGAAAAAACGATAGCAATTTCACAAAAATCTCGATTTATCGACTTGTTTTGCAAACAAGGCCGTCGTAATGTATTCATACACGCACATGGTCGGCCATGCGACCCGGTTTCAGGCAGGGAATTCGAATGGTGAGTATCCCATTTTGAGAAATTATATCTTTTATTCGGTCTGTCCATGACGATAGCACGCACTGACGATAGCATGAATGGCCCCACTTCTGATTAATACGTTTAAAACTCTCGATTTAATGTGTTTTTCGTTGTGATTTTGCTTTGAATGTGTTCAATAGTGATTGGTCTTCGTCATCCATTTTCCTTAAACCGATGTGTGTCAAAGGACTCGGCTCAGTGGATGGAAATTTGTGTTTGCTCACCAATTTTTGCTATCGTTATGAGCACTGACCGACTTTTTTTGCTATCGCTACTGAACAGTGACCGATTATATTCGATCTGAGCAAATTTCACTGATTTTTACGATCAGTGCTCTTTTTCGCCACACGTTTCGCTCAGAAAGCCTTCGACTGAAAACCCTTTTGGTATCTTCTTATCGGAAAAACCGTATCATGCGAATTTCGATTTTTTTTTTTTTAAAAGTCCGCAATTTACTTGCTATCGTGATGAACCAAGACCGACAATATTTGCTATCGTTATGAACAATGACAGACTGCTTTTGCTATCGTCATGATCGTCACATACCTTGGCAAACTTGTTCACTTGTGGCAGTTTTGTTACAGTAATTAGGCCTATAGATATTAAATATTTTCACATGTAGCTACACACAGCAGTCTACACATCCGGTAGGTCCGCCATCTTGTTTTTGTCGTCTGCACTTTATTCCGCTGATTGGTCCAGACATGGATGACGTAGATCTTACAAACTATCTTGTTTTGTCGTCTGCACTTGCGTTTTCGTCGCGCGAAATACGACTCTGCGAAACGTCCCGATTTCTAACAGTTTTGGTCTGTTTTTCTGCTTCATCAACGTACTTGCGAGAAGCATGGATCACGCTACGATAGGTAAGTGGGTTATATATATATATATATATTTTTCCATTCACATTTCCAGTTTCTTACTATGTTCAGTGTTACGGTCTGAGCTGATGCTAAAAGTAAAAGTAGAATACATGTGTGTGTGTGTGTGTGTGTGTGTGTGTGTGTGTGTGTGTGTGTGTGTGTGTGTGTGCGCGCTTGCTTGTGTGTGTGTGTGTGTGTGTGTGTGTGTGTGTGTGCTTGTGTGTGTGCTTGTGTGTGTGTGTGTGAGTGTGGGGAGTGTGTGTGTGTGTGTGTGCGTGGTGATTTTCCGAAAGACAGTTCGAATAAAGGGTTGCATCCATCATTGTGATTTTTTACCAAAAATTTTAGTGTGGAAAGGTGCTTCAAATGCAGGTGCTCAGCAATAATTTCAATGCAGTTTTTTTTTTTTAATTAATTTTTTATTTTTTTATATAAATAACAATAATAATTTTATTTTACATTGTGCAAAGAAAATTTGTGTATCATGTTCTGCATTGCTTTTGTTGTAGATTTTGCAGATTTTTCTTTTTTTTTTTGTAAGCGAGCTGTACTGTATGACTTACTGCAATAATGTCTTTTTTTTATATTTCACAAAGTATGGAAATTTTTATGATGTGAATCTACAATAATAATTTAGTATTAGAAAAATAAAATAACATTTATTGTTTTTGACAGTGAAATCTTCCACTATGGTGTCCGCGGCAGCAAGAAGTAGGCAGCGCATGAAGGATGAAAATCCTGAAAAATATAGTGAATATCTTCAACAGCAAAGAGAAAGAAACCGTCAGCAGAGGCAGAAGAAAAAAGATCTGTGGGAAAGCCAGCCACATACACGCACAGCCATCCAGGAAAGAGAGCGAGTTCTTGAACTTGGACGGTAAGTACAAACTGTAATAACATTAATACATCCCCACTTTGCAATGATATATTATCCATGGAGCACTCACTCTTTTTTTTTTCCTGGTGGGGTGTGGGGGGAGTTGGGGGCCTGTTTCAATACCTCACTCAGCACAGGCTAAAACAACATATTTGTACAATGGTGGGATGGAAATGCTTTTTATTTTCTTTCTTCTCTCCTGGCCCCTACTTCTGTCCTTTTTTAAAATGATATGTAAAACTTTTTACTCTGTCAACATTTGAATTTTTCAAACTGTGCTCATTGTATCTGCATCGGAATGAAGTTGTTGATCGTTGTGTGGACTGATGAATGAAATAGCATCTTGGCTGCTCTAATGATAGTTATAGCACATTCTGTGTAGACACACACAGGTATGTTATTATAACACATTCTGTGTATGTGCTTTAAAAGTTTTGTAGCATGTGTCATAATGTACACACATGTACATATGCATGTGTGCTTGTTTAGTGTGTGCAATGGTATATCATAGATAAGTGATAATCACAGTGCAAGGACTATGTAACTGCTAGCATTTTTGATATCATAAAGTGCATAAGTATTCAGCCACAAAGAGTTGCATAATTTAGATTCTGATCAAGTTGAAAGTTGAGCACTTTCAGAATAGGAATTAGTCTTATTTTTTAAAAAAACACATACTTCGACCTGGGCATTACACAGTTATTTATTTTCACTTTATTTCAGGGCACGCCAAAAGCGCTATGCTGACCGTCTGAAGCAGTCAGCCTCCAGACAGACCAGGCGTCAGTCTGATCCTCCATCTGATGGACACCAAAGAAAAAACCAAGAGACATGACACCGGCAGAATTTAAAGAACATCAACGACAACTGAAAGCAAAGTCCAGAGCCAACATGTCAGCACAAAAGAAGAGACGGTAAAAGAGAAGGACCGAAAATATCACCAGGGAAAGAGATTGAAAGAATGTCTGGAAAGCAAGAGAAAGCAAGAGGGAAATTTACTACACCCAGTGTTCCATCTGAAGAAAGCGTCTGTTGTAGGACTGAATGATGAGGGAATTACATCCAGTCGAAGCCCGACTTCTCTAAATCTACAGCTGAGCCTGCAAATGAGGAAGTAGTCACTGACATCCTGGATTCTGAAATGCAACCAGTGACACCTGAGAAGACTTCTGCATTTGCAGGAATTCCAGATCAGTGTTTATTGAACAAAACAGACTACAATTTTGTTTCTCATGTACGACAGACTTTAGTGAAAAAGGCTAGAACTCCTGTACGCTTTGCACGCATGGTACGCAATATTGCTGTGAACACTTTCTCACCAAGGAAACAGAAAGCACTGGCAGATGAGGGACTCTCCTTCAATCGAAGAAAATCTCAATGCCAGTCTTTTCTTGACAGCAAGGTACTATCTTGCAAGAAAAAGCTTTCATTTGGGTATCGAAAAAAAGGAAAGATGCTTTGTCAGAGGCAGACAGAAGAAAAATCCATGTTTTTACATGAGAGAGGACATTTCAAGAATCTTGCCACATAAAAGATTTGCAAGAAAAGAAGGACCTGGCTATGTGATGCAACAGACCCTATTAGGAGCATTTTCCATTTTCAGGAAAGAATACCCTGGCATCAAAGTAAGCTACAGTCTTTTCACAAAGCTGAGACCCAAGAATGTTAAAAGGATTTCACCTTCATTCTTGGAAACCTGCCTTTGTGTGTACTGCGTGAATGTGCGGTACAAGCTGCAGGCTCTCAATAGATCTGTGACCATTTGTGGGCTTAATCCTGAGATGAAGGTTGAAGACGAGTCGGCATTAGTGAACCTCATCCTCTGTGCCAAACAAGAAAATGCTGACTTCCACAATCCAAGTTGTCTGTTTAGTCAGTGTGAAAACTGTGCTGATGTGAAAACAACATTAGAACAACACTATCAACCCCTCCTCAGTAAGAATCCTACCATTTCATGGAACAGCTGGAACAAAAGAACAAATGGCAAGTTCTATGGACGCATACCAGAGACAAAACGAGGCACGGTCAAGGAACTGTTGGATGAGCTTGTGGCTGAAGATGTCCTTCATTCCTGCCCAAGGAACCACATTATTCAAACATCTTTTCACTGCAAAATGGCAATACAATCAGTACAGAACCTTGAAAAACAGACTGAAAGCTGACGAAGTACTGCTTGTCATGGACTTTGCAGAGAACAAGAAGTCTGCATTCCAAGACGAAATAAAGTCTGCACATTTTCAGAAACAGCCGATTACATTTCATCCTGTAATTGCATTTTACAGAGAAAAACCACTGGGTCTGTCGTGCGCCATGCTTTGGACTTCATTTCCGACGATACGGTCCATGACCACAATGCAGTCCACCAGTTCACAAAGACCACTCTGCAGTTTCTGCGAGACAAAGGCGTGCTGCTTCCAGGATCTCAGTATATATATTTTCTGATGGCTGTGCTGCACAGTATAAAGGTAAGGGCACCTTTGCTGATTTGACTCACTACCAAGTTCCAATCCAAAGACTCTACTTTGGATCTGAGCATGGCAAAGGTGAAGCCGATGGTGAGACTGGTGTCGTCAGCAAAGCTCTGGAGTCTGCTATACTGTGCAGGAAGGTGGTCATCTGCCAGGCCTCTGACTTCTTTGAGTGGTGTGTTGCTAATCTTGCCAAAGATGAAGGACTATTCAAAAGGACATTTTTCCTTGTCCAACCGGAAGAGATTCAAAGACACAGAGCAGAAACATGTGTCCGGCCAATTCCAGGTTCTCGGCAGTTCCATCAGATTGTAAAACTGGAACTTTTCTTTTGAAGGCAAGAAACTTCGCCTGCATTTGCGACCTGTGTTGCGAAGGAAAGACGTACTTGTGTCCAAATGTAGGTTATGTTGGTCACTACAATATACATGAAATCAGAAGAACCTGCGAGCAGCAGAGTGAAGAGGTTGAAGAAAACGGTCAGCTGAACAGCACAAATCAAGGCCAAGTCCTGCTCCAGGCAGACAGATGAGAGGTAATGCTGAACAGTGCCCAAAACAGACTGATGGCTGCCAAAGAATGTGGCAATTTTGTTGATTTTGTTAGTGCTGCATGTGTCACCCTTCAGGAACTGGAAGCTTTTTCCCCTGCCATTGCCTACAGCTGCACCAGTCCTGTCTAAAGGACTAACTGACCACAGTGCCAAGAAGCTGTTTGCAGAGGGTTCACTGCCTACGGATTACTTTCCGGTTTCTACAGAGGCTGATGGCAACTGCCTTCCTCGATCCTGAGCACAGCAGTGTTTGGTCATGATGGCTTTCACGCAGAAATACGCCTTCGGATCACCTGTGAAATGGCTGTAAATAAGACAAGTACTTGTCAGCGGAATACTTGCAGAGAGGAGTCCCTCATCTGGAAGGTGAAGTCTCCAAATCGTTCTACCATTATACTGGTGACTTTGCTCACAGGGATCTAGAACAAGCGTATGAACAGGAGACAATGAAGTGTGCTGCTAATTCTATTGATATGGGACCCTGGCAGCTCCATTCTGCTGCCAATGTACTCAGCAGAGAAATTCTGTCTCATTATCCGAACTTGGGTAGCGCCCTGGCTAGGAGGGAAATGAATCGCTCCTTCCTTCCCCAACATCAGAATGAGCACTTCGCTGTGCAGATCATGTGGACTTCATGTAGAGAGGACCAAGTGTCTCCCAGTTCGGGATGGCAAACCATTTTGTGCCTCTTGTGAGGTGCCTTGAAGAGGAGACTTCCAGGGAAAAGGAACAGGCAGCATCACCAAAAATTGGTGATTATGTGACTGTCAATTTCCTTATTGGCAGGAAAAACATGACATGCCATGCACTTGTCATTCCAGTTCCAGATTACATGGACACTGAAGAAGGACAGTGTGTTGTGAAATTTCTTCGACAGTCACACAGTGGGGAATTTCTTTGTGTTCCCACCATGATGACATTTCTATTGTAGACATCATTGGGGACAGTGTTTCTGTGGTGCCTGCACCAACAATTAACAACAGAGGACATCATTTCTTTTAGTTTGTATTTGGGGACAGGGGTAGGGCATGGAGGGAGTATAGACTGTCAGTGTCTTAAACTTTGATTTTTGTGTTTTTAAACAGTTCTTTTTAATGTTGAACGGTTGTGGAGTTTGTGCAGCAATTGCAAATTTAAATTTAAAAAAAATATCTTTTAATTTGGGAACTGAGCTCTGAGTCAGTATTTCTATGTATTGCCTCTTCTTAGTTTTGTGAATGTATTTTTAATGTGAATGTTGTCAACTGATTATTTTTTCCCCACTTCAGTAGCTATATGAAATCAAAGCGAGAAGAATTTGGCTTTCAAATTCTGTTTTCAGTTTTTTAACTTTGAACATTTGAAGTGATTTATGGTATTTACTTATATCTTTTGTCTATTTATTCAAGTATTTATTTGTCCTCCCCCCAAAAAAAAGAAGAAGAAAAATTAAGCAATGTGTGCTACTAGAGAAGAAGTGCTTTTGCAGCCTTGACACCTGATTGACGAATCCTTGATTTTTGGGGTAGGTATACATTAGACCCAACATTATGTAGAAATTATTGTTGGTTGATCCTTTTTCTCTGTAAATATTTGTTAGAACAAGTCTAAACTTCATTATAAAAGCACATTTACATTGGTTTTGTACAGGTTTTGCAGTGTATTTCTTTGTGCTAGGCGTGGATTTTTTACCAAAAAATCACTAAAAAATGTGTTTTGTGATTATTGTTGATTTTGCAAAAATAAAGCATCAAGAAACCCTGTATGAGTCTGTTTTGCTTGAAAGATTGTTCAAAATGTGTGATTAAATGTGTTTTTGTTGAGTGGGGGTGCGAGAAAAATCGAAAAAGAAGTCGAAAAATGGCCTACTTTCAAACGCTCACACCGCCACTATCAGGCCATGAAGGTAGGCTTGTGACCTACTAAACTGGAGGGGAACACACGACCTTGACCTTGGTGTTGTTTATCAGTGGAAAATTCCTATACAGTGAGCGTAGTACAGCAGCAAAGAAGGTCACTGAGCTGCCAATCTCGCTGCATTGATTGGCTGATATTATTATGAGCTTTTTCATTGGCTCTCACTGCATTCCGGCCAAGTTCCGGTTGCCCGGATGTTTAGTCATGTGACCTATCTGAGCCTAACCATTGGCTGCAACCAACCATAAACAAGCCGTCTGCTGCAAGAGTCTGCTCTGCGTACGTCCGACGTTGCATTATTTTATTTTGTGAGCGATAAATCGGAGCGATCGAAATGCCTGGTCCAAGGAAAGCAAAATTTCGGACTCTCCACAAGTTTGGGAAACGGGAAAGTGGGAAGAAAACCGCACAAAAAGGCAGTAAACCAGTGACAAAGGAGACCACTGTGCCCAGCGAAACACGATCGTCGAGTCCGGTTCCATCCACATCTCGACAAAGATCCCCATCACCCATGCCATCAACATCAAAACGGTGCCTTCAAGTGCCAGTAATGCTTCAGTCCGAAAGATGAAGTATTTTAGCAGCCGGAAAAAAAATACGAGGAGTCGAGTGATTCGGACACGGAGACTTCAAAGGCAGAGAAAGGGGGGGTGGAGGAGGAACAAGATGTGACTGGGTCGACCGACACGAACGTGATCGCAAACATCGGGCAACTGCAGGCGATCATTTCCAAACTGCACTGCCCTTCATGTAATGAATCCGCGAGTTGGGTTTTTCTTTTTTTTATTCTTGGCTGTCTTTTCTTCTTTTTTTTTTTTTTCTTTTCATTTTGCAGGAGAGAGGGAGAGAGAGAGAATGACATTTTATTCCAGTAGAGAGAGAGAGAGAGAGAGAATACATGTGCAGGTGTGTACATTCAGGGACTCAGTCACACACACACACACACTACACAGTTTCTGGGATAATTTGAGATTTCTTTTCCACACAAATGAGCATTCACTCATTCCTGGCTGTCTTTTTCTTTTTTTTTTCTTTTCATTTTGCAGGAGAGAGGGAGAGAGAGAGAATGACATTTTATTCCAGTAGAGAGAGAGAGAGAGAGAGAATACATGTGCAGGTGTGTACATTCAGGGACTCGTCACACACACACACACACAGTTTCTGGGATAATTTGAGATTTCTTTTCCACACAAATGAGCATTCACACACACACAACACACACACACCTTTTCTGAGGGAACTATTACATTTTCAGCCTAGGCAGTTGCGGTTCAAAAATTCAATAAGGGCTCCTCTGCTTTGCTGGATGTTATTCTGGAGCTTGAACTGAGGGCATCAGAGACTGCAGTGGAATATGCAGAGAAAGAAGATGTCTCCAGGGTCAAGTCAGCAACCAGAAAAACCTCCATCAGAGAAAAGAAGAGAAGGCAAACCATTGACACAATTCGTCGTGAAGAACGACAGGAACAGCGAGAACGGGAAGAAGAGGTTTATGGGGCAGGACGGTTCTGAAGACCAAAAATATCACTTCTTTCCTTCTTTTTTTTTTATATTACCTCATATCCTGTGAACAAACATTGTAAAAAGATATTTTGTATAAAATCTTACCTTGTTGATGTCTTGGACCATCAGAAAACACAAGATCAAAATTCAAACTCAATTTCTCAAAACGTTTATTTTTCAAGGACGCACGTTTTCTCGCCCAGCTTTTGACACACTTCCCATCAATATATTCACACCAAAGTTTGCATACTTATGTAAAATGGCTTCTGAGTGCAACTACAACCATAAGAACATTGTATCTCAAATGGTTTTCAAGCTGCATATGATGATATGTCACCAAACCGAAGAGAAAAAATTCGCCTTTTTTGAATGAGTGGTGAGAATAGATTTTCAAGTTCAGATAATAACTTTTGTGATAGTTGCATTCTTTGATCATTGGAATAAAACACTGTACATCTGAAACTTCTGAGAAATTCTGTTTTCTTGAGATATGAAGGGCGAATGTACACTACTGTTGTTCGGATGAGAATGTGTAATAACCTTGTTTCCACATAAGCTAGATACATAAAACTTGGCATGTGCAATACTTTTGACATGTTCTGCCTCTGTGCCAAATTTTATAATGATAGTTTATGTAGAACTGAGAAAACGAAAGCGCGAAAATCTGTTCATGTAACCAGCTCTTTATTCTCTTCAAATGTTGTCTAAGTGGTGTTTAATCATTCTTAATACATTGTCAGTTGTTTATAAAGTATTTATGAAGAAATACAAGCATGTGTTTGAATATGGGGAAGAACTGTTGTAGCTTCAGTTCAATATATGAATTTTTAGCAACTTGGGGGGTTGTCTAATATTTTCCAAAGACAGTGTCAGCTGTCCTTTTCTTTCATGATTTTATGTTCAGAAGTGTTTAAACCTCAAATAAAACCAATTTTTAACCATGATCAGTGATTTCTATATTTTCTTGAAATGGGAAGTATGCTGAGCGAAAACCAAAAAACCTGTCTTATGTGAATACCATGCCAAGAGAGGTAACTCTGCAACACATACACACTTGCCATAAAGAAACTTAAATAGAAAATTTGTTTTTAACTTATTTATTCTACTAAAGTGATGAAAAAAATCAAAGACATCAGTCCATCCAAACGGCCATTTTTTCCCATGCATAGTGAACTGGTACATGAGGGATGGGGAGAAAAAAAACAGACTAACTCTAGTGTTCTCGGTGCTAAAACAATTTTCCCTAAATTCACTGTACTCGCAGAATATCATGGATTAGGAGCACAGAGTGATTTTCCAAGTCTAAACAAAGTACTGAAACCTTCAGGAACAAAATAAAGTCATTCTGTATGGTCTGCACGCTAGATAATCAACTTTTGTTGTGAAGGGGGAAAAAAAAAAAATTCCAACAATTTTGCTAAGCTGAAGGCATCACATACAAGAAGATTTGTCATCTAACTACTGCGGGGAAAAAAATAACAAGAACAGATTACTGAATACTGGACTTTAGACTGTGATAGAATTCAGCACACTGTGCTTTTGCACAAGTGCACTGAGCAACCCCCCCTCCCCCCCCCCTCCCTGACACACACATACACTGTGATGATGATGTACCTCTTCTGTGTCTCCTCTTTGCTTTTTGATAAACAGGCAGCTTTTATTTTAGGCCAGTTTATGTTAATTCTTTTCTGCTTGCTTTGGTGCAGCAAATAAATTTGTTTCTTGTTAAAAGTCTGCCAAATTCTTCTGAAATGAAAGGCTAAAGGTGACGCTCCCACAGGCAAATTATGGGACACACCCACTGACTGACCCAGTTTCCTGGCTATCAAAACAAGGGAAACTTTTTTGGGCTTCACTTCTTATAGCCAACCACTCTAGTCAACAATGAAAGAATCTCTAGCAAGTTTTGTTTTCTGAATTTTCTTTTTTGGGGGGACTGGGCCCAGCAGCAATGGGCTATTCGATGTCGTCATTATCATGGCCCGAATCATTATCAATTCGGGCCTCAAAATCAGTCACCAGCCGATCTTTATGTATTTATAACTAGGTCAAGATCAACATCCGAATAGTCTCACTTCAAATCTTCTTCAAGAGTGTAGCCCGCAAATACGCCCTCTTCATCAATATCACTAAAGAAAATGAATTCTGCAAGTTGCATAGTTACTTGATCCGCCATTTTCCCAGAAAATCTTCGTGAAAAAAAAAGCCGAACTTTGAAAATTCACAGCAGCGAAAGTACCCCACCAAATCTCATGCAACAAAAAACAAAATGGCATCCAGAAACTTCTGTACCGGAAGACTTTTCTGTCGCGATTGCATTCTGGGATATGCGATGGTGAAAGCGAAAGTCGTTGACCTAGTATTCAGTGGTCGATCTCGGTCGATCCCGTATTCAGATAAGAGGAAATCTCGTGGTCAATCTCGGTCGATCGGGTAGGCATTGGATTAATTTACGGTTCTCTGAAACAGTATGGGTTAAGCAACTAAGAAAAGCGTCTACCCTCACTGTAAACATGCAATATATAATTTAAGTCCTACTGTAGTTGGGAAGTGGCTGCAGTAGTTTGTAGTATTAAGTATCAGCTGACGGCTGAAATGACCCCCAACAGCATGCATGCGAGACTGACTTTATGCAGAGTGGACAGGTCCATGGGCTTCTTGATGATGTTGTAGTAGTCCTTCACGTTCTTCTTGTTCACCGGTTGCAGGAACGGCCAACACTGTCAGGGGAAACAAAAAAATCTTTCTGCATTTTCTAGTCAATCTGGTGGTTCTCAGTTTTTTTACAACTTCTGTTTAAATATTTTAAACATGCGCACCCAGTAAACAGACACTGCAGAATAGATGGCCAGTTTCCATTCTTTCTAGAACAATGATAAGACAATGGTCCACAAAGGCAGAAAAACGATAAACAATAACCAAAAACAATTTCACAAAGTCTGAGTCAAGTAAGCAACAACAAAAAGTAGTTACTAACAAAAAAAATTGCATAAAATGGAGATAATAGCTTTTTTTTTTAAAAGCCCCTGGCATCCCCTCAGGGAATCAAACACCAGTAGAATTAGCAGAATCATTTGTTTTCTTGTTGAATTCTTTAACATGTGACAGAACACACAAACTGCTAAACGTAATTTCTTCCCTGAGCAAGTAAAATAATACAGCCTTAAAATCGAGCATCAACAAATGAAAGGTCCCTGGTCTGAACCCCTGAAAATGGGCAGACTTTTTTTTCTATCCTTTTCACAGACCTGTTCACCCATACAACTTCATCATTTTTTGCAAAAATACCATGAATACAATGCACTGGAAAACAAAACCTAGAGGCGAAGTTCCTGGCTGGTAGGTAGTTTAACTCGCTGTATGCAACTGTGGCATTGTCTTGGTGTGGTTTGACCAGAGAGCAACAACTCTAACTCGAGCGCACGTAATCAGTTCTGGCTGTGTAATGTCTCCCAGAACATGCCGATATGTTGGAACAAAAGCAAGGACTATAGGCCCTGAAAAGGTTAGAGAGCATGAAACTGTGCCCAACTCTGCAGATGATCAGGCTTGAAAGTAATTTATATTAGGAGAAACTATGTCTACTGCACTGGAAGATCAGGTGCCCTTATACCCTCTGCCGTGGGATGGTAGGTGAAAACCAATCCTTTCCCCTTCCCTCCCATGCCTTTACAAAGATATGGAGGACATGCATACACACTTTAGTTGAACAATACACTGAAAAGCTAGCCGATTTAGGGTAAACAGGACTACCTTCACTTCTCCTTGGGCTAAAAGACAGTGCTCTTCAGTCATATGATTAGATACAGAAGATCCGATATAAAAAGAAAATGGGAAAGGAATGTGTCTCCGCTCTGCACTATTCCAATGCAATCTCTGCAGAGATCAAAGCTTGTATGCAGTGATACCAGACTTCTGTTGTCACATTACGGTTGGACTCCTCTGGCAGACTGCATAGCAGCAGCATCAATCATCCTCATCCTTCATTATGCTAAACATGCACTTCCATTCTAGGTATTCCTCTGATGTCATGGGATCTCCTGCATGCTTTCATTACGTTCTGATCATGCACCTCAGTCTAAGCGAGGGATTATCAACACTCGAGGTCTTGTGAAGAACGACAATTTCTGGCTTTTCCCTCTCAGAATTGACCCTGGGACCTCTCGACCTCCATCCCATTTCACACTGGAAAAAGCAGCTGTAGAAACAGACTGATGCTGCCTTTACACAAACTCGTGCATACATGTGCACACACATACTCGTACGGCGACTCTCCCACACAAAAACATGCGCTCAAAACACAGAAGTGTACATACAAATTTTGTCAAATCAACTTTTGAATTTAGTGACAAAACGCATAGGCACACGCGCACACAGACCCACACGCACACACACAGTGTTCAAACAACATAATCTGACATGAAATGCTCACATTCTCCACTGCCTTCATTTTCTGCGTGATGCTCTCAAAGATGAATGACAGCGCCACCTGGTCATCATCCAGCAGTGGGTTGATGGCTTTCTCCAGACGCATGAACTTCTGTTCTCGCTGCAGACATAACCATCAGTATAGTTACATCCCTTAGCCAAACTTAATTCAAAACATGTCTTCACACATAAATAATGTTCTCAATGAAAATCCCAATAACCATCTCTTCAACTTGAGCACAATGACTGTTTCTAAATAAGTATGCCATTTCTTTCATTCATGGTGCAAAATCTCAATAAAGAAACAAGATGAAGTTTTCCAAAATTAGAATTTAAAATAAGAGCACGTCTTCACTGAAGTAAATCAACTACAAAGAGAAAACATTTCAAGAAAAAACATCTTAAAATGGGAGGGAGTCTTAATTCAAAAGTATGCTCCAAGCTAGGAACTTTATCTTCTCCATACAATTTCTCCTTGTAAACGCTGGTGATCTGCTAAAGGTGGTGATGACAGAGGTACCGAGAACGAACATTTTCTCTGAACGAACAGTCTGCGAGAAGCAACTCCTGCTTACCTCAGCAAATCTTTTCAGGCACAGCTCCAGAATGGACTGGGCAGTCAGAGTCAAAATGTGAGGGGCACCTGCAGGCAGGCAAGCACACACACATGACCATGCACACACATACATGTATAATTTCGTAACCACACACATTCACACACACACAGCGTCTCTTGAATATATAGTCAATTTACACATATGATATTCAAAAACTGACAGGAACGCTACTGACAAATACACTTTAACACAACAAAATAGGAACACAGTAAAGCAGTGTAACATACTTGGGCCTTGTGCAGATCAGGTGGAGTGACCACAAAATACTGTTATTTGTGTACTGGCAGCATCATATGATTAAAGCACAATTAAACGGTAAGAACAATAGTTATATAAAGTCTTTTTCAGCTTTATTTCACATGCGTAAGTGTGCATCTGCATGAACACACTTGACACACACACAGTACTGCCTCTTCTCTCCCTTAATCATTATGAGACAGAAACCTGCGATAGTCCTTACCATTATACAGTTTGCTGTTTTCCACAACCTGGTTGATGTCGTTCAAGAACTCCTCTCTTGAGTGGTACTTCTTATTGCGCACATTCTGCACATAGCCACACCATTCACTACACAGACTGCCCCCACAGAAACCAGCAATAACACATTCTGCACACAGCCACACCATTCACTACACAGACTGCCCCCACAGAAACCAGCAATAACACATTCTGCACACAGCCACACCATTCACTACACAGACTGCCCCCACAGAAACCAGCAGTTAAAGGATAAATGATATGTTCAGAGTTAAGCGTAAACTGTCCAAGTAAAGGCATTCATAGCTTTGGATAAATACTTTAAAACCATAATCAGCATTCACAGCCAAAGAAAAGTACTTCAAAAACAACAAAGAAAAAAAAAGTACACAGTGTAAACAATCCCATCCAAGCAGAACTACAGTGTAGAACAAGTGGGCCTTCTTCTCTTTTTTTAAAAACACACACATGCGGGGATCAGCTAGAAATTTTTAGTCCAGACATCTGGTCTGTCTTGCAATTCTTTAGACCATTTTCAGCATTTGTAGGCTCTTATATCTGTTCTTCAGCATTCAATCAACAGAAAGGAATTTACAGAGACTACAGAGTTAATGCATTTTCCCCTGCACTTTATTTCCAGTCCTGCCCCTAATATGTTCCACCCTGCATCATCTCATTTGTTCTCTATTTGTTTGGTTTCCGATCTTTTTCTCCTGAAAAGATAGAAAAGCTTGGCTACAGTCTGGGTTCCTTTGGTTTCAGCATCTCTAATCTCTAATCTGCATAAAAAGGTTTTCAGACAAGGGAAGCCACTCACTTTGCATAATGTTTGCAGCTTGACTTAACGGCACACAGTCACAAACATGCATCCTGAGAAACCAATTCCTGACTTTTCTCACATAGCTGATAAACTAAAATAGGCTGTGCTGATCTGCTAATCTTCACGTCATGAACTAACTGAACAGGAATTTTTCTGGCCAATTGAAGATGTTTTTGGAAACTGTCAAAAGGCCAACTCTTATCTACATACCCATGAGGTAACGACAATGAAAATACACATGAAGAGTAGTTGTTGCTCTACATTATCGGCTTATCAGACAAACAACTTCCCATATGCATGGTGATACATAAGCCCTCTTATCCTCCTGTTCACATTACCTCCTGAAACAGATCAAGGTTTAGACAGCCCTGTGGACAATAACTCACCTATGTAATAAGATGATTTCAGGTCTGCGATTCTATTCTCCCGCAGACCAATTGCACCCCACACACCTCTTGTTTCAACTAAACCATAACAAGTGGTCTGAATGCTTGCATTTCAGATGGAATGATGAACCAAAGCCCTGGGTGCAGTATGTATTATCACATGCACAGAATACAAGAGAGCTGGCCCAGGCAAAAGGTTGAAGAACAGTTCACTTGGACAGGCAAAACAAAAACATACGCAAACAGAAATTATTTCTATTTTAAAAAGGGGAGTGGGTGGAGGGTGGTTGGGGAGGTGAGGATCCAACTATGCAACACGTTTTTTTTCCCTGGCAGAGCTCCTCTATTTCTGTGCAGAGAAATTAGTTGTGGCAAGAAAAATGAAAAGTACAGTACTGTACAACACTGCACAGAACAGTACAATATAGTACACAACAGTACAGCACAGTACAAAAAAATACATCTAAGTGAAACTTATCAAAAGTAGAACGGAAAGAGGCAAAGCACTGACATCCCTCATGGTCTGAAGGTCCATGGGTCGCTTGATGATTTTGTAGTAGTCTGGCACCTCCTTCTGGTTCACTGGGAACAGGAACGGCTGGGACTGTCCACAGAGGTTACACGTTAAAAGAAAAAAAAAAGATAAACGATAAGAAATAGCAGCAAGTTAGAACAATTAGGTAAAAGGACATCAAGACCTTTAGCTGCAAGATCACGAAACTTGCAAACCCAGCCACCATCACATTTAACAAAAAGCCAGGTCATCTTTAAAACAACTCAGCCACAGGCATCTTGGAACAATAAATCCAAGAACAACCTCAACTGATCTCTCATGTAATTGAAAACAGAAACAATAAGTACATCAAGAACAGTATCAAGCTCAGAATTTTCTTATCAGCAACAAGTTTCAAACATTGAGAAATGACATTGTTCTATAAATGCATCACAGAACTGGGAATGACAGATCTGATCTTGCAACACTACACCTGAAGCAGGTCACGTACTGACAGAAAGCTGAAGTAGGTCAGACTTCACACATTTTGGTGCTGTTTGCATTATCCACTACTAGTTTGTTGTTGTTTTTTAAACACATTTTAGTACTGTTTGCATTTAAACATTTTTTCTTTAAAAATATGTTCAGTAACTATTAACAATATTCGATACTTTTTAGACATGCACTTCTTTTTAAAAATAATTTTTCAAACAGTTCCCCAATATCATTACTCATTTTGCACTCAAAAAATAATTAAACCTCATGCTACATAACTATTAAAAAAGACAGAAAGAAAACCATTTCACAGGTCATACTCACGCCTGACATTTGCCTCATTTCATTGAGAATCTGTTCAAACATGCTGGACATGGTCACCACTGGATCTGTGCGACGGCGATTGGACGACTGCTTGGGTTTCTGTCCACAGGAATGACATGGACAACGTCGGCGAAAGTTCTTTAAGCTTCCATCAAACCTCACAAAGATCCGACATTCTTTTATTCCCTCTGTTCAAACTCTGAGGCGGCCTTCCTTCCCCTGCTCCACTACATTCCTTTCTCTCCCTTTCACGTGTCTAGCTCAGCAATAAAACGCAATAATCATTAAAACACTGAGGAGCAAAACCCGCAGTTTTTTGTTGTCATTTTCAGTTCCTGTTCTGGTGGTGTCAATACCATCTTAGATATGTCCCCTCCCCCTCCCTATCTGCAGGGATGGTTATCCAACTGTCTGCTAAGAGAAGATGCGATACATGAATGATCAAGTATGATGGTAACATATAGGCAATCATCACTCACAGATAATGATTACCATGAAACTTTGGCCAGATACAGCGAGCAAAATAGCTTCAGTTTGCAAATTATTTGATTTGGTACAGTTTGTGACTCCAAATAACTCCATACCATTCTCTACTGACTATTTATCATTTTACACCGAGGAAAAAGAACACTTACATAATCCATGCCTAGTGCCACCATAAGTATGCAGCCAATTCAATCGCAACTATCGCTTACAGACTGAAATCCAGCATCACAAAATCAGTTTTCAATGTGAATCTTGCACAGAATGTGTGTATGATACCAACGATAAAAAGTAATATTAACCAAACCCATTATAATACCAACAGAAATAATGCAAAATGAAATACAACATACAGGCAAAGGCAAAAAAAATCCTCCTTCAATGCACTGGTGCTGCAAATGAAGATGAGATTCTAAAATCACAATCACAATTCTGTCATTAAAATTTCAAACTCACTGCAGTGGAATAATCTAAAAAGTTTAATCCTTCTCTTTCTTTCAACCATTCATAAGGTAAGAACAAAAAATTTCGTAAATCATTTTGAATTAAAAAAATGAAATGACACTGTGTGGTTACCTTGAGATAGTCGCAGTGAATAGTGCTACCTATGCGACGTTTCTTCTTGGTCTCCACAGCCTGTTTGGGAATCTTCAGCACCATTGACTTGCGTCGCACTTGTTCCGCTCTGGTTGTTCAGAGAAGTAAAACCAGAGTTCACCACAGACGGCCATATATTCATCATACAACAATGACAGCTATATAAGATCGAAAGATTACGACAAAAGACAAACTGTGGAGATGCATTTCACTTCTACCTCTGGAATTTCTATAAATCTTTTTTTCATTATAAATAACTTTTTTTCCCATTCTCCCCTTTACCAAACCTTCCTATAATGACAACATTTCTTCATTATAAAAGCAAACAAGTGATTGTCACAAATCAATCTGTAATTCAGTTCCAACAGATAAAAATGCAAACAATTCAGTCTCAAGATTCCTGCTATCGTTTTTTTCTTTTTTTCAGGTGAAAATGTTTCTTGCTTCTATATTCAACTTCTTTTTCCCCTGCCTCATCTTCTACCCCATTTCAGAGGCATTGCACCCATGCTACTCAATCCAGTTATCCATCCACATCCACAGCCTGGCTTGTCCCGCTACAGCCCTGGCATCAGCAATCCACAGGGGGTACATATCAAATTTTTGTTTTGGCTCTCAATACTTTGAAAATAAGTGTTCAAGCATCATGGCAAATACAAAGAATCAAATGAGCGGCACAAAAGGGGCATTTTCTGTATCAAATTGATGAATATATTCACATCATTACTCCTCCTTCCCCTATCCAGCAGTTCTCACCTCTCAAAAACAGCCTTGGAGACCGTGATCTTGGTACCATCCACATTGATGAGGTCCTCGTCAGCCATGGGCAGGTTCTTCTCCTCCTCCTCCTCCTGCTCCTCAGTCATGGCCACTTGCACAGGGCCCACCACTCCTCCCTTGTTGTACATTGGGCACTCTTTGTTGGTGCGCATGTGACCAATGCCACCACATGCTCCACACTTCATCTGGCAGGGATTGAAAAAGAATGTGACTTTGATCAGTATATATTTGTATCTGATGTCAATACATTCTTTCAAAAACAACGACTATGAACTTTCATTATCTCAAAGGATTGGCCAACACTGAGGTGGTACAAACTTAAAATCAGACTAAATCTTGGTGTTCCTTCTTCTTTACCTTGTGACCATTTCAAGAAGCTTCATGCTGTGATTTCCTTGCCTTGAATAGTATAAAAGAGAAAGAGAGAAGAGACAAACACAGACAAAGACCGTCTTTCCCTGCTCTTTGTTCAGTGTGTCTCAACAGAAATCTGTCTTTTTTGTATCTATCTTACCACTGTCCTGGGAAATGAGAAATGTATCAAATGATGCTCAGAAAAATGTAGACTGATGGGACAGTATACACACACACACACACACGTAAATGTAAACATCCACCAATGTATATGGCTTTCAATGCTTGCAAAGTGTCACTGACCAGAAAAAACCAAGTTTGTCCTCTCCATAAATAAAATCTAGATATCATCTATTCGTCGTCACACATTGCCTTTTGATTACCTTCAGTAACACTGCTGTTTCTTTCTTCTTCTTGGGCTTTTTGGGAGGTGGAGGGGCTGTTGGTTTCTCCTGGTTCCGTTTGATGCGGCGCAATTGTTCTTGCAGCCTAATACAGGAGAAAAGTGAACAGATTTTCTTTGCAGCTGCCTTTTATCCTTCCCATTATAAAAATGAGGCCTGGAAAAGGAATCAAGTTTAGACCATTTTTGTTCAACCAGCAGAACAAACATGGCATTTACATGTATTTAGCAGAGAAAAATTTACTTGCAATGCACACACACACACACACACACTCGCACGCACACACAACACACACACACACACACACACACACACACACAAACTTGCAACCCATTGAAATATAGCATAATCTCAAAATTAGTGTGAAGAGTGCAAGAGTTACCACCACGATCTGGGGGAATATGACAAGTTCTTCAAGAGGACAGTTCAATAAGCAATGTACTTACTGGGGGAATATGACAAGTTCTTCAAGAGGACAGTTCAATAAGCAATGTACTTACTGGGGGAATATGACAAGTTCTTCAAGAGGACAGTTCAATAAGCAATGTACTTACTGGGGAATATGACAAGTTCTTCAAGAGGACAGTTCAATAAGCAATGTACTTACTGGGGGAATATGACAAGTTCTTCAAGAGGACAGTTCAATAAGCAATGTACTTACTGGGGAATATGACAGGTTCTTCAAGAGGACAGTTCAACAAGCAATGTACTTACTGGGGGAATATGACAAGTTCTTCAAGAGGACAGTTCAATAAGCAATGTACTTACTGGGGGAATATGACAGGTTCTTCAAGAGGACAGTTCAACAAGCAATGTACTTACTGGGGGAATATGACAGGTTCTTCAAGAGGACAGTTCAATAAGCAATGTACTTACTGGGGGAATATGACAAGTTCTTCAAGAGGACAGTTCAATAAGCAATGTACTTACTGGGGGAATATGACAAGTTCTTCAAGAGGACAGTTCAACAAGCAATGTACTTACTGGGGGAATATGACAAGTTCTTCAAGAGGACAGTTCAACAAGCAATGTACTTACTGGGGGAATATGAAACAGTGATTCTTCAATAGAGCGAGGACAGTTCAACAAGCAATGTACTTACTGGGGAATAGACAGGTTCTTCAAGAGGACAGTTCAACAAGCAATGTACTTACTGGGGAATATGACAGGTTCTTCAAGAGGACAGTTCAATAAGCAATGTACTTACTGGGGGAATATGACAGGTTCTTCAAGAGGACAGTTCAATAAGCAATGTACTTACTGGGGGAATATGACAGGTTCTTCAAGAGGACAGTTCAACAAGCAATGTACTTACTGGGGGAATATGACAGGTTCTTCAAGAGGACAGTTCAATAAGCAATGTACTTACTGGGGAATATGACAGGTTCTTCAAGAGGACAGTTCAATAAGCAATGTACTTACTGGGGAATATGACAGGTTCTTCAAGAGGACAGTTCAACAAGCAATGTACTTACTGGGGAATATGACAGGTTCTTCAAGAGGACAGTTCAATAAGCAATGTACTTACTGGGGAATATGACAGGTTTCTTCAAGAGGACAGTTCAATAAGCAATGTACTTACTGGGGAATATGACAGGTTCTTCAAGAGGACAGTTCAATAAGCAATGTACTTACTGGGGAATATGACAGGTTCTTCAAGAGGACAGTTCAATAAGCAATGTACTTACTGGGGGAAAAATGACAGGTTCTTCAAGAGGACAGTTCAATAAGCAATGTACTTACTGGGGAATATGACAAGTTCTTCAAGAGGACAGTTCAATAAGCAATGTACTTACTGGGGAATCAGAGGTGGGAATAAGAAAAAGTGAAAAAGGAGGAAAATTAGGCGGGGTCCGGGGCCGCCGTAGGCCCCCGGGGGGGTCCGGGGGCAAAGCCCCTGGTGGGGTCAGGGGGCTTTGCCCCTGAAGCTGAGCATTTTTCATATTTCAGTATCTAAAAATCACCCCAGAAATGCATAAACTGGCAAGAAAAGAAAATAAAATAACAAGCTTTTTATTCTATTTTCCCACACGGATCTTCACCTCGTGGCTAACTGTCTCTTTACCACGGCACGCGATAAAGTCACTGTTGTACGCACATCTTCCTCCAGCCACTTCCAGTTCCACTTGTTTTTCACAGAGGAAATCGATCTCCGTGGCCAAAACTTTCTCATTCTCGGTGATTTGTCGGAACATGTTGACGACTTCGGAACTTTGGACGTGCAACTTGTAAGACAATATGATGCCGGAATCCGCAAATGGCACTTTTCACAGCTAAGTGATTACTTCCCTTCTTTGTAGTTTCGGTAAGCCGAATTCCATTATTCACTGTAATCTGTCCTGGGTGCCCAAACGAGCCGGAAGTTTTCCATTTGAGAACAAACCGATCGAGAACAAAATCGCGATCCAAGCTTTTGCTTACGAAAACCAAACCTCACTATACATATACCCCACCCCCCCCCCCCCCCCCAGTTTTCTCAACGGATTTGCATCGATCTCAAAAATGACCTCTGAGGCCTCCAAAAAGGCGGAATTCCGCCGAAAGGCGGAAGATTCCCACGTCTGGGGAATATGACAGGTTCTTCAAGAGGACAGTTCAATAAGCAATGTACTTACTGGGGAATATGACAAGTTCTTCAAGAGGACAGTTCAATAAGCAATGTACTTACTGGGGAATATGACAGGTTCTTCAAGAGGACAGTTCAATAAGCAATGTACTTACTGGGGGAATATGACAGGTTCTTCAAGAGGACAGTTCAATAAGCAATGTACTTACTGGGGGAATATGACAGGTTCTTCAAGAGGACAGTTCAATAAGCAATGTACTTACTGGGGGAATATGACAAGTTCTTCAAGAGGACAGTTCAATAAGCAATGTACTTACTGGGGGAATATGACAAGTTCTTCAAGAGGACAGTTCAATAAGCAATGTACTTACTGGGGAATATGACAAGTTCTTCAAGAGGACAGTTCAACAAGCAATGTACTTACTGGGGAATATGACAGGTTCTTCAAGAGGAGAGTTCAATAAGCAATGTACTTACTGGGGGAATATGACAGGTTCTTCAAGAGGACAGTTCAATAAGCAATGTACTTACTGGGGAATATGACAGGTTCTTCAAGAGGACAGTTCAACAAGCAATGTACTTACTGGGGAATATGACAAGTTCTTCAAGAGGACAGTTCAATAAGCAATGTACTTACTGGGGGGAATATGACAGGTTCTTCAAGAGGACAGTTCAATAAGCAATGTACTTACTGGGGGAATATGACAAGTTCTTCAAGAGGACAGTTCAATAAGCAATGTACTTACTGGGGGAATATGACAAGTTCTTCAAGAGGACAGTTCAATAAGCAATGTACTTACTGCGGGAATATGACAGGTTCTTCAAGAGGACAGTTCAATAAGCAATGTACTTACTGGGGGAATATGACAAGTTCTTCAAGAGGACAGTTCAATAAGCAATGTACTTACTGGGGGAATATGACAGGTTCTTCAAGAGGACAGTTCAATAAGCAATGTACTTACTGGGGGAATATGACAGGTTCTTCAAGAGGACAGTTCAATAAGCAAATGTACTTACTGGGGGGAAAATGACAAGTTCTTCAAGAGGACAGTTCAATAAGCAATGTACTTACTGGGGAATATGACAGGTTCTTCAAGAGGACAGTTCAATAAGCAATGTACTTACTGGGGAATATGACAAGTTCTTCAAGAGGACAGTTCAATAAGCAATGTACTTACTGGGGAATATGACAAGTTCTTCAAGAGGACAGTTCAATAAGCAATGTACTTACTGGGGGAATATGACAAGTTCTTCAAGAGGACAGTTCAATAAGCAATGTACTTACTGGGGGAATATGACAGGTTCTTCAAGAGGACAGTTCAATAAGCAATGTACTTACTGGGGGAATATGACAAGTTCTTCAAGAGGACAGTTCAATAAGCAATGTACTTACTGGGGGAATATGACAAGTTCTTCAAGAGGACAGTTCAATAAGCAATGTACTTACTGGGGGAATATGACAAGTTCTTCAAGAGGACAGTTCAATAAGCAATGTACTTACTGGGGGAATATGACAAGTTCTTCAAGAGGACAGTTCAATAAGCAATGTACTTACTGGGGGAATATGACAGGTTCTTCAAGAGGACAGTTCAATAAGCAATGTACTTACTGGGGGAATATGACAGGTTCTTCAAGAGGACAGTTCAATAAGCAATGTACTTACTGGGGAATATGACAGGTTCTTCAAGAGGACAGTTCAATAAGCAATGTACTTACTGGGGGAATATGACAAGTTCTTCAAGAGGACAGTTCAATAAGCAATGTACTTACCGTCTACGTTCCTTCCTCATCTCCTCCTTCATCTGGTCATCCATCGCAGCAAACTGCTTTCTGCACATTATACCTCACATTATACCTCTATGTCAATCATCCGTGACCCATAATAAACATACCTACAAATTTTCAGAAAGATCGGCCAAGCACTTTTTAAATATATTCTAAAAAGAAGAAAAACCGTTACAGGCTGTTACAGACATTAGTAACGGCTATAACCGGGTAAACTAAAATATCGGACATCATCCGCGACCCATAATGAACATACCTGCTAATTTTCACAAAGATCGGCCAAGTACTTTCTGAGATATTCCATAAAGAAGAAAAAGCGTTACATACTAACGGCTGTAACGGCAAACTAAAACGTCGGGCATCATCCTTGACCCGTAATGAACATGCCTACAAATTTTCAGAAAGATCGACTCAGTAGTTTTGTCTGGAGCGAGTGGAACACATTTTTGACCACGGACACACAGATAGACAGACACACAGACAGCATTTCTTCGTTCCCATTCTAAAGTACTCCCTGTTCTACAAGAACTGGAGTACAAAAAGCAGCCACAAACTGGGAAAGTCAGAAGAAAAAAAACCAGCAAAGTACACAACGAAGTTTTAATTATTTTTCAGTGAAATGGCTGCATCACTAATTTTGTATTAAAAATACCTGCAAAAAAAAAGTGTCCCCATTTCATCTGTATGTTCTCATGCAATATTACATATGAACGTATCTGTGAAGCTACAAGGAAAAAAAAGAATCATAGTACACATCCATCTTTGTTTTAGTGTGTAAAAATGGTATGATTCACTCCTCTATACTGACAATGTCAGGATCAGGAAATATTCACACAGTCAAGGGGATAGAACTACCCAAGTTTGTCAAGCCTTCTAAGAAATTCACCTGATACAGCTAACTAAAAAATGTTTTGCTAAGAAATAATTAAGGTCAAACCATAACACTTCATACAACAAAATAAACAAGTTTTCAATAGACAGAATATCATTTTGAACTGAAACAGTTTCAAACACAAAGTCTAAAAGACCAATAACCAAAGCACTCACATGAAAGCCTCATCTTTGGTCTGTCGGATACGAACGTAAGTATTGATGACTGTGGTGTTTCTGACAATTTCTGATCTGGTGTAGTGTTTTCCACATTCATCAATGAACTTCCGGGTGATTTTCAGCTTGCGACCCTCCTGCAGAAAAACAATCACAATCACATTTTTTTATCATCAACACTATAAAAGCTGCATGTACAAAAGAAGCACATAAAACTTCAAGATATCTGTCAATGTGATAAACAGAATTATTAACACCTCATCAGTGCTCCCACTCAAATCAAAGATATGGGGAGCTGCCATGGCAACACTGTTCTATTATGAGCACTGTGGACATGGGGTGTGGAACAATCACCTTGTCCAAATGACCTAGGGATCATCTTCCCCCTCCAACATTGATTGTGACTGATCACCTCGTCCACTCGAAGTTGTGTTCATCTTCTCCTAACATTTTCAAGATAAACATGGTTTGGAAAAAACAAAAAAAAGTTTTATAACATTCAGTCCACACACACACACACACACACACACACACAACACAATTGCACTCACACATTCACACAAACACACGCTTGTGCACAAATAGTCACTCACATCCATGCACATTCACACAAGCATGCATTATAGCCACTCACTCACATCCATGCACATTCACACAAACATGCATACCATACACACACACATATACACACGCATGCATGCATGGACTTTTTGGGGCCTATTATCACTTTAAATGAAAAGACATTACATTGAAGAACACACACACACACACACACACTTTCGATCTGCTCCCTCACCCCTCCCAAATCCCCTCCTCTCGCTCTGACCAATCAGAAATTCACTCACAAGATTGAGTGTCTCTTCTCTGGCAGCCCCTTTCTTTTTGTCCTTGTCTTTCTCTGGTGGCTCCCCCATCAGCATGCGTCGCAGCTCCCTCCGTTCTGCCTCCTCTCTCTCCATGCTCAGCTACAAGGAAAATATAGGTTAACTCTTTCAGTGCTGCCTGGTACATTAAGCTGAATGAGCAAAGGGTCTCGGTTACTTCCCCTCCATTCAAGGAAAATATAGGTTAACTCTTTCAGTGCTGCCTGGTACATTAAGCTGAATGAGCAAAGGGTCTCAGTTACTTCCCCTCCATTCAAGGAAAATATAGGTTAACTCTTTCAGTGCTGCCTGGTACATTAAGCTGAATGAGCAAAGGGTCTCAGTTACTTCCCCTCCATTCAAGGAAAATATAGGTTAACTCTTTCAGTGCTGCCTGGTACATTAAGCTGAATGAGCAAAGGGTCTCAGTTACTTCCCCTCCATTCAAGGAAAATATAGGTTAACTCTTTCAGTGCTGCCTGGTACATTAAGCTGAATGAGCAAAGGGTCTCGGTTACTTCCCCTCCATTCAAGGAAAATATAGGTTAACTCTTTCAGTGCTGCCTGGTACATTAAGCTGAATGAGCAAAGGGTCTCGGTTACTTCCCCTCCATTCTGTTTTACTTGAGCGGCTGATAATGTTAGATACAATCACAGTATGCAGGCCTTAATCCTTTGTACTTTCAGTTCAACATTTCAGACGTTTAATACACTCAGAGTATGCAAGCCTTAACTCTTTATACTTTCTGTTCAATACAGACGCAGACCCTGCAACCATCCCTACAACAATTTTTTTTAAAGATTCCAATATATCATCTGCCAGCCTACCATGTCCCCAACCAAAGACACCCACCTGGGAGCTTGTTT
This sequence comes from Conus ventricosus, assembly GCA_018398815.1. NCBI lineage: Eukaryota > Metazoa > Mollusca > Gastropoda > Neogastropoda > Conidae > Conus > Conus ventricosus. The sequence continues at coordinate 12,096,264 of CM031602.1, read as the reverse complement.
TCTTGTTGGCCAGCATGCTTTCGATGTTCTTTCCCATCTCCTCAAAGTCCGAATCTTCCCCTGATGTGGACTCCTCATCCGTGGACAGCACCTCTTCTGAGCCGAGCACCCTGTCCACACCCATTTACAGCCATCAGTCAAAATTCATGTAATGGAAAGTCAACTTTCACTTCCTAATCATCTTAACTCAATGCAGACACAGCTTTCTGCCACAACCACGACACGCTGTGACGCACTATTTTGGGTATTTTTACAAAAAATATACAGACAGAACCAAACCGAATACAACAATAATTATTATGTTTTTGAAAATTTCAAATCATGTTCTTTTAGAAAAAAAATACTACAGTCCTGTGCTCAGTACACACTTCACTCACCACTGGTTTGAAAAGTGTAGGAAACCAGCCATCAGCAAAAACTTTTTCTCCACGTAGGTATGGATGAAAAATCAGTATGATCATAACTGCAGTAAACACATAAAAACAATGTATCTTTCACACACACAGCTGAGTGCATGGTCCAAACTTCAAACAGAGTGCTGCTGTCACATATCTGAAGAAAAAATGCAAGAATTTCATCATCATTTGGTACGTGCAACTCACCATCGTAACTCATATCCTCTCTGTCTGATTCGGCAAGTTCGGAAAACAGTTCGGGAAAGTTTGACAAGTTCGGAAAACAGTTCCAATTCTTCATTTGATCCTTCTTCCATTATTCTTTCAATTACTTCTTGAAATAAGATGTTTCTGTTCGCTACCACTCGCTGACACTTCGGTGCCGACAACATGATGAACACGGGCAGCCAGAGTTATCTCCAGCTATCCCATAATATGAGCGAAAAAGTAGAATTAAAAGCGATATACACAAAGGGAGAGTACCACCTAATAGAGGAAATCCTCAGCTTTCTGTAGATACCAAGATTGTTTCCCTTAGACCGCACAGCTACATGTGAACGGGGCGCCAATGAGTTAAAAGCAGCCCAGATAGCTTTTTATTACATAGCTAGGATAGCCTAGAAGACTCTCTTTCCTCTTAGGAAAATAATTTCAGGATAACAGATCCAACACTGTAACAACTGTTGAAAGACAAGACAGAATTTAAGTCTTCACACCTGATAATTCTATAAGGACAACAAAATTTTAAGGCCCCCCCCCCCCCCCCCCCCCCCCTCAACAAATACTTCACTTGGTTTTCCCAAATCTATTTTTTCATATTCTACTGTTGATAGACAAGAGTAATTTCTGAACAGACATGATTATCTCACGTTTATTCCAGCTGAAATGTTTGCCTGTCCTTTTCTGTTAATAGTCAAAACTAAACTTTGGAAGTTGAGCCCTTTCTTTTTTTCACAGAAAACTTAAGACCCACAGAAGTATCAAATCACATACATACACAAATCAAATCAAACAAAAACCATCCATAATAGCAAGGACTTATCAAATGAACCATCAGAGCAGATTTTGACAAGTCCTTGTTATTATGGATGGTTTTATTTGATTTGATTTGTGTATGCGTGTGTGTGTGATTAGACACTTCTGTGGGTCTTGAGTTTTCAAAATGAACCATCAGAGCAGATTTTTTTTTACAATGATCCACTCTATGTGTGTGAACTTTGTAAACTCATGAACCATCATTTTCTTTAGCTGTCTTTAGAATGAACAGTGCTCACCTGTTCTGCAGTTCAAAGATTCTCTGACACTCCTCCTTGTAGCGCTCCATATGTTCAGCAGCAGAGTAACGATTGCCTCGAGCAAATTTCACCCAACCTGCTTACATACAAAATGTGTAGCCAGATAATTAACTCTCTCTGCTCCACATAATTAACTCTCTCTGCTCTCTATTTGGAACAGATAGAGGCAAGGGGGGGGGGGGGGGGGGGGGGGGAGAGGGGGGAAAAACAGGAATTTTACTGCTGGAAGTACTTTACAATATACTTAACTATCCCAATAAATCCCTTACTCCACTTGTCATATTACCGCCATATTATCAGGATCTCCCCCAAAATGCAAAACTGGGAGGGCAGAAGATAACTTTGCTTCAATCCCTTGACCAGCCAGCAAGAGTGATTGCCCTTTGTGAGTTCACACCACTGCACCATACTCAAACAAGGTCAGTTTTTGCACCTTTACCCTAAAAAGCAGTGAGGTGGGATGGCGTCCTTGTGTTCCCACAAATAAATATATTGCAAAACTTCTTTAAGCAGTTGAATTTCTTTATCTCTTACTTTCCTGTCCATATAAATGCCTGAATATCGAAAAGGATTGTGGAAGCATGCTCACCTGAGGAGAGAGAGAGACCATTTCTTTTTTCTTTTATCCATATGCAAATGTCTTTGTACAGTTCCAAGTCAAGAACTCAACGTCAGATTCGTAACATGCCTTTAAGAATCAGTCTGGAGGCAAAATACATGGTCTCCACTCTCCCTCAAAGGCTCAAATAGGCAACAAGTAAGCAATCCTGAAGTGAACGCCATCTTACATCCGATCAATCCTTGCACGATTTGCAAGGCGAGAAAGGGGAACATTGAGTCAGGTCATGCAGATTTCATGTGCATCGACGAGAAGGCACTACTTGTGACAAGAAGAACAGACATGAGACACAGTCGAGGTAGCAGCTTTGGCAATAGGCTTGGAAAGGCCACAGCAAACGATAAAGTGGACAAATGTTGTAATGAAGCAGCAATAGACCATAATTTTCATGAATTATCAGCCGAAATTCCCTCCCGAGAAGCCAAAGAAAAAGAATCTTCTCCTTTCTTGGGGAAAGCAAGCTTGAACGGGCTTTTAAAGGTCTACTTTAGAGGTTTTCAATAAATAGTCAGCTTATGTAGAAATATGAAATGTTTGATAAATTGGTAAAATAAACATCCGATTTGCTCTTGATCACATGAAATCGATCCGCGAAAGTGGGCATTTTCACCTGTAATCAAGAAAACGGGAGGTAATCAACTAAATCTTGGCATGGCTTAACTGCTCTTGGATATGACGTCACATGAGTGTCAGCGACGGCGACAGAAAGCGATTCTGATGGTTCTTGCGCATCTCGCTCGGAATTTAATTTATCATGTAAAAGCAGTGACTATGATTGCTAACAGCCAGTGTGACTCTGGGGATGTTTCTACAAGGCCTTTACCTTATCAGTTTGAACGCCAAGTTCTTTTTACCACGTCAGTTCCAGCTGGACCATGGAAACGACCTATTCAGTTCCAGCTGGACGCCTGAACACAGCATTCCGAAGGCGTACGGACTTTACCGAAGTCTCGAGGGAGGCTACCGACTGACTTCTTGATGCGATCACGCGTGGACGGCGAGCGGAGATTCTCCTTCCTCAAGCCTTAACGTGTTCATTCAATTTAACAAGTGTGATCTTTCCCTAGATAACAGAATAAACGTGCGACTATCATACTCATCTGTACGAGCTCACCACTCTGCCTTCAAAGTATATGCGCACAATGCAGACGAAGTTTTTGATCCACTCGAACGGGCTGGGCAATTGTTGGAATAGCTCGTTTACGTGGTCCAGCTGGAACCGACGTGGTAAAACGAACTTAGCAGCCCGGCATGTTTGCAAGAACCGAATCCACTTCTTTCGAGTATCTGGATCAAATAGAAATGTGTGCAAAGAATATCCGTCTCCTGCTGAGCTGCTGCACTCACCTACAGCACGATATCTGCCACCCCCTCGTGACTTTTTAGGCTGTGGGGGATCACAACTCATGCTGATTTCACTTGGCGTTGCCATGTTGTGTAGGTCGCGGCTGACGGCCACACCAAGTGACGTCACGGTTTTCGGTCTTCCGCACGGGGTTTGAACAGGTGTAAGTCGTTTTTTATCAATTAAATTCTTCCGGCGATTTAAAAAAAAAAAATGAATACCATACTGTAGTTATATGACATGTAGACCTGTTTTTAACAAATTATCGAAAATCTCTAAAGTAGACCTTTAAGAGAATCCATAACAAGAAGAAATTGAGACATTGACGTCCAAAAAAACGAACAGCCAAAAGGGTTGTGTTCTTCAACCAAGAAAAATGAGCTAGTCTGAATATGGTGCCAAGATATAAATCTCTAGGGATCAAAGCGAAGCTAGCTCTCTGCTTTCCTTTATTTTTTTCCATCCTGATAACATAGCCATGTTCCATGCCTAATGGGGATAAGACATTTGTTTGGACAGGCAAGCACGAGAAAAACCAGAGTTCCACAAAAGGAAAACAAACAATAGAGACGGACACCATGTGAACTGATGATCTGAAATACATCGGAACATGAGCAACATTATAAGAAACCGGAGAAAACTTGTGATAAAACAAGCTGAGTTTTCAATGCACATGAACATACCTGCACTGAAAATAAAATGAAAATCTCAAATACCTTTAATACATGTACTACAGCCATTTTATCCACTACACACACAATCTAAAACCCATGCTCGCGAACACATGCACGCACGCATGCACGCCACGCATGCACACGCTCACCCGTTTCATCCTGGCCCTGTTTGGCTTGCTCAGTGGACATTGTTCGTACAACATCAATAACTTCCCAACGGGACAACTTCTTGATCTGAAAAGAATGTTATTGTTACCATTACGAACCAGACATCAAAACAACTTAAGCAATGAATTAAACTCACATCACACAGTGAATCACTTCATAATGCCCAACTCTGATATTGGGTATGACCTGGAACAAGGATCAGTGGAAGGCAATCTACTGCAGACAAACAGAACGTTAAAAAAAAAATGCTGTAAAAAAGGCAGCCTTCATCGGCAAGTTCTTTCTGCAAGATGTTACTGTACATGCAAATTTATACCATCAGTTCATTTCAGTCAACAACCCGGAATTTGAGGCATCAAAACAAAACTGGATAACCCCAAGCAGGACACCCAATTATTATGACTGGCCAATGGGTTGGATGAAGAATCAAAGCGACAAATCCATGACTTTAGAACACAGCTTGGCCGATTCCAAGTTCAGCAACATTACCTATATATAACCGATAAATTCCATCTGCAAATTTGATCACAAGTGATATAGTATCAGCCAAAAACCAGATGGACTGAAGCCTGACAGTCACAACCAAACCACACCTCTGCTTCCGGCACACCCAGCTTCTTCAGCATCTGCTTGGCGTCACGCAGGTAGAGGCGCCGCAGGTCAGCGTCGGTGCCCGTGACAGTTTTCTTGGCCGGCATCTCTTTGGCCTCCTCCTTGGTGGTGGGCTTGTTGGGCACCTTCACATAGGAGAAGCCCTCCCCACAGCCGGTGGGGTCCGCCACACCATGCAGCTGCAGCAGGCACTTGCCCTTCATTGCTGCAATGTAGGCCCGCGTCGTGTTCCAGGGCGCTGCTTTCACCTAGGACAGCACAAAGACCGCTTCCTTTGAACTAGTTCAGATGGCAGGTCAGTAAACACTTCCATACACACAGTGATACAAACAGGTTTATGGAAGCACATATAAGCACATGCACACAAGTACATGGAAACACTGACTGACACCACTTTATTGCCAGATAAATCTTCGGATGTACTGACAGATGTATGCACACACATGTATAGATGCACTCATATGCATATGCCTGCATGTGCTCGCTCGCTGACACACACACACACACACACACACACACACACACACACACACAGTCAGCACATGCGCACACACTGAAATGGAACTGGTTTCCTGAAGACTGCTCTTTGGTTATACTGACCCCAAACCCACCCCCACCCCTCACCTCCCACTACCCTCCACCCATCCACCACACCTTGACCTTCCTTACCTCATCTTCAATCTTGGTCTGTGTGTCCTCCTCATTGTCTTCCTCAGGGGCAAACAGGGACTTCTCACCATATCCTGCATCCTACACACACACAAACCTTTTCATTATCTTCACAGTGGAATGATCACCAAGGAAAGACCATCTACAATAATATCAGGCACCAGGTCTATTCTGGAAGCAAAAGTGCTTGCCTTCAAGATCATCACCCACACATCAAGGCTTGAAACTTACGAATTCTCTTCAATTAAAAAGAATGAAGGTGGAAAGGCAGACCTGGTTACCCCTCAGAAATTCTATGTGTAGGTTTTGGGTCAAAAATGTGTACAATTGTGTGTAAAATGTGTAAGCTTTTGCAGCGCAAAGTAGCTGCGTAGGAAACAATACTGAATGCATTCCAGACATTAGAAACACTGAAAATTTATTACTATAAAAGATGTATTTTCATGAAATGCATTAAATTGGCTTCTTTAACAATCAATGATTGTTAAACTAATCCAAGTTCCTTGCCAGTAGCCTTTGCTCAGGAAATTAACAAGAACATTAACTGATGTGAATTTTCTTTTATAACACTTTAAAATAACTCTCTCTTCACTTTTTACTGTACTGATGGACATAACTGGAAAAAAAATCTTGAAGTAATCTATTTCTTTCATATGCTACTATGGGCACTTTTTCACTGTTGATAAGCTAACCAGTCTTTCTGAAGAGCATAACAATTATGATGTGAACTTAATTTCAGACTTTGGTGATTCCAGCTCCTTCAGGGATCCCAGGTGATGGGCATGAGGCCAAAAAAGGACCTATAAAGGACTTTAAAAGGACCTCAAATCAGTTTATAAGGACCTTTGCCAACAAGGAGGAAGGGGGGGGGGGGGGGGGGGGTAGACAAGGCGGAAAAAGGATCTATCCTGTAAATGTTACTCAAGAACTCAGCATATAGCTGTTCCCCAAGCTGTTGGTTATGTTCGCATGTTCGCAATCTGTCATGTTATGTACCTATATTTATTTGGGTAATAATATTTTCATCATTATTGCCCCACTGTTCAAAAGAATTTCTATAAAGGGAACATTTTAACATAGATAGCATGAGCGAAAATGTTAAGTCAGCTATATGCCGCGAACATTAGCACCGCGTCTGCATTGTGGAACCCGTGACGTCAAAAAAGCTGGATTGCAGCAACGCACCTTTGCGTCGTCTGCTAGCTAAGCTTACTAAACAGAAAGCCCACTGATAGGCCTAGCGTTATAGGCCTGCCTACCGCGTTTCAGATGATCGCGTCAGCATCTGTCAACTCTTTGCAACTTGCAAAAGTACGGTTTGGGTTGTGGAAGATGCATCGGTTCCGTTTTCCATGAATTGAATGTTCATTGCCTACCGTTTTCCAGAATCACTGTTTCCCTTGTGGCTTTTGCTACCGATGTGCCGCTGAACGTCAAAGCGACCACTGTAGCAATCGCGATTTGACAGTTACACGTGGTGCTGTGTGCGAACGTATGCCCTTCTTTGACGCAGTAATGAACTTGAAAATAGTATGATACGCTGGTTTGTACTTCTGTTCATATTTCTTTTTCGTTTGGATCACAGCTTCTACCAATGAATCTGAATTTTCATCGTTTCATGCGCGCGAGTTGAAGCTGAGTGAGAAGCAATGTTGATGCATTCATAGCGGCAGGAAGTACGCATGCGCCATCGAACTTTTAAAAGTTGGACCAGACTCTTGGACTCGGCCGGATTACGTGTTCAGCGCATTTTCGTAAGCTCGTTCATCAAAATTTCGTACAATTTGGTTTTGAAACGTACAATCGTATAGCTGTATTAAATTTCGTGAGATTATACGCAAAAATCGTAAAGTGCACAGGTCTGGAAAGGGTTTGGGGAGAGGAGAGCTAGGCATTCTAGTTTTCTTTTCTATCATAACATCTCCTGATCAGATTTCTCCTCTGAACACTGGCACACTGTGACACAGAATGGACCTGCCATCACAAAATGGTGATGCACATAACATGTGGACTGCTAACAACATGTACCCAAGGCCTGTTTGAAAAAATGGTCTTTCACAGAACTTTTACAGTTTTCTGTGAGTAGTTATTTGTTGACCAACTTCAAAAACCATTATTCTTTGGGCTGGGTTTTCCCCTTGTTTCCAGGATTGCTTTTTTTTTTTTTTTTTTTTTTTTGGGGGGGGGGGGGGGGGGGAGCTATTTTCAAAGAGTACTGAATATGAACAGGTTCTCAGTAGAAAATACCAGCTCATAATCTGCTTTCAGCTGAGCACTTGCAGTCTTGTTCAGCACTACCTCTGATGAACTGGACAGGTTCAGTGCCAATGATTCTAAGAAAACATGACCACATGACTGAACTCATTTAACCCTCTGCCCCTTGGATCGCCCACTGTGGCCCGAAACGCAATGCCTTTCGTATCCTTGTAACGCCCGCTGTGGCCCGAAATACACTGATGCCGTTTGGCTGCCCCTAGCAGACGAATTTTTCCCACAATGCTTTGCGGCGTTATACAGTGACGTAGTTCCGGTTTCCAACTTCCTTCCAGTCCAAACAGCGCGTTTTTTCATGGAGTACTTCGGTCGCAGTGATTTTTTGAAGTTGAGAGCAAGTTTGTGATCGAGATTTTCGCTTCGGCAAGATGGACGACGAAACTGTGGAGATGTTGGCGAACATTTTTGGTGGCAGTGACAGTGATGAGGAGCTATTTACTGGCTTTAAATTAGAAGAAATAGTGAAAGGAGAGGAGTCCGATGTCGATTTTGGTGGCTGATGGAGGCGATCTCGGCGAAAATCTTAACATTAACTATGCCGATTACGATGGCGTTTCATGCAGTTCGGTCAGTAGTGTTGAACTTAGCATAATTTTTTTACACCATTTTATCAACAAAGATATAAGCTTTGATGCATGTGGAATTTTACTTCAAAATGTTAACTTAATTTTGGAGCAAATAAAACATATTTATGACCAAGGTTTGTATTTTTTCTGATTTTTTATTTAACATCAGTACATCCAATTTACGGAGTTACTTACCTTCCCTTAAGATTATGATACTAGTAAGCACTCAGACGGTCCAAGGGGCAAAGGGTTAATATCCTCATCAGTACCTCATTATTACACACGGTCAAGACTCCTTGCATCTGCACCTCACTGATCATTTTGTGCACCAATCAAGCTGTAGGTGACATAGTGTACTGGCTTAAAACATGGCATTTTGCATGAGTGTTTAATTGTGTGACATGTCTTAGCTCATTTCCATATGAGGCAACTTTTTCTCAGTCCAGTCTCTGAGCTGAGAACCCTCAAAGCTTTTCAGGCCCCTGACTTGAGCCTTGTCAAGTGTGCAGTGCTCAGGCCCCTAACTTGAGCCTTGTCAAGTGTGCAGTGTTCAGGTTCCTGTCATTAAATGGTTTTTTTTGTTTGTTTTTTGTTCTTTAAATAATTTGCTCCTGTATACGACTGGACTCAGAAATAAATTTTCTAAGAAATGATGCATATATTCAAACACAGTAAAAGCAACATCATTATTGGAAAGTGGCAAGTTTCTAGTAAAAACATCATCCTGTTAACAGATACCATGTTCTATGTTACAGAATGAGTTTTAACCGTTTACTGCCCTTGCATGAACGGCGTTCGTGGTGGTTTCTGGAAGTCTGTATGCCACACATCGAACGCCGTTCGAGGTATTTTCATCATCAAAATGCAGGGATTTAAAGAAGGGAGGCAAAAAGAAAAAAATGGTGTAAACTGTTGTAGGGACCCTAAAGTACAGTTCCTTCCCTTAGATGGGTCAGTGACCGACAGCTATGTGCTGTTTTCGGACCGTGAACTTCGGGAACTTTCGGCCGAGTCATTCTCGGTTCAAGGTGGGAGTCGAGGAACGGGAAGGGGTTCATGACAAAGGTGAGAGTCCAGTGGCAAAGGTGAGAGTCCAGTGAGCAGTGAGAGGCAGAGGAAGAGGGTGTGGCACTTATCAGTCTGAACTTGTTTCAGAACAGACAGATGCCAGTGGCGTGCTGATCGCCCAAATCCCAACATTTCCTTCACGGCTGAACTGGGTATCAAGGTAAGTGTTGACAGTTTCAAGCCTGTCGACTTCATGGAGCTGTTTTTCGACGAAGACCTGATCAACCATCTGGTCATCCAAACCAACCTCTATGCTGACCAGTTCCTGGAAGCCCACCCCAATCGGCCAGAATTTTCCAGGGCCAATAAGTGGGAGAAGGTCAACGGCACAGAAATGAAGAAGTTCCTTGCTTTGATGTTGTTGATGGGCATTGTAAGATTGCCAGCCACAGATCTATGCTGGTCAAAAAAGTGCTGAACCGCATACCAGTCTTCAGTTCAGTCATGCCAAGGAACCAATTCCAGGTAAATGTTTTACAAGTTTTTTCTTTCTCTTTCTGCCATCTTTCCTCACTACCTCTCACACCCCAAGGTCTTCTCTTCAATAATATTACAAGTACAGGTGATGATGATAATGATGTTGATGATGATCAGTGAAAGAAAGAAAGAGAGCGAGAGAGAGAGAGAGAGAGAGAGAGAGTGTGTGTGTGTGTGTGTGTGTGTGTGTGTGTGTGTGTGTGTGTGTGATGTGATGTGTGTGCATGTGTACGTGTGTGTGTGAGTGAGAGTGAGCAGTGCTTGTGTATGGTGTGGGCATACACTGTGTGCATGTGTGCGTGTGTGTGTGTGTGTGTGTGCATGTGTACGTGTGTGTGAGAGTGAGCAGTGCTTGTGCATGGTGTGTGTGTGTGTGCGTGTGCGTGTGTGTGCGTGCGTGCCTGCCTGCCTGCCTGCCTGCGTTTTTGTGTGTGTTTTTTTGTGTTTGTGTGTTCTTGTGTGTGTGTTTTTGTGTTGCTTTTGCATACGGTGCTTGTGCACGGTGTGTGTCTGCGTATGCATGTGTGTGTACCCAAATGTGTGTCAGTTAAACTATAACTCAATTTCATATTTCAGATCATCCTACAAATGCTGCATCTCAACGACAGCACAAAGATGCCAGCTCAGGGTGATCCACTCGATGACCACGTCTTCAAGATCCCGCCGAATTTAGACCATCTGCATGAGGAGTTCCAAGAGGTGTATGAGCCAAGGAGGGATGTGTGTGTTCATGAAAGCCTACTTCTTTGGAAAGGTAGGCCGATCTTCAGGCAGTACATTCCTCTGAAGCGTGCCAGGTTTGGCATAAAAATATACCTGTGCTGCGAATCTGATGGCAGTGTCAAAGGAAGTGGTGGCTACTGCTATCGCTTCAAAGTGTATGCGGGCAAGGATGACCCCATCAACGAGGTGACGCCTGTACTGGATGCAGTGCAGGCCCACAGTCCTGACCTCACCACCAGTGAAAAGATGCCGCTGTTCCTGATAGCTCCATTCCTGAACAAGGGCCACCATGTCTACACCGACAACTGGTACAGCTGCCTCAGGTTGTTCTTGTACCTACACTAGTACAGGAAAACAACACCCTGGCATGTGGCACTGTGAGGGAGAACCTGGGCATCCCAGAGCAGCTCCATGGAGTTCAGCTGGACCAGGGTCATCCGCTGCACTTTGTGGTGATGGCAAGATAGTAGCCACCAGGTACCACAGCACCAAGGTGGTGCACCTGCTGTCGACGGTCTATGACCACACAGAGGCAGCCATCTGAGATCGGGGACAACGGGGGATCACCAGGCATCCAGAGGCATCCTCACAGTATAATAAGAATATGGGTGGAGTGGACAAGCAAGACCAGTTGCTCCACCCATATGACTGCACTCACAAGTCCATGAAATGGACAAAAAGCTTTTCATTCATTTTCTGCAGGTAGCAGCATGCAACGCCTTCATTCTGCAGAAGGGACAGGACAACTCGTGCAAGTCATTGCTGAGTTTCCTCAAGGCACTCATCTGTTCATGGATTTGGCCAGAGCAGATTCCAGAGGTGGCGGAAAACAAATCGGATGATGGAAGTGCATCTGACAGTCAGGCACTTCACCGATTCTGTTCCACCAACACCGAACAAGCAGCGACCAATGAGGCCCTGCAAGGTGTGTGCCAAGAAGGGGAGGAGGCGTGACACCCGCTACTACTGCATTTTCTGTCCCTCGAAACCAGCATTGTGATATCTGCAGTGTTGTATGGACTGCCACACCAAGGTCATTTATTGGCAGTAGTGTTGGATCCTGATCCTTCTGTCTATAGGTTCTGTGGTGTGGTGTGTTCTCTGCGACATCTGTGTATTTTTCAGTAGTTAGTGTGCTTTCATCATCTGTGGTGTGGGCTTTTGTAGCTCAGTCCTGTCTTTAGTAGTCTTTCTGTTCTTTTTTTTTTTTTGGTGTGGTTGGTTTTGCAGTGTTTTATGTACTACCTTCTGTAGTGATGGCTTTTTATCCCTCGCATTTAGTTCATGAGTGAACCAAACTACATATGTGAAAGAAAACTGACAGAATAATGAATTGGAAGTTACACTGAGTGTTGGTATTGTTACTTCATGTCTGCTAAACAAGACCAATTCCCAAGAGGCTTGCGTGATGTGCAGGCTGATGTTGTGGATAATGTGTAATTCCCATCTTCTTTCCTGCTTTACCTGGACTGGAGTGTCCCCTATGATATGGTCTGCAAAACAACATTTTATGGATTTTCAAGCTTTAATGAGAGTACAGATGTTTGTCCTAAGTTCAGTGGATACTACCACCAGTTTTTGTGTATTTCATTGTGATTTTAGTGCTATATTTTTGTTTATGTTCTGAAAGTGTGTCTGTTTTTCAAACAAAACGTTCATCATTATATATTTTTTTGGTCCACTCATTACAAACAAAATTAAACTATTGTGGTATCTGGCTGTAGCCAAGGATATAACAAGAAAATTTCCCAAGTATATAAGATACATGTCAAGAATTGAAAGAGCAGTGGGCATATTAGTGAACCTACCTAAAAAAACAAAATTGTGTCCCTTTATACCTGGATTGTACTGTACCCCCGAAATACATAGATTTATCACATAAACAATTGTGGGTTGTAAATTCACTAACAGATATTTACACAGGTGTTCAGTAAACACTGAAACCACTTTTTGCTGGGTCTGTATGTTTTTCGTTTTGCTGCTGTGTAGTTACGTATGTTTGCGAAGTATTTAAGATTTTTTCAAGGCTGAATTAAAAGATTATTTATTATACTTAGAATCAACAAAATCAAATATTATTTGGGGATATTATAGCCCTGGGTATAAGGAGAATACATGCCAAAAATCTAACAGATACCTCCACAAATAAATGAGCACTGATCAAATTAGTGAACCTACCGCAAAAAGCTAAATTTTGCTCTGGCACACAGAAATCAAAACTGATACAAAATAGTGGCAGTAAAGGGGTTGATTCATGACATATGATAAAATGCAGATCAATCATTTTCCTCTTATCAGCAAAACAAAACTTCTTAACCCTCTTGCATTTGTTTCGCCCGTATCCGGCCGCTCTGGTTATCTCCCGTGGTGTTCGTTACGGCCGCAACCGGCCGCACGTGCCACGTTACTTTCCCTCACACACTGCGAGCTCGTTTTAAGTCAAGGCTGGCTAAAATAAATGGGCATCCTGAGAGGGTCCAATGAAATCTTAGTAGTATGGGGTGTGGGAAAGGATTCATTCACAAAGAAAAGGGTCGTGAACTGACCGCATTCCGTTGCTGCAGACGGCATCGCCTTGTTTCTGAAAATGGCGTCTGCTAGCGCTTCTACCGACGGCGATTTTTTGGATTATACGAAAGAGGAGTTGGATGATATATTACAAGAAGTAGAGAGATATGAAAGAGAGGAGTTAAATGAAAGTGATGTGGATGTGGGAGAGGAGGAAGCGGGAGAAAAAGGTGAAGAAAGTGATGAAGATGATGATGTGCCTTTGTCTGCGTTTGTGACCACGTGGCGACCGGTGACTTCCGCACCCGTGGTTCGGCCTTTTGAGGAGGAGACTGGGCCAAATCATGATTTGCCAGACACAGCTACACCTCTGGATTATTTTTTTCTGTTCCTGCCGCAGTTGTTTTTTACTATTGCTGCTGACCAGACGAACCTGTATGCCAGGCAGCAGATGGCAAAGCGGGGACAACCTGACCCACTTTGGCAGGATACGACACCTGCCGAGATGCGGGCATATGTAGCTGTACTGATCATGATGGGGATCAAACGTCTGCCAAGACTCTGGTGCTACTGGTCGACTGATCTTAGATTTAGCGAGCCATGGATCAGTGGGGTGATGTCAAAAACAAGGTTTCTCAAGTTGAACCAGTATTTTCACCTGAGAGACACACAGAACGCACCTGGCCGCGACAGTCCTAACTATGACCCACTGTTCAAGATCCGGACCTTCCTCGACTTGATTCTGCCCTTGTTCAAAAAAAATTTCAAGCCAGGCCGTGACCTTTCTGTCGATGAAGCCATGATAGGATTCAAAGGGCGAGTGTTTTTCAAACAGTACATGCCGGCCAAACCAACCAAGTGGGGCGTAAAGGTGTGGGAGATGTGCGACGCTGACACTGGCTACTGCATCAACTTCGACATCTACACAGGCAAACACAGCCGCACTAATACAAATGTACCCCTCGGACATGAAGTAGTGGACAAAATGGCATCAGAGTACTACGGGCAAAATCGACACCTGTACTTCGACCGTTTTTTTACCTCTGTGCCACTTATGCAACACCTGTCACAACACGGGACATACGCCTGTGCCACAGTGATGTCCAACCGCAAAGGGCTTCCGGAGGAGGTGACCAAGGCTCGCCTAAAACAACAAGGCGAGCTGATTCAAATGCAGAAGGGGCCCCTGATGGCGACAGTATATAAAGACAAACGCCCTATCTACTTCCTCAGCACCAACCAGCCACCAGGTAAGACAACACCTGCACCTGACAGCGACGACAAGCCGCAACCCCATGTCATCAAGGCCTACAACCACAACATGGGAGGGGTGGACAAGTCTGACCAGCACAGGGCTTGCTACCCGGTTGGCCATCAGAATAAGAAGTGGTGGCGTTACCTCTTCCATTCTCTCATCAACCTCATCATCATGCAGGCCTACATCACCTGGCAAAGGTCACCCCATAACCCGACACCCAAGAAGACCTATGACCACCTGTGGTTCAGGGCTGACGTGGCAGAACAGCTCCGTGCTGGCTTTACCAGCAGGAAGAAAAGTGCTGGAAGACGGTCAAATGTAGCAGAGGCCCCGATTACGAAGGAAACAATCGACCACCATAAACAGGTGAAAATTGAAGGACGAAAGCGCACCTGTCGTCAGTGTGTCAACGTGGGTTGCAAGACAGCCAAAGGCCGACAGCCGGAGACCTCCTTCAAGTGTTCCTTCTGTGACGTCCCTCTCTGCCAGCACAACGACTGTTTCCGTGACTACCATGCGGCAAACATGGTAGAAACCATGAATCAAGAATAGTGTTCACCATATTGGTGACATGTGACAGTGGTGACACTTACCTCCGGGCCGTGTGTGACCAGACACCACATTAGGGTGTAAATAATGGATTTTACTTCTTTCTTTGACTCTGTATATTCCGGTGTTAAAAATCGTTCAGTAGTGACAAACACACGTTTTAGGATGAAAAACAAAAACTGTTAAGGTACCTGGCCGCATTGTTTGTGTATGTGACAATCATGTGACACTTTGCGACACCCATACTGGATTTACTGTACCAGGATTGCTGTTTACAAGTTGAGGTAGGCCACCCTTTGATGATTTATACTAACAAATGCATGCCGACAATGTTGTTGTCTGTCTGGTGTATCATAGTAACACTGTCAACGTTTGATGTCCCATTGTTTTGTGACAAACAGGGTGACAATGACACCAACATGCATCCCAAACATGTGACGTCTCTGCATTATGAAATATGATGTATTACGATTTTGCATACTAAATTTGACAGCGCTGCAGTGGAAACTTTGTCCACTACAGCCTTTCAAAGGCAGTAGGTGAGTTTTAGGTTAAATTTCTCAAAACAATACGAATACTAGGAGCAGTTTTGGGCTGGAAAATGCAAATGCAAGAGGGTTAACCTATGCTTATAGACAAATCATATTATATGTCATAAACCGAGTCTGTCACAAAAAGACGCCAAGTTTGTTGAAGTATTTATCAACTGTCAGCACATTATTTCAGCTTCACAAAGTACTAGACTGAAGGAAAATGACAAAGTAAATATATAAATAAAGATTTAAAGAAACAACCAATGAAAACAAGGAAACAACGAAGTACAGACACAAGTGAATTTGACCGACAAACAGAACTATCCTTGCACTGAAACGAGTCTGTCAGCGACTCCATCATTTCACCACTGGCACTGTTGCCGTTTGAGGAGGTTTGAAGAAACCAAGTCCCCATCCTGAATGAAGTGGGGACCGGCAGATGAGACGTTAAGACATAAAAACAAAAACAACTGAAAAATAAAACAGACAAGACGACAACAACAACACATGCGTAGAAAAGAACATGGCATAACACGGACGTATGCCCCACCTTGAGGCGCTGTTCAGCCGTGATCATGCTGTACCATGCACAGCACTGCTCGGGCGACACCAGTGACCTCATCTCCTCTTCGTTGGGCAAGCGGAAGTCCGGCTTCAGCACCCACCAGTTGGAATCCATGCCTGCAGGAGGAAAGCCAAACAGACTGTTTACCACCTCGGTCCATCATGAAAGAAAGAAGCTTCATGACTCTTGACACTGATGGCGATGTTCTGCACTGTCTCATTATCTGCACCTTGGAGCTGTAGCAAAAGTGTGAAATGAGAAAGAAATCAGTTGATATTCCGAATCTATAACAGAAAAAGCTGTAAACTATATGTAAACCACCCTTGAAGGTGCTCTACTTTGTTTTAGGTCCTTCACAAAGGCCCCCAGCGTGTGAATGCACCAACATCCATTTCCTCCTGGAGATTTGCTTACTCAAAAAGGCTTCTTGCAACAGCATTTCAACTAGTTGGCAGCTAAAATCAAAGTAAATTACCTAAAACTGAATATAAACCCACAGAAAAATATGTTAACGTGACAGATATGTGCGAGTGAGAGAGAGAGAGAGAGAGAGAGAGAGAGAGAGAGAGAGAGAAGGAGCAAATTGTGACTGACTTTTCTGAAAGCAAACCTCAGGTGAAACCTAATATTATTTGGGGGGGCACTGGAAGCAGGTCTGGGAAGGAATTGGATGAAATAAAATTACACGCACACACATTTAAAAAAAGCAACAACAACAAAATGCTATCTCACATCTACAACATTTTTCACTTTCATAATCCTTCACAATGTTAAATGAACAAAAACTCCATTAAAACGTGACATGCCGAACAGCATGCAGCACCTTACACTGCTGAACATACATCAACAGACACACACGCCATGCACACTTCAAACCTGTCCGCTTGAAGTCAGCACACAGTTTGAGTCGTTTACGGATGCTGCTCTCTGAGTGTGAGGGAAACGCCTTCTTGATGTCCTCCATCTTAATTCTGCGAGGACGGTCCTTACTCTTCCAGAACAAGCGATAGATGAAGACCTGAAATTGTTATCAACGGCATATCTTTCAAGATCAAAAGTCACTATCAGTATTAGCATATCATACACATTAAGTCCAAAGTCTCTATGAGAAAAAACAATTCCATGGAAATAAACTGACAGACAGACGCGACACAGAGACAAACAAATAAATGTTATAAACGCAAGAAATGCTCATTGGTACCAGGACGATGTGGAAGACTGGTGAGCGGAACATGTTATTCTCCACAGCCTGCACGCTAAGTCCTGGCCTTAGCACACCCAGGAAAGGGGAAGTGTGAGCATATGCCAGCTCCCCAAGTGTGAGCATATGCCAGCTCCCCATACTCAAATGAGGGAGGGTTCGAGTCTTTGCCTGGTTTCTGTTATGAGAGAAAAGGTGTGAGCCAACAGAAATATAGAAGAAAATGAATGGGTTTTTTTTTTGTAGTTTTGGTTTAAGATATTATCAGAGAAAAACAATGGCTGTACAGCTGCATCTACACTCACTGAAACTTAAAGAGGCAGTGCATGTGATGACTTAACATTGGGGAGTCTGTGTCAAGGTTTATAGATGTATTCCGGACTTTCAGAATGAAATAACTGACCTAAAGGGTCAGCTGCAGACATCAACAACACAGAAAAAGACACATACACAGCAGTCTACATTGCTAGATCTTTATGCCATTTTGATTTGATTTCCACCTACTAATTTGTTTGGTAGTTGTTGGTTTTTTATACCTTAGGTTTCAAAGTTGCCAGAATGTTACACGACAAAAATTGGCTGTCAAAAGGATGAACATGTCTCACAATTGACGGACAATGATGATACCTGCAGGAAATCCCTGACAAAGTTGTTGGCTCTTTTCGAGTTGGGCCCTGGAACTTCATAGAGAGGGCATTGCTGACCCACTGTATAAATGGTGTTCACTTCACGAATGAAGTAACTGCACACACACACACACACACACACACACACACACACACACACAAAAACACACACGCACGCACACACACACACACACATGCAATCAGTCAAGCAGGCTCAATGTTAAGATCAACATCTTCTCCATCATACAAACATGTGGTTATCATCCCATTTTCCTTTGTCATCTTACCGCATGATTGTTCTTCATAATGTCACAAACATAGAGAGGGCATTGCTGAACGGAGAGGGCATGTGGGAGCCGGAATAGCTCAGTTGGTAGAGCGCCGGACTCGTAATCTTGGTGATCCTAGGGTTGCGGGTTCGAACCGGGGCGTTTCGGTACAGGGGGATTTTTCCCTTGGAGTTAACATTGGTTCTGACTCCATTTTCCATACAGTCCTTCGAATGAGACTATAAACCGATGTTCCGTGTGTGAACGCACGCATAACATCTTGCACACACGTAAAATCCCATCACCAACTTTCGGAAGAGTAGGCCAGTTTGGCCGCTGGTATGGATGACACGTTACACATAGCATGCACCCTGCGTGAGAAAATGGAAAGAATGAAGGAAGTAAGGAAAATGAGTGATCGATATTGAACGATACTGACTGGATGACACGGGAAACGACTGAATGAAGCGCCAGCTGGCAGCTCTTCAGTCGGCACTACCCAGGTAGGCAGCCCGTTGTGTAAACGAGTGTTGATTGTAAAGCGCTTAGAGCTTGGCCTCTAGCCGAGAATAGGCACTATATAAGTATTCATTATTATTATTATTATTATTATTATTATTAAACACACTGTACTGTTCTTTATCATACTATGTTCTTCATTCTACCACAGTCATATGTAAATCATTTCTGCCATTTCAGACAAATATGTTCACATGCACAGAGGCAAAAGCTAGTGCTATTAAACCTTTAATGACTATACAGGTATGCACATGACTATACAGGTATGCACATGACTATACAGGTATGCACATAGGTTTTTTGCAATGTTACTTCAGTCTTTCTTCTATCTCAAAATCTTTACAAGGCATTTCACATTTGCATGCCAACATTTCAATCGCTGCTTTACAACTTAACCAAAATTACACATGAAACAACACACACACACACACACACACACACACAGACACACACATACTTTTGGCGGGTGCGGAGGATGAGGAAGTCT
The DNA here is from genome assembly GCA_018398815.1 of Conus ventricosus. NCBI lineage: Eukaryota > Metazoa > Mollusca > Gastropoda > Neogastropoda > Conidae > Conus > Conus ventricosus. The sequence continues at coordinate 12,076,864 of CM031602.1, read as the reverse complement.
GTGGAGGGCATGTCATGTGGGAAGACTGGTGAGCGGAACATGTTGTTCTCCACAGCCTGCACGCTAAGTCCTGGCCTTAGCACACCCAGGAAAGGGAAGTGTGAGCATATGCCAGCTCCCCATACTCAAATGAGGGAGGGTTCGAGTCTTTGCCTGGTTTCTGTTATGAGAGAAAAGGTGTGAGCCAACAGAAATATAGAAGAAAATGAATGGGGTTTTTTTTTGTTGTAGTTTTGGTTTAAGAAATGTTAAAAAATACTGATGAAGCTGAAAAACAAGAATAGTGACATATGACTCACTCTTTTCTGGATTTCTGTTCACCCTGAAAATAGGTTGATAAATATCTTTTGGTTTCACAAAACAAGTTGCAAGCAAAATCAGCACTACAAATGGGTCCATAATTCAATATCATTTCTTTTATCTCCAAGGGTTTTTTTTCCCCTTCATTTGTAAAAAGACTAAACATTTGCTGCAAATACACCTTCTCCATCTCCATTTCTCGTTTTTGGTATTTACTCAATGTATTCATGTATCAATCACAACTTTGTAAATTCTAAAGGGTTCAATCACTCGCAAGCCATGCACACACACACACCACACATCATTGTATACCCGTTTATAGTAGTTCTTGATTTTTGATGCCATGCCCCTTGGTTGAGAAGGGGAGGATACTCCTCTGAGTACTCCGCCAGAACCACATCCCCATCCATTCCCGTCAAATCCTGAGGCGTCCGCATGAAGAAAATTTCTCCTCCCCCATATGACTGGCGCTCTTGTTCTCGCATCTGGAGACCGTGGAATACAACAGAGCATGGAAATCTTTCTTCATTAGACAAGTTTAAGTCATAAAACATTTTGAGAATAATATGTACCACATTGTTCAGTTACTGTCAGCTCTCACTGCCAAGACCACACGTTCTCATGAAAACTTATACGCATGCACATATACACACTCACACACTGCCACCATCGCCCACATTTTTCTCTAATAAAATCAACGTTTCAGATATATCAACATGAAATTTATTGACACCCTCTAGATAAAAGCTACAGGTTTTATTACCTCTTGTCATGCATCATCAGTTGTCTTAATACTTCCATTTATTCAAAAAAAAAAAAAGGCACAGTATCACTGAAGCTTTCTTCTTAACAAATGTTTTGCACTTTACACTGTAGTTCTAAATGTCTGACCTTCTACAACAAAAGACCAGTGTCAGCATTCTGCAATTGAAAATATAAACAAAACAAAAAATCAAAGTCACCTTTGCCTTTCGCTTGATGTTTTTCACCAAGGTCATGACGGCGTGGGGGCCACTTTCGGAGATGGCCCCATGAGAATACTTCTTCAGTGGGGGTCGGTGGAAGTTACGCAACTTTATGGGGCCCATGTAGGTTGGGAAGAACGGCTGCCTAAGTTCTGCTGCTGGTGTGGAGTGCTGGACAAATGAGAACCAGGGATAAAATTTAAATTTACGTTAGATTAATTCTAAAAAGCAAAAAAAAAAAATCACAGTAAGCACCATGAATACAAATGTATGACAGTGGTAACGGAGACTTGCCAACCCCTTTCCATCACACAGCAATTTAGAAATAAAAATCCGGCAAACAAAATTTCAGCACTGCAGTCGCTCAACTGCTGAGGCTACTTCCTTCGAAACCATATCTACTTTTCTTCACCACTTTATTTCAGTGCCACCTTTTCAGTGAAACCAAATCTGCACCTGTATATGAGGGGCAAGGAGCAGAAGTAGCACAATGAAAACTGTCAATCTATAGTCCCCCCCCCCCCCCCCCCCCCCCCCCCCCCCCCCCCAACCCCACCCCCTAACTCCCAGCCCTTAAAAAAATATGCCTTTTTTTTTGCATGTGTATGTGTGTGTGGGGTGTGTGTGTGTGTGTGTGTGTGTGTGTGTGTGTGTGTGTGTGTGTGTGTGTGGTGTGTGCGTCAGTGTGTGTGTGTGTGTGTGTGTGTGTGTGTGCGCGTGCGCGTGTGCGTGTGTGTGTGTGTGTGTGTGCGTGTAAGTCTAATCCTCTGTGCCATCTCAGAGCAACCCCTCACTGCTAACTCCGGCCCCTCATCCACACACTTTCCTGTCTCATCATAGCCCTAGCACTGATAATTCACAGACAGCAGTCAATGTCACATCTTCAGTCCTTATCTATGTTAGATTTACTTCCCAAGAGACTCTCTCCCTTGAAACAAATTTTTCTGGAACAATACTGTTCTTGCGTATACCATTCTCACCACCTACTAGAAACTCTTTCACTCTTCTAGACTTTTTTCTGAAATTATTTTAGTGTGTCATACTAAATCTGCCTCCCAACAGCTTCCTTCACTTTAAACATGTGCGTCTAAGCAACAATTTAATCTTTTTCTACACTTAATTCACCTCCCAAGTAAAACTTGCTCATTCTGGAATATGGCAGTCCTTGTTCATACAAAATTTACCCATCTCTCAAGAGAGACTTGTTTTTTTTTGTTTGTTTAACATTATACTCTATACCAGATTTACCACCACCACCCTACCCCCATCATCTGTGGAGTGTCGTGTATCATTCTTATCAGCTGTCCAAGCCATCTCATAAGTCTTAGCAGGCAGTCCAAGTTTTAACAAGAGAAGAAAACCAGACAATTCTGAAAGCTAAAAGCGGAACTATGTTCTGAAGACGAACATCCATCCCTGTGTGCTCTATAGAACAATTGCCATTTTTCAACCCATTCACTAATGCATATGTGATGGAAAAAAAATGGAAAAAAAAAGAAAAAAAAAAGGCAAAATTAATGAGAATATCAAAAATTTTTAAAAGCGTACCTGTATAAGGCTGCTGCCGATGTTTGGCCGCAAAGCATTGTCCATAAGTTTGGGATTGTAGTGCTCATCACAGGACAAGTTGAAAGGGTCCTTCGTCTGCACCGCTGATGGCACCTGTATGACAACAGTAACCTCAGCATGTTTTGTGAGAACGCTGCTACAAAACTACAAATGAAGGAGACAGTGAGTAAACAAATAATATATAATAATAACAGTTTTTATTATACACAAGACAGTACAGACACATGCAGGGGCGGAGCAGAAAATCCTAGCTATACTGAAAAGGCCGGGGTCCAGGGGGCCGCTTTAGGCCCCCGATGGGGTGCAGGGGCAACACTCTGCTGGGGGGTCTGGGAGACAACGCTCCCCAGACGCTGAAGAAAATTTGTCTTGCCAAGACACTTTTGTGGCCTCTCACTGAAAACAAAGTTAATGATTAACTTCTACACAAAAAGACTCCAAATATGACTTACGGCTTAAATATCAAACTGAAAATGTTATGCCAAGTACCTAGAATACATCTTAAATTCAGTAAACCATCAAAACAAAACAGGATGCAGTGTATAAATATTACTCACCAGTGATGTTAATAGAAGATGGTGGCCAAATTTCAATCGCTTAATTCATAAGTTCAACAATGATTCCTGGCTGGGGTTTTTTGGGTTGTTTTTTTCTTTTTAATTCTTGCATGGCTTAAATTCAGCAGAGAATCAATGTCTGCACTAGCACTGAATTAGAACAATCACTGAGCAAAACCAAAAGCAATCAGTAACCCCAACTGAACAAATCTTGAAAAGAAAATCAGTGGCTGCAATGAGTGAACTTGGAAAAGTCTATCAGCTAAAGCAGCAAGGTGAGTACGGAACTGGAAATTAGTGGCTGCAGTGAGGCGAATCATGGTAACAGAAGTCAGTGACAGCAGTGGGGTCAGCTTTTCAATGACTACAGTCGGGCGATTCTTGGAAACAGAAATCAGCGGGATCAGTTTTTTTCAAACCTACGTTGGGGCGAGTCTTGGAATCAGTGGTCAGTGACTGCAGCAAGGTCAGTCTTGAAAATGAAAATCAGTGTTAGCAGAGGGGCAAGTGTTGAAAATGAAAATCAGTGTTAGCAGAGGGGCAAGTCTTGAAAATGAAAATCATGTTAGCAGAGGGGCAAGTGTTGAAAATGAAAATCAGTGTTAGCAGAGGGGCAAGTCTTGAAAATGAAAATCAGTGTTAGCAGAGGGGCAAGTCTTGAAAATGAAAATCAGTGTTAGCAGAGGGGCAAGTCTAGAAAACTAGAAGCTGCAGTGGGTCAAGTCCTGAAAATGAAAATCAGTGTTAGCAGAGGGGCAAGTCTTGAAAATGAAAATCAGTGTTAGCAGAGGGCAAGTCTAGAAAACTAGAAGCTGCAGTGGGTCAAGTCCTGAAAATGAAAATCAGTGTTAGCAGAGGGGCAAGTCTTGAAAATGAAAATCAGTGTTAGCAGAGGGGCAAGTCTAGAAAACTAGAAGCTGCAGTGGGTCAAGTCCTGAAAATGAAAATCAGTGTTAGCAGAGGGGCAAGTCTTGAAAATGAAAATCAGTGTTAGCAGAGGGGCAAGTCTAGAAAACTAGAAGCTGCAGTGGGTCAAGTCCTGAAAATGAAAATCAGTGTTAGCAGAGGGGCAAGTCTAGAAAACTAGAAGCTGGAGTGGGTCAAGTCCTGAAAATGAAAATCAGTGTTAGCAGAGGGGCAAGTCTAGAAAACTAGAAGCTGCAGTGGGTCAAGTCCTGAAAATGAAAATCAGTGTTAGCATAGGGGCAAGTCTTGAAAACTAGAAGCTGCAGTGGGTCAAGTCCTGAAAATGAAAATCAGTGTTAGCAGAGGGGCAAGTCTTGAAAACTAGAAGCTGCAGTGGGTCAAGTCCTGAAAATGAAAATCAGTGTTAGCAGAGGGGCAAGTCTTGAAAACTAGAAGCTGCAGTGGGTCAAGTCCTGAAAATGAAAATCAGTGTTAGCAGAGGGGTAAGTCTGGGAAACTAGAAGCTGCAGTGGGTCAAGTCCTGAAAATGAAAATCAGTGTTAGCAGAGGGCAAGTCTTGAAAACTAGAAGCTGCAGTGGGTCAAGTCCTGAAAATGAAAATCAGCGTTAGCAGAGGGGCAAGTCTTGAAAACTAGAAGCTGCAGTGGGTCAAGTCTTGAAAATGGACATCAGTGTTAGCAGAGGGGCAAGTCTTGAAAACTAGAAGCTGCAGTGGGTCAAGTCCTGAAAATGGAAATCAGTGTTAGCAGAGGGGCAAGTCTTGAAAACTAGAAGCTGCAGTGGGTCAAGTCCTGAAAATGGAAATCGATAACAGCAGAGAGTCAAGTCTTGGAAATGAAAATCAACTGATTATATCCGACTGTTGTCTGTTTGTTCCTTAGTTTTTTTTACTTCTTTGCAAAGAAACTTCTTATGCCTGTGGGAGTGGCTTTCCGTTTCATCGGTTGACTCTGTTCTGGGAGACAAATCACAAAATGGTTGGGGTGCCAAACTTGTTCCGGCATGTTCTCTCCAAACACATGGGTCCTCATGATGGCTGGGGGAGCGGACATAGATGCTGAGGGTATCCTGGGAGCAATTTTCCACTGCAAACAAGTGCGTGCAGTGTGACCACCATACTGTGGATATATCGTCTGAATGGTGGTATGCGGAATGCTGGCAACAGCATGCAGATGCCATGTACCCATGTAAGACCCAGGGACACTTGACTGCAATACTTCTTTCCTGAAGATTTGTTTGATGCCCTGGGTATTAAGCTCCTCTCGATCAAACTGGCTGGAGTAGGAGGTGTACAGAGATGCCCAAGGGATGGGGGAGGAGGCAGGAATGGAGTGATCCTCCAGTAGCTTGGTATCAGACAGATAATGCTGCTCGTTTGCTGCTAGCTCAACAATCATTCGGATCTGCATCTCCATATAAGCGTCTTCAGCTCCAGTAGCCAGCAAAGCAGCACACCTGGGCAGACAGTTTCCATCTCCATATAAAGTGATGGGAACTAGGGCATTCACTATTTTGTTGTTGGCATTGTTCGTGGCCCCGTCGATGTTCAACGAAAAATGCCTTGTACGCAGTTTGTAAAATAGATCTTACCTAAAGGCTGCTGCAACTCCGCGTGTCACAGTATATGTTGCGGTTTTCCTACACTTGGAAAGCTGTTCCAGGTTTTGAGTATCTTTGGCAAGTTTTTGACTGAAGAAGATTAAATCAGGCGCCAGTGACAGAGGCAAGCTGTGTTCTGCTAAAAATGCCAAGTCTGAAGCTTGGCATCCAGCAGGGAATCAACGTTAGACACCAGAGCCATTACTGGAGCAGCAACAGGAAGAGTTGATGTATGTTTCAGCGCATTCAATCTCTCCACATGTTTCGTCTCCTGGAAATGCACTTCGATCGACTTTTTTTCCGTTTGACTTGTATACAAGCTTCCGACTGCACAGTATACACCAAGCAGCGCCCACTTCAATTGTTTTCCGCAGCCATTTTCGAAACAGACGATTCAATTCGTTCATCTCAACCATACATTCATTTCTCCACTTGTTTTTCTTCAGGTCATTGTCGATCTTCCTTGCCTCTGCTTCGTCGTTAATTAGCTCCATTCTTGACAAATGTATAGCACGATGATTATGGTCTTCACGCATTGAAAACAAGATGGTGGATTTCAAATACGAGTGGCACAAAAACCTGATTCGGAACATGGAACGCACACACAGAAAAAAAGAAAAGGAAAAATTTGCTATATGAAATTCTATATCAATACGGAAGGTCTCCCACCCCTGTAAACGAATGAATGTCCAAACATCCGACTGACCGATCAAACGAATGAATGTCCAAACATCCGACTGACCGATCAAACGAATGAATGTCCAAACATCCGACTGACCGATCAGAATGAATGACAACGACCGACTCACAGACTGAACAAATAAATAACTGGATGAGCAACACAAATGAACAAGTATACAAACGAATGACCGAACAACGACTGACTCACAGACTGAACAAATAAATAACTGGATGAGCAACAAAATGAACAAGTATACAAACGAATGACCGAACAACGACTGACTCACAGACTGAACAAATAAATAACTGGATGAGCAACAAAATGAACAAGTATACAAACGAATGACCGAACAACGACTGACTCACAGACTGAACAAATAAATAACTGGATGAGCAACAAAATGAACAAGTATACAAACGAATGACCGAACAACCGACCGACCAACTGAATGACTGAATATCTCAACAACAGATTGACCGACTGAATAACTGAAATACTGACTGAACAAATGAATGACTGAACGTATGACTGACCAACTGAACGAAAGAATAAATAAACACCCAACTCACCGAATGAATGACTGAACGACCGACTGACTAAACGAATCAATGTCCAAATGTCCGACTCACCAACTGAACGAATGAATGACTGAACGACCGACTCACCGACTGAACGAATAACTGACTGAACGAGCGACAAACCACACAATTATATGA
>CM031602.1:11944549-12064549 GCA_018398815.1 Conus ventricosus | reverse complement strand
CACCCTCATCCTCCTTTGAGACAGATTCCAACAAAACAACCCCCCTTGACAGACGACCCCCGAACCCCAGCACCAAAGATCGCCCCCACCCGCCATCAAACGGTGGTTCAGTCGACCCGCCCTCTCCGGGTTATTTGGCTCCCCCCTCTCCTCTCGGGACCAACACAGGGTGCCAGCTCTCCAAGGTTCTAGACGTCCGTGACCCGACTTGAGTTGGTGATGGTCAGTGCATGCTATCTTTTTTAATGTAATGATATGGTAGCATTAGCCTTGTCAACGTAACAGGGCATTCACGAGTCATTAGGCGTATTTAATACCATCTGACTTCGCCATTGGCCCTGTTAATTTTTGAGGTTTTTTTTTTCTCTGTTAAGCCGATGTTGAATTAATTTTTCTAGTCTACATAAAACAAGTCATTAGGCGTGTTTGATACCATCTGACTGCGTTATTGGCCCTGTTTTTTTCTTTCTTATCTCTGAATTAAATGATAACATTAACCTTCTTTAAAGTCCACGTAACTGGGCATTCACGAGTCATTAGGTGTATTTAATACCATCTGACTGCGCCATTGGCCTTGTTAGCTGTGGAGTTCTTTTTCCTCTTAATCTGATGATGACATTAACTTTTGTTATCCGCGTAATGGGGCATTCACGAGTCATAAGGCGTCTTTAATACCATCTGACTGCGCCATTGGCCCTGCTAGCTGGGGACTTTTTCTCTCTTTATTCGATGATCATATTAAACTTTTTATAGTCCACATAACAGAGCATTCACGAGTCATTAGGCGTGTTTAATACCATCTGACTGCGCCATTGGCCCTGCTAGCTGGGGACTTTTTTTCTCTTTATTCGATGATCATATTAATCTTTTTATAGTCCACATAACAGGGCATTCACGAGTCATTAGGCGTATTTTATACCATCTGACTGCGCCATTGGCCCTGCTAGCTGGGGACTTTTTCTCTCTTTATTCGATGATCATATTAATCTTTTTATAGTCCACATAACAGGGCATTCACGAGTCATTAGGCGTATTTTATACCATCTGACTGCGCCATTGGCCCTGCTAGCTGGGGACTTTTTATCTCTTTATTCGATGATCATATTAATCTTTTTATAGTCCACATAACAGGGCATTCACGAGTCATTAGGCGCATTTTATACCATCTGACTGCGCCATTGGCCCTGCTAGCTGGGGACTTTTTATCTCTTTATTCGATGATCATATTAATCTATTTATAGTCCACATAACAGGGCATTCACGAGTCATTAGGTGTGTTTAATACCATCTGACTGCGCCATTGGCCCTGCTAGCTGGGGACTTTTTCTCTCTTTATTCGATGATCATATCAACCTTTCTTTTAGTCCACGCAACAGGGCATTCACGAGTCATTAGGTGTATTTTATACCATCTGACTGCGCCATTGGCCCTGCTAGCTGTAGAGATTCCCTACCCACCCCCATCCCCACCACCCTTTATTCTTTAATTATCTTAACTTTTTTAGTCCACCTAACTGAGCATTCACGAGTAATTAGCTGTATTTAATACCATCTGACTACGTTATTGGCCCTGTTAGCTGTGGAGGATTTGTTTGCTTTTTTTTTAGTGCCTGTGCCCTTTGGTGGGCCGAGGATCACTTTCGTCTAGAACCAAGGAGATGGCACCCTCTGTTGACCCCATTCTAAAATCGAAAGAGGGGGGACATTGACGAGGGAAGGTGCTTGGAACCGCCGTTGGATGGCGTTGGGGGTGATCCCGGTGCTGAGGGTTCGGGCGGACATCCACCAAGGGCGGTTGATTGTTGAAACATGTCGCAAAGGGCAGGAAGTCGGGTTTGAAGACGGATCGGGAGAATGAATGAGGAAAAGGCCATGATGGGGCTGAAATAGAATACTCATCATGCCTGCCTACCTACCTCTCTCCGTCCACGTCTGTCCGTCCTTGTCCTCATCCGTCTGTTCCTCTGTCTTCATCAGTCCGTCAGTCCTCTTTCATCCGTTCGTTCGTCATCATCCGTCCATTCCTCCATCCTCGTCCGTCTGTTCCTCCATCCTTGTCCGTCCCTGTTTGTCCATCTGTCCCTCTCTTCTCTCTGTCCGTCGTTCAATGTCTGTCCGTCCCTTTCTCAGTGTGTGTGTGTGTGTGTGTGTGTGTGTGTGTGTGTGTGTGTGTGTGTGTGTGTGTGTGTGTGCATGTGCGTGCATGCATGTGTGTGTCCGACCGTCCGTTCGTTGGTTTCTCTGTGTGTGTGTGTGTGTGTGTGTGGTGTGTGTGTGTGTGTGTGTGTGTGTGTGTGTGTGTGTGTATGTTCAAAATTATCGGTACTGAGGATTGAAGAATGGGTTGTCAAGCTTTTTCACATCCTGCCCTCATAAAAAGAAACACAGGTTCTCTGCACGTGCGCATGTGTGTGCGTGTGTGCGTGTGTGTGTATGTATGTGTGCGTGTGTGCGTGTGTGTGTATGTATGTGTGTGTGTGTGTGTGTGTGTGTGTGTGTGTGTGTGTGTGTGTGTGTGTGTGTGTGTGTGTATGTGTGTGTGTGTGTGTGTGTGTGTAAGCGCTCACATACTACCTATCCAATTAAAACAATTATTGCTAAAATATAAGCGCTTCAAAGTTACAGCAGCTTTTCTGCACTGAATGCCATGCTTTATGAATGCAAACAATCATTACTAAAATATACGTGCTTCAAAGTTACAGCAGCTTTTCTGCACTGAATGCCATGCTTTATGAATGCAAACAATCATTACTAAAATATACGCGCTTTAAAGTTACAGCAGCTTTTCTGCACTGAATGCCATGCTTTATGAATGCAAACAATCATTACTAAAATATAAGCGCTTCAAAGTTACAGCAGCTTTTCTGCACTGAATGCCATGCTTTATGAATGCAAACAATCATTACTAAAATATAAGCGCTTCAAAGTTACAGCAGCTTTTCTGCACTGAATGCCATGCTTTATGAATGCAAACAATCATTACTAAAATATAAGCGCTTCAAAGTTACAGCAGCTTTTCTGCACTGAATGCCATGCTTTATGAATGCAAACAATCATTACTAAAATATAAGCGCTTCAAAGTTACAGCAGCTTTTCTGCACTGAATGCCATGCTTTATGAATGCAAACAATCATTACTAAAATATAAGCGCTTCAAAGTTACAGCAGCTTTTCTGCACTGAATGCCATGCTTTATGAATGCAAACAATCAGTACTAAAATATAAGCGCTTCAAAGTTACAGGGAGGGGACAGAGGGCAGAGGGGGTGGGGGGTGGGAGGGGACAGAGGGCAGAGGGGGTGGGGGGTGGGAGGGGACAGAGGGCAGAGGGGGTGGGGGGTGGGAGGGGACAGAGGGCAGAGGGGGTGGGGGGTGGGAGGGGACAGAGGGCAGAGGGGGTGGGGGGTGGGAGGGGACAGAGGGCAGAGGGGGTGGGGGGTGGGAGGGGACAGAGGGCAGAGGGGGGAAGAGGGAATAAGAGCAGTTGTTAAAAAAAAAGAATTAAAATTGAAAAAGCGTATTTCACCACGCGTCACAACACTGAGTGACATAAAATTGAAAAAGCGTATTTCACCACGCGTCACAACACTGAGTGACATAACAAAATTTGAAAATCACAACAGTGGCAGTAATTACTAACAACAATACACATATCGACAAATATCGGTATTAGTTTTCGCTTACAGCGAGCACTGCTATTGCTGGTACTGCTATTGCTGGTGATGTTAAACCAATACTCTTGCTACTACTACTACTGCTATGACTACTATTGCTGCTGCTGCTGCTGTGTGCCGAATACAGCACGACTGTCATGACAAGATGATCTAACAAAACTTTGTCCACAACAGTGCAGAGCATGTACGTTTCTCTCTCTCTCTCTCTCTCTCTCTCTCTCTCTCTCTCTCTCTCTCTCCACACACACACACCACACACACACACCACACACACACACACACACACACACACACCATGCTCAACAGTCAGAGAAGTTGTAAACTGAATAAAAGGGTGATGGGTAGTAAGGATCAAGACGCTTCTTTGAAGAAAAATGTTCGGAAAGCTGTAAAAATTGTGGTCAGGTCTGCTTGGTGAACAGAGAAAGGGAGCTTATGTCTAAAGGAAGGAAGTCTGTACACGTGAATGTCAGAAAGAAGAACACTGGCCATATGTTTTTGACTTAAAAAGATGGGAATGTGGTCTATAGCAGGGTTCCTACAGACTCCCAAAAACAAAATTCAAGGAGTTTTCAAGGAGTGTTTTTTTTATTTCAAGGCTACAATACTTGCATAAAAATTGAAAAAAGAAATGGCAGTTTGATTTTTCTGTGTTCAGGTTAATGAAAAATAATATCTAAAAACAATTTTTTTTGGTACAAAAGAAACAACAACAAAATTTGTTCTTAAATAACTTTTTTCATCAACCTGAACACAGAAAAATCAAACTGCCACTTCTTCTTTCTGTTTTTATCCGAGTGAGTGTGCCAGTACACCACACATTAAAACATTAACAAACCCAAACTCTTTGTATTAAACGGCAAAACACTAAAATCAGCAAAAAATATGTCCATTTGTAACAGAACATACAGACTATGCATGGTGTGTAACAGAACATACAGACTATGCATGGTGTGTAACAGAACATACAGACTATGCATGGTGTGTAACAGAACATACAGACTATGCATGGTGTGTAACAGAACATACAGACTATGCATGGTGTGTAACAGAACATACAGACTATGCATGGTGTGTAACAGAACATACAGACTATGCATGGTGTGTAACAGAACATACAGACTATGCATGGTGTGTAACAGAACATACAGGCTATGCATGGTGTGTAACAGAACATACAGACTATGCATGGTGTGTAACAGAACATACAGACTATGCATGGTGTGTAACAGAACATACAGACTATGCATGGTGTGTAACAGAACATACAGACTATGCATGGTGTGTAACAGAACATACAGACTATGCATGGTGTGTAACAGAACATACAGACTATGCATGGTGTGTAACAGAACATACAGACTATGCATGGTGTGTAACAGAACATACAGACTATGCATGGTGTGTAACAGAACATACAGACTATGCATGGTGTGTAACAGAACATACAGACTATGCATGGTGTGTAACAGAACATACAGACTATGCATGGTGTGTAACAGAACATACAGACTATGCATGGTGTGTAAGAGAACATACAGACTATGCATGGTGTGTAACAGAACATACAGACTATGCATGGTGTGTAACAGAACATACAGACTATGCATGGTGTGTAACAGAACATACAGACTATGCATGGTGTGTAAGAGAACATACAGACTATGCATGGTGTGTAAGAGAACATACAGACTATGCATGGTGTGTAAGAGAACATACAGACTATGCATGGTGTGTAAGAGAACATACAGACTATGCATGGTGTGTAACAGAACATACAGACTATGCATGGTGTGTAACAGAACATACAGACTATGCATGGTGTGTAACAGAACATACAGACACATGGTGTAACAGAACATACGACTATGCATGGTGTGTAAGAGAACATACAGACTATGCATGGTGTGTAACAGAACATACAGACTATGCATGGTGTGTAAGAGAACATACAGACTATGCATGGTGTGTAACAGAACATACAGACTATGCATGGTGTGTAACAGAACATACAGACTATGCATGGTGTGTAACAGAACATACAGACTATGCATGGTGTGTAAGAGACTGGTTGGAGGAACAAAAGAAGAAAAAAAACTAGTTAAAAAAAAAAAAAATTACAATCATCGCGATCCTTCATTAAATCTCATTTAAAAAACAAATTGATTCGACAGTTTTGAGATCTACATATTGACGATTTTCTATTTTTACTTCCCCAGATATTTTACTATTACCTGGGCCTGAATTTGGCCATTGCTTTTAACTTCTTGAATATCGAGTGCGACCCCTTGTTGCCAAATTTGCTCCAGGGGCCAACAGTCTGAGTCGCACTGTTTTATGTTATTTTATTTTACTTTTTAACATGCGCGCTGGTGACCTACTCGTTTTTGAGTGAACCAGTATTTTATGAAGAAGAAGAAGGATTAACCAAGGGAGATAATTTGTAACTTCATCAAAATTACCTCCCTTGGTTAATAGCAGACGGCAATTTAGGATCACGACAATGTTTGTAAAAATTTTGTTTTAAAATAATTTTTCATTAGCCTCGACTCAGAAAAAATCAACCTGCCATTTCTTTTTGCCACATTAAAAATTTTTGGAGCCAATGGCTCCATTTTCAAAGGTTTTCAAGGAGGTTTGGTCAAGAGAACCGCCTTTTATTGATTTTCAAAGGTTTTCAAAGTCTTGAAATTTGCTGTCAGAATTCAAGGAGTTTCAGGGAGCATACGAACCCTGCTATAGGAATGTCAGCAGAAGAACGAAGATGAAGAGGTGTGGACAGACTGAAGGGTTCAGAGTGACACGCTGGAGCCTGGTCTGCAAGCAACTTCAACGACAGGAGAAACTGGGGTATATATGTCCTTTGTTCAACGTGCGACCGGCAAAGAGGAACAAAAGAGAAAGGTGCAATACAAGCATGCTAAGAGTATCCAAAAACACGTCGTGCAGCACAATTCGGGATTTTACTGAGGCTAGATTATCTGAACTAGAAAAGATTTTTCGTTATCTGGTGCACAAATGGCAAAGGAGCACAGAAAAGTACAGACAGCTTCTTCATCAAGATAGGAATGGAACGAACCGATTCTTCTGCGCTTGACGCGGAAAGTACTACTAACGCAAGGGAAGGAGTTGTTGAAATGAGAGTTTTGACTTTGTCAACCGATACAACCAAATTTTCAACCATTGAGACAATCTAATGTTTGGCTAGTCTTGTTCACATGCTAAAGAAAGAACAGATCTATGAAAGAAAGAAAAAAGAGAGGGGGAAAAGGTGGACGGGAGAGTTTTAAAACCGATGCCGGAGACAGGAAGAAAAAGGATTATGCCATCATAACTCTCCCCAAGGCGCTGCTGTGAAACAGAACTAGGAGCTACAAACACGATCGTTTCACACGAGTTTCTGAAGTACATGATCGCTGCTAAGTGTGGTAAGTATGTACGTTGTATACGTCCTTCAACATCCCAGCCTTGTCGCCAATCCAGTATAGTCAAATGAAAAGAGAACAACCATATGGTTCAGCAGTTACATATTTTAGTGCAAAGGGGGGGAGGGGGGTTAGGAAGGGGAGGAGGCGTGTGGAGTGTACAAACCAAACAGACAGAAAAAATAAAGTTTGACTTCGACGGAAGGCAAGTAAGATACAACATGTACAAGAAACAAACTAAGAGTGTGAGAAATCTGCATGAGATTGTCGCAGATAAGGAGCCTCGCGTTTCATCCCACAGTACCCCCAGTTGACTGCCAAAAGCTTTATCATGAAAGAGATTTAACATTTTAAAAAATCTCTATTTTCTATGCAGTGACTGTCACGACTCTCAAAATCCTGATGTTTTGAAAGAGCAATAATTCAATTAAGTTTTACATTAACCAAGCCAAGCAGTGCCCACTTCATTTGTTTTCCCCAGCCATTTTCAGAACAGATGATTCAATTCATCCATCTCATCCATCCATTCATTTCTCCACTTGTTTTTCTTCAGGTCATTGTCGATCTTCCTTGCCTCTGCTTCGTCGTTAATCAGTTCCCTTTTTGACAAATATAAAGCATGATGATATGGTCTCCATGAATTGAAAACAAGATGGTGGACTTCAAATACGAGTGACGCGAAAACCTGATTCGGAACACGGAACGCACACACGGAAAAAAATAGGGAAATATTTGCTATACAGAATTCCACATCAATACAGGTCTCCCACCCCTGCATATGTTTATTCCTAAAGTTCCATACATTTTTCTCAATTGATTTTTTGCCTGAAGAATGTTACAAAAGCAATGATTCAATAGTGGATAGTGCAAACAATTTTTCATATTTTATGTCTAACCATGTAGTCTAGAAACTGAATTCAAGGACTGCATTTGCGTTCTCTCTCTCTTCACTATTTTTCACCAGCTAAAACTCCAAGGTTCATCACTGTTGAGATTTCTGTATATCCAACCGCTTTTAATCCAACTATATTGTACCTTCAGGGACAACGTCTACAGACAACCGCAGGCAGACAACCGCAGTCCACATGTTTCAGTTTATCTCATGTCATCCACACTAACAACATGCCACAGCCTACCTGCTCACCAGAAACTGCAATGGTATTCAACTGTGGGCAAGATTTTTTTTTCACCTGTATTCACACACAGGACCATGGTTTAATGTCTCATCAGATGGACTATGACTGGATAGCAGTCTCCACAAATGTTAACCCTCTAGAGAAAGCATCTTCCAACAACCCTCTGAAGGAAGAATCAAACCCCGTACAAGAGTCTGATGATTTACCAGATAGGAAAACCAGGCATGCTGACGTTTTAAATGCTTTAAAACTTTCACAACCTTTGGGTAAATTTATTTCATTTTTGCAAACTGTCCGCTTGTTTATACCTATGAAGCATCTTGCTTTAGCGTAAAGTTCGGTCTATTGAACGCATATAAGCCGCACCCACTAAAAAAATTTTCAATCTGAACTTTTTCCACAAATAAGCCGCACTGGTTTATAAGCTGCAGATATATACAACAAAAATAAAGTTCATATTATCGCATTAATTCAGTGTCATCATCATCCTGTCCGCTAAATCCGCTGAAGTCTTCTTCAGTGTCGGAGTTAAACAGCACTAGTAGCGCTTCCTCCGCCATCTTGTCACTGACTTCAGCCTCGTTTTCACTGTCGCTTTCCTCTTGAGGCAAGGTGAAGGTCGCTGCTGTTCCGTCGTCTGCTGCAGTACACAGTCCAGCCTTCCGAAAACCATTGATAATGGTGGACTGCTTTACTTTACCCCATGCGGTCAGGATCCACTGGCAGACTTGAGCAAATCTTGCTCGTCGCAAGCGGCCAGTTTTGGTGAATGATTTTTCCCCGCTGGTCATCCAAGTTTCCCACTCACCGCGCAGTGCCACTTTGAATGCACGACTGACACTGATGTCGAGTGGTTGCAAGTATTTCGTTGTGCCTCCTGGGATCACTGCTGGAATTGAGTTGGTCTTTCTGATAGCTTCTTTTACAGAGTCAGTTATGTGGGCCCTCATACTATCCAAAACCAGCATGGCCTTATTCCGGCGAAAGAACCCCCCTGGTCGCTTGCCGTAGCACTCTGTCAGCCATTCCTTCATTAAGGTTTCCTGCATCCACCGTTTCTTATTGACCTTTACGACGATTTCTTGTGGGAAATTTTCCTTTGGCATCGTAATCCGTTTAAAAATCAACATTGGTGGAAGCTTTTCTCACGATGCTGTGCAGCTCAGAACACAAGTAAAGTGGGTTTTTTCATGACCAGTTGTTTTCAGCGTGACGGATGACTCTCCTTTTTTGTTTACAGTCCGACTGAGAGGCAGGTCAAAAGTCAAAGGGACTTCATCCATATTTATGATGTCTTGCAGACCAATGAAATTCTCGGCTATTATTTCCTGTGAGAAATTCCACGAGTTTGTGAGTTTTTCTTCGAAATCAGGAGGGAGTTGTTGACAGAGAGTTGTTCTTACCCTGATGGATAGGCCTTTTTGCCTGAAAAATCTGAGGGGCCATGATGGCCCACCTTTGAAATCGTCAATCTCCTTTTCTGCAGCGATTGTTTTTACTTTCAGTCTGATCTGATCTGTGGAAACGCCTCGGCCATTTGCTCTCTGTGTGTTGACCCAGTCTTCGAGGTCGTTTTCTAATTCAGGCCATCTGCACTTCTTCCCTCTGAAGGCCTTTGTCGTCTTCTTGCAGTGAGACAGTTCTCCGCGCTACTTCCTCCAACATCGTATCATCGATTCATTTATTCCAAGCTCCTGTGCTGCTGCTTGATTGCCTTTTTCGATGGCCAGGTCGATCGCCTTCAACTTGAAAGCTGCATCGTAGGCACTTTGTCGCGTTTTCGGCATGATGAGGGTGTGTGCTTGAGCAAATGATCTGAATGCGTCAATGTGTGCGGCTTTGATTTTAAAATGTGAGCAGTTAACACTGTAGCAACGTGAACAGTTAACACTTTAACATGGAGCTCATTGAAAAATTCATGAACAGTAAACACGATACGGTGAGTTACAGAAAAGCTAAGAATAGACGAGGGTGTAATGCTCCTGGAATCGGAAAAATCTGCAAATAAGCCGCATCGTTGTTTAAGCCGCAGGGTTTTAAGCTGGGGAAAAAAGTCGCGGCTTATAGTCCGAACTTTACAGTACATATTTATGGGGAATGATCATTAACGAGACAGATTTCAAATTAACCTGGCATTTGGGGATTCAATGTACTAACTTCGAAACCACACCACAAACAAGACAGCACAGACACATTCAACTATTAGCTGCATGGTGAAAAGAAAATGTTCAGCAACCTGCTGATATTCTCATAAAAACTGTAATCGACTCCTGCTTCCACAATTCAAACACTAACTTACTGTGTGCCAACTGATTATACTGTAGTGAAGATTAAAAACAAAAAGACCAAAACAAAACACTGTGTGCCGACTGATTATACTGTAGTGAAGATTAAAAACAAAAAGACCAAAACAAAACAAATCAAACCCTACCTCATCCTTTTCTTCCTCTTCATCTTTGATGATTCCAGCCTTCCCCAGGAGGATACGAGACTTTCGGATTTCCTGAAAACGATACCACACACATCAGGTGTTAATTTCCAAAGGAGGAGGCACTGAACAACACCTCACACCAAAAATTCACATTTTAACTCAAGATACTGATTGGAATGGCCGATTAATGCAGAAAATAACACATCCATGTCACAGCATTCCCCCAATTCATAGCCAGCCTCAACATAACTGTGTACACCCAAAACACGGTGAACTGACATGATCGCTGTTCACTGTTCAACAGCTGAAACCGCTATCACATCCCACAATATTCCCTCTCCCAAAAAAAGAAGCAGAGCATACATACTGACCTTCCAATGTAATGTCCAAATGTGATCATACAGATGTGGAGTACAGACTACTATTAACCTGGTATGAAGAAAAATTCAGCGGAGAGCAGAGTATGACTTTTCAAAGCAAATCAACAAAAAGAAACTTTCCCTACTGGCTCACACTCAAATGCAACTCCCGTAAACCAGACACTATCCACAAGCAACTTTTGACAGACACTTCTGACATACGCTGGCCGTGCTTGTCCCCATGCTCCCCAGTCCTACCTTCTCTTTCTTGCTGGTGGGCTCTGCAGACTCTTCTGTGGGGTCCACATCTTTGGGCATGTCCAGGATGATGTTCTCATCATTGGGATCCAGAGTCAGGACAGGTGGGCTGGGGATGAAATCCATGTTCTGCCAAACCAAAATTCATTCTGTCAGTTGCTTGGAAGAAGGGCTTTTGCTTGTGTGTGTGTGTGTGTGTGTGTGTGTGTGTGTGTGTGTGTGTGTGTGTGTGTGTGTGTGGATATTGAGTGTGCTTATACAGCAGCTACCTTCAGTTAAAGATCATTCTCTTAAGCAATTATTGTCGTCAGTAGGGGGCTTAGTAGGTGGTGTCCTGCATATGTTAGATCAGAACAGGCGCCACTGAACACCACCGAAGTGACTCGGCAGCGGTGCAGTGTCTCCTTCAGTGGGTTGCCTCTTGACTTGACATTGACTGCTCCCAGTGGACTGCCCGTGACCGGGCTGTGGCTGTGGACGGGGTATTGGAATGAGCGGTGTGTGTGCACTGCCTCCGAGATGGCGCAGAGGTTGGGACAGCAAAAAAAAAAAAAAAAAAAAAAAAAAAAGAACCTGACAGAGATAACCTTAACATCTCACTAAGCGGGATGATGAATATTGTAAACAGATGAGAAAGAGCTAAATTAGTTGAAAAAAAATAGCTTCCAGGGTTTTCGTTTTCGTTTTTTTTGCCACCCTCTACACCGTCTTTATGGCACTACTCTGATGCCCCCCATTCAGTGCTCCCCTCTGCACGCCCCCCCCCCCCCCCCCCTTCCCCCCAACCATCTCTCCACCTAACCACTTCCCACACAAAGGCATCCCAAAACTGTACAGCAACAATTCTACACCGGCATGGTCTTCATAGTACTAGTTCCTTCCATAGCAAACAGCCACTCACCTGAGCATCCCAGATGACGTTGTTCTCCCATTTCTCATAGACCAGTTCCTCGTTTTCAATGGGAAAGATGGAATACCACTCGCTGTCTTTTCCCTCTCCTCCATCTGTATAACCACGACCTTTCACAGTCATTTGTAACACACATGATTCAGTTAATTTGGACCAAATGGAAATGTTGTGTGGAAAACATAGCGTCACACATACTGGCTTGTGCCTTTAGTGTCCACAGATGACATTCAAATGCACATATACATGCATAATCAAAAAATATCATAACAGGGATGTAAAATCAATGTCTAAAACACACACATGAAAACACAAGAATGTATAATTTATGTCTAAAACACACACACACACACACACACATTACTTCTTTCTCTTCTCAAAACTATTCAAAGCAGCAACAAAAACCAAGACAGACAGATAACTCCTCACCTTGACGAGACAACATTTTGGCAAAGTTTGGACCATGCTTTGATGAACCACGTTGCTGGACTTGTGCTGTGAAGAAAGGCCAAACAACACCATTTACTTTAATAAAATAACACTGTTTATTGGAAAGTATTGGAAATGCAATACTATCTGAAAATTTCTTTCCATAAATCCATTATCAGCAAAACAACATATTCCATTACAAAAATTACCTTTATCTTGGAATCATGCTGTGAGGTGTGATGTACAAGGGAATTTCATATAGATTAGTTTCTTGTCAGCATTCATTCATATCTGGGTGTTTTTTTTAAATCCAAAGTTCTTAAAAAAGAATTCCAAAAGACGGATTCTTTGACGCCATAAATGTTATTTCATACACATCAATTCTGTACATGGGACTTCACACTCTCATCATCTGAAAGACTATCACCAAGTCACCCACGCAACATCAAGCAGCAACAAAACCAACCCCCTCCGAGTCCAACTGAAAACAGAAACTCCTCACTTCCCAGCCATTGCTCTGCATAACTCCCCGTCCCAAAGTATCTTGTCAATTAATATGAAACACAAACTAATTTTTAAAACAAAAACAAAAACGTTCTAACATGGACTGAAATTTGCTCTAACTATTGATAGGTATGTGACGAAAATGGGGATAGGTAGTTCCTATCTCTCCTATCTTCTTGGTTAGGCTCTCGGCTGGCTCCATTCGGGGCTACTGGGAACCCCGCGCCCCAGGCTCTCCTCCCAGTCCTCTCTAGATGCTTCCAAGATGGGCAGATCAGCCTACGCCCAGACGTGTGAGGATCTCCCCGTCTTATCTCCCCGGGTCCATGAGGGCAGGGCGCTGGCCACTTCCACAGCGATCCAGCGCTGTCCTCTTGCACCACATCCTGGAGGCAGCCTACTGGCATCCGGAAAATACCTTCATAAGCCTTTACTTTAGGGATGTCCGCATGACCAGGGCTGATGGTTCTAGGGACTTCTTTTGCGGCTAACGCAGCCATATCTATTCCTCTGCTAACCCCAAGAACCATTAGGGCACTAAGCCCTCCTCCGATTCCTTTGAATTCTGCTATGGTCTGACATGGTACATTATATGACGCCAAAATGGGGAGTTTGTATTATACTCCCTGTTTGGCTAGTATACTTACCATGTCAGACTCTAATGCCCACCCTACCTTCCCCGCTAGCGCTATGGTTCTCGGGGTTACCTTGCGCACAGGCCTCGTTGAATGAGGAACAGGAAGTTTACACCGGCTTCTTCCCTGGCAGAAGTAGTGTGGGCGTCACGTGATGGTCTTATTACTGCATTAGCCACAAAAAATCTCGGCCTGGCAGAGCTGACTAACTGCCGTGGAATGCTATGGGCTGACATGGTACAGTATATGACGCCAAAAGAAATGTATTTTTACCTCATCAAAAATAAACCACAGTCAGAAGTAGCAAAAATTTAGCTAAGAAATGGTGCAAAAGGTATGTCAAGCGTTAATCTGCAAAGAAAGGTAAGATTTTTCAAGGAATCAAATTTTTACTCGTTGAAAAGTGTTCAATTACAAAATGAGGTCAAGCTTCTCGGAGACCCAAGTCACAAAAGGCAACAGGAGATCAAGCGACAGAGACAGTCCCACACCACTTATCCGCAACTTCATTGCTCTTAAGATTTAACCAAGTGCTCTCGGATGAATATGCTTGAAATCTGGCTAAATAGAACTAAAGTGACCTCTTCTGTCCTATTAAACTTTAAAGTGAAGGCACAATACGACATGCTGGCCTAATGGATAGGCTGAAGAACAAACAACAAATAATCACAGCCAGCATGCAGAAAAATGTCCACACTACGTCATACCACTATATGTGGTTAGCATTCATGAGTAAGTCATGAGGCGCAGCTCTTTATGTGTCAGTGTTTGCAACACAATGCAGCAATCACGCTCACACATGTGGTGGCCACTGATTGGTGGTGCCAGCCATGAAATAGGCACGTGCTATTGATTTAATTTTCAATGGCTTCATTACCGTGCGCAGGTGCTATGAAGGCCGGTAGCTCTGTTTTCTTTTTTTACCTGTTGCGGGCAATTTATCGGTGAGATCAACGGTCAACTCTACCTCGGACTTCTTTTACATTCATACTTTTTTTTCTTTAACATTACAATTTAATCTCAGATTCTTTTTAAACAGACAAGATTTTACACAGACTTCATTCAAAATCATTAGAAGTGACAAAATTTAAGCACTTTTCAAGGACCTATGAGCAAAAGTCTGATTTTTAAGGACTTTCAATGCCTTGAAAATGGGACCTAAAAAATTAAGGACTTTTAAGGACTGTACGAACCCTGCTAGCACACAGCTAGCACACATATAAAGACCACAAAAACGAACCAAGAAACTTTAATCCCCAAGATTCCTTTTCATGGCTGCAGAGTATTTTCAAATTTAGAAGAGTTCAACAGAGCTGCCAAGGTCTCAAAGTGTAGCATTTTGACATTTCAACTGAACCATTCCAAACTGAAGCATAACAGACGCATGCAATGCCAAAAGTTGAAATGGACAGCACTTTCACTGGCACTTCACTTCCATACATGATGTTGGGCATGTAGTATTTTGACATTTCAACTGAACCATTCCAAACTGAAGCATAACACACGCATGCGATGCTTAAGTCAGACTGAATAGCACTTTCACTGGCACTTCACTTCCACACATGATGCTATAAGTCAGACTGAATAGCACTTTCACTGGCACTTCACTTCCACACATGATGCTATAAGTCAGACTGAATAGCACTTTCACTGGCACTTCACTTCCACACATGATGCTATAAGTCAGACTGAATAGCACTTTCACTGGCACTTCACTTCCACACATGATGCTATAAGTCAGACTGAATAGCACTTTCACTGGTACTTCACTTCCACACATGATGCTATAAGTCAGACTGAATAGCACTTTCACTGGTACTTCACTTCCACACATGATGCTATAAGTCAGACTGAATAGCACTTTCACTGGTACTTCACTTCCACACATGATGCTATAAGTCAGACTGAATAGCACTTTCACTGGCACTTCACTTCCACACATGATGCTATAAGTCAGACTGAATAGCACTTTCAATGGCACTTCACTTCCACACATGATGCTATAAGTCAGACTGAATAGCCCTTTCACTGGCACTTCACTTCCACACATGATGCTATAAGTCAGACTGAATAGCACTTTCACTGGCACTTCACTTCCACACATGATGCTATAAGTCAGACTGAATAGCCTTTCACTGGCACTTCACTTCCACACATGATGCTATAAGTCAGACTGAATAGCACTTTCACTGGTACTTCACTTCCACACATGATGCTATAAGTCAGACTGAATAGCACTTTCACTGGTACTTCACTTCCACACATGATGCTATAAGTCAGACTGAATAGCACTTTCACTGGCACTTCACTTCCACACATGATGCTATAAGTCAGACTGAATAGCACTTTCACTGGCACTTCACTTCCACACATGATGCTATAAGTCAGACTGAATAGCACTTTCACTGGCAATTCACTTCCACACATGATGCTATAAGTCAGACTGAATAGCACTTTCACTGGCACTTCACTTCCACACATGATGCTATAAGTCAGACTGAATAGCACTTTCACTGGCACTTCACTTCCACACATGATGCTATAAGTCAGACTGAATAGCACTTTCACTGGCACTTCACTTCCACACATGATGCTATAAGTCAGACTGAATAGCACTTTCACTGGCACTTCACTTCCACACATGATGCTATAAGTCAGACTGAATAGCACTTTCACTGGCACTTCACTTCCACACATGATGCTATAAGTCAGACTGAATAGCACTTTCACTGGCACTTCACTTCCACACATTATGCTATAAGTCAGACTGAATAGCACTTTCACTGGCACTTCACTTCCACACATGATGCTATAAGTCAGACTGAATAGCACTTTCACTGGTACTTCACTTCCACACATGATGCTATAAGTCAGACTGAATAGCACTTTCACTGGCACTTCACTTCCACACATGATGCTATAAGTCAGACTGAATAGCACTTTCACTGGCACTTCACTTCCACACATGATGCTATAAGTCAGACTGAATAGCACTTTCACTGGCACTTCACTTCCACACATGATGCTATAAGTCAGACTGAATAGCACTTTCACTGGCACTTCACTTCCACACATGATGCTATAAGTCAGACTGAATAGCACTTTCACTGGCACTTCACTTCCACACATGATGCTATAAGTCAGACTGAATAGCACTTTCACTGGCACTTCACTTCCACACATGATGCTATAAGTCAGACTGAATAGCACTTTCACTGGCACTTCACTTCCACACATGATGCTATAAGTCAGACTGAATAGCACTTTCACTGGCACTTCACTTCCACACATGATGCTATAAGTCAGACTGAATAGCACTTTCACTGGTACTTCACTTCCACACATGATGCTATAAGTCAGACTGAATAGCACTTTCACTGGCACTTCACTTCCACACATGATGCTATAAGTCAGACTGAATAGCACTTTCACTGGCACTTCACTTCCACACATGATGCTATAAGTCAGACTGAATAGCACTTTCACTGGCACTTCACTTCCACACATGATGCTATAAGTCAGACTGAATAGCACTTTCACTGGTACTTCACTTCCACACATGATGCTATAAGTCAGACTGAATAGCACTTTCACTGGCACTTCACTTCCACACATGATGCTATAAGTCAGACTGAATAGCACTTTCACTGGCACTTCACTTGGCACACATGATGCTATAAGTCAGACTGAATAGCACTTTCACTGGCACTTCACTTCCACACATGATGCTATAAGTCAGACTGAATAGCACTTTCACTGGCACTTCACTTCCACACATGATGCTTAAGTCAGACTGAATAGCACTTTCACTGGCACTTCACTGGGCACACAACATGACGTTGGACTAGAAAGATGGAAATTTTGCAGGTTAACGTATTATTTAAACTTCACCTACAAAAAAATCGAAGTGGCCAACAACAAAACCAGTCAAATTAAGTGGCAATATCACATTCATCTAAAGTGCTTTTTCTTCTAATTTTTCATCCTCTTCATACTGAGCTTGGCCTTTTTTTTTTTTTTTTCTTTTTGCTTTTCAAACAAAATAAATCACAGACTAAAGATTCTAGATTTACATTGTCTCGGTTCAATTAAATCCACCACCAACTCATGTGCGTTTTTCACCTAAAATCTTTGTGTTTTTTTAGTGTAGCATTTTGTCACAAAGGGTAGGAGCATAGCACTGTCAATGAAACTGTTGCATGCTACACTCAAAATGTAGCACCTGGCATCTGTAGTGTAGCAGTGAGCTGCTGCTTGTCACTCACCTTGCTGTAAGAACTGGGCGGCCGTGCGGCTATGTGTGCTGGGCACCCAGCCAGCAAACTCGGCCCGCTGTCTGTGGGACTGCATGACCTTGGCCTTGGACTCCTCCCCATCCCAGATCACATCATCCTCCCAGTGCCTCTGTCAGTCATAGGCACAACAACGTGTTCATTCCCACAATTCAGCACAGTCCAGAATCGTCAATTTTATGAACAGGACAGGTGTAAATAGTCACTCAACTTATCTCTTAAGCTGTGCTTATGCAGAATGTCAGTGTCATTTACGTTAACCACAGAAAAAAAACCTTAATCAATAGAGCTTACAAAATAGACATAAGAATCAACTCTGTTATTCACAGCAAGTTCCTCATTTTCCTGAATAAACTACCACAAACACCAAATTTTCAGCTTTTTTTTGTGAGGGTTAGATCATAAGGCAACAGCCAGCCTTCCCTAATTCACCTTTCTGGTGGGCAAGTGCAAGTCAATCAGTGCAGATAAGATAATGTTGCTTATAGCCCAGCCTTCCCTAATTCACCTTTCTGGTGGGCAAGTGCAAGTCAATCAGTGCAGATAAGATAATGTTGCTTATAGCCCAGCCTTCCCTAATTCACCTTTCTGGTGGGCAAGTGCAAGTCAATCAGTGCAGATAAGATAATGTTGCTTATAGCCCAGCCTTCCCTAATTCACCTTTCTGGTGGGCAAGTGCAAGTCAATCAGTGCAGATAAGATAATGTTGCTTATAGCCCAGCCTTCCCTAATTCACCTTTCTGGTGGGCAAGTGCAAGTCAATCAGTGCAGATAAGATAATGTTGCTTATAGCCCAGCCTTCCCTAATTCACCTTTCTGGTGGGCAAGTGCAAGTCAATCAGTGCATACATTAAGCAAGTCAATCAGTGCATACATTAAGCAAGTCAATCAGTGCATACATTAAGCAAGTCAGTGCATACATTAAACAAGTCAATCAGTGCATACATTAAGCACAACAACTAAGACTGAAGAGTGGTTACTAGTTGGAATCAATGACAAACAGAAATGAAGTCCAAGAAATTGAAGAACCAGGCACATTCCTCCACCAAGGAAAAGAAGAAAACTGAGCAAGTTCAAAGATGGTGCAATGCTGTGAACCAAGGACAGTCACTCTGGCTGGCCTATGCTGTGAACCAAGGACAGTCACTCTGGCTGGCCTATGCTGTGAACCAAGGACAGTCACTCTGGCTGGCCTATGCTGTGAACCAAGGACAGTCACTCTGGCTGGCCTATGCTGTGAACCAAGGACAGTCACTCTGGCTGGCCTATCTGTAGTTGAGATGAAGTCAGGTCCCTGTTTTTCAAATCTTGCTTTTGGGGGGGATCCTGGTAACATAACGTCGTTCCACACCATGTGTGAATATGGCATTTTCTTTTACAGGTAAATAAGATTAAATTTTACATATACCCTCTTTAAAACACATATTCTTCCCTACAATATTTTTAAATCTGTTAATTTGACCATACTGGTAATACTACAAATCAAACTGTCTCAACTTATGTGCTGTCTCTGCATGGACGACAAAACATACAAAAAAACAGTTAAAAAAATAAAATAAAAAAGGATGGAGATATGGATGGAGTGGGCTGGATCACTCAGAAAACAGACACCAACAACAGACAAGGGGGGTTTTTGTGTGTTTTTAGGCACTTTCTCGGGGGGCACTTTTTTTCTCTTTACTATGCACCTGTCTAACATTCATTCCACTTACCTGTGTGACCATGAGGTATGCTTCATCGTCCAGCTTCACAGGTGGTGTGGTTTCCTCTGATTTCTTCTCATTGCCTTCTTCCTCTTCTTCTGTTGTGTTTTCCTGCAAGAGGGATACACATCAGACTGTCAATAAGTCACTAAATGCACACATGCATTCTATGCTTGTGAATCTGCGCATGCATGCCTGTGAATGCGCATATCTACATTAACAAATACAAAATGTGAAGGGACAAATAATAAGCATATTAAAATATCTACATGAACATATACAAAGTGCGAAGGGACAAATAATAAGCATATAAAGTCAAGAGAGAAAAAAAAACTGTCCAACTTTTTGGAAAAGATTACAGATGATTGAACCTGACAGCAAGGATTGCAAATTAGATAACTAATAGTAAACAACAGAACAGAAAAAAACTGAAACTACAATAAGCACAAGTTCCACAGGGTGGATGTAGTGTTTAAAGATGTCCAAATATGCCTTATGTTCATGTGTGCACAGGTGCATGCATGTATATAGATGGATGCGAGTGGGGTGAATGAGGAAAGATGTGTGTGACTGTCAGTGTGAGCAAGAGTCTGTGTGTGTGCGCTTGTGGATAGGCATTTGCGTATATGACTGCAGAAAGCATAATGTATGTGTGCAGTTTGTGGAATATGAGAGAATGTGTGGAAAAGATCCAAATTCATCAGGAAGGATATATATGCGCACACACTTGTGTCAACGCATATATAGGCACCTCCAAATCTTCAATAATAGCTCTCTGGTATCTAATACAGAGCTACTGGTTTTACCAATCTATGCAACTAAAGGATATGTCAATATCAGTTAAAATTCAAGGTAACTACCGCCTCCCCAACATTTTAAGTAACTGAGGTTGTTTTAGATTTATTTTTGACTTCTGGCCTCCATGCCAGTGTGTAGATACACACGTACACCACATTTTGTTGTTGTTTTGCTCTCCCTCCTACCTTTGCTGCTTTGGTTAGTTTTAACATTTCTACCTGAGACTTGGATCCACCTCAAACACTTACACTCTTCAGCTTGAAGCCATAGTCAAAGTTTTCCCCAGTCTCGTCCACACCCATCTGGTCGTACCAGTACTGGGCAGGTCCGTAGCGCCACGGTGCCACCTTCAGCCTTTGGTCAACGTCACTCTCACTGTCTTGATTGCTGCTGGAGGATTCCGTCTTGGGTGGTCGCATCATCGTCACCTGGACAGGAGCAAGACATCACTTACTTCTGTGCCATGTCGTCTGTCTTTATACCTTTTGTCTCATCTGGCTGCTTGCTCTCTCTTTCTCCCATTCTGTCCATGCCGGTATTCCCACTCTTTCATAGCAATGTCCATGTGTCTTCTACCTCCAGCCCCCTCTTTCATGCAACACACACACACACACACACACACACACACACACACACATGCACATACACACACACACACACACAATGTGCAAACCATGTATGAACATACATATGTTCCAGGACACAACAATATAATTTAAGGGATTTGTTGTACTGGTGGTATAGTACCGATTTTAAATGCAGCATAAAATAGAATAAAAAAACTGGGTGTACTAAACTGTCTGTTACAGCTGCGTTCTGGATACATTCAAGATGCATCACATTCATAAATAACTAATTAATGTGTTGTTGCCTTTCAAAGCATTAAAGTTAATAAAATGATTTGTATCCAAATGGCACCACAAAAACAGCTTTCACATGACTAAAGCAGAATTACTTAGGACGTTATTATGAACACTAAAAGTTTAACAATAATTTTAGTCTGAAAAAAAGGGTCTAACAAACAATTTTATACTTGTAACAGATGCTGAGGAAATTCTAATAATGATCAACTTTCTTTTATAAAACTATGACGGTACACCAGGGCAAGTATCAAATAATATACAGACAAAAAATAGCTGTGGACCCATCAATATCAATTTTAAATGGAAAGACCAGCTGCCATGGCGAAGTGGTTAGCGTCGCAGACTCCCAGCTGGGAGGTCATGGATTCCATTCTCATCAGTCATGTAGGATTTTTCTGCCCCGACCAGCTCCTATCCAGAGTTGAGTTTGCCACAGGCTCAGTTGGGAAGACTGGGACCACACAGTTGAGTGTCATCCAATTAATGGATGCACCTCTGAGAGTGTTGCTCAAATTTCCTGTCCAACACTGCAGGTCTCTTATCTTTCGGGCCTGGTTGACGCCGGGATATATTATGAAAGGAAGTGTAGAGTACAGCCCTGTCATGCAGTCTCAGACCGGAATGGAAATCCGCAGCATCATCTTCATCATCCTTATTTTCATCGATCAGCATTAAAAAAAAGTCTCAAATTCTGTGGCCCTTCATGCCCTGCTCTCATGGTGACCTGTTTCTCCACGTCTGTGGCCTTGGTTTGATTCCATCAGGGTTACCGGTATTGGCAAGCCCATAGGGGCTGTTGTTAAATAGACCGGAGGGAGAGCTCACACATGCCAGCTCCGCGACTAAGCAATTATTGTCGTCAGTGGGGGGCTTAATATAGGTGGTGTCCTGCGTATGTTAGATCAGAATAGGCGCCACTGAACACCACCGAAGTGACTTGGCAACAATGCAGTGTCTCCTCCAGTGGGATGCCTCTTGACAACTTGACACTGACTGCTCCCTGTGGGTTGCTGGTGCCACAGCTGCGGCGGGACTGACCGGGCTGCAGCTGTGGACGGGGTGTCGGAATGAGCAACATGGGCGCACTGCCATTGAGGTGGCACAGAAGATGGAACAGCAAAAAAAAAATAAAAAATTTAAATGGAAAGAAGCTGGATTAAAGACTTGATTGTTCAAATTTTGTTCTCCATTTGTCTTTTTCAATTTTGCAACTGACATATGTGTCATGCAAAACAAGTCACCAAATCTGTAAACTTTCTTGTGATTCGTGTTAGACAGAAGGTCTTTCACCTGACTGCACAAACTCCCACACATGCCTGTGAGCACGCGCGTGCACAGGCACACACACACACACACACACACACACACGCACACACACACACACACACTGCAAACCTCATCATCTGGGGCCAATTCTTCAGGCTTAGGTTTCCGACCCATATCCAGTTTCAACAATTTTGCCAGCTCCTCCTCCGTGAAGTAGTCATCTTCCTCCTCTTCACCACTCTTATCTTTCTCCTGTTCATTTCTGTCCTCCCCTTCTTTCTTTCCATCCTCTTTTTCTTTCTTCTTGCGCCGCTTACGCCAGATATGTGGGTTGTGGACTGGCTTGAAAAGGCGGGAGAAGCGAAGAACCTGTTGAGGAGATGAACCAGACTTTCTGTTTACACATTATTCCCCTGATGCCAAACTTTATGACAGAAAAATCTTACCA
This sequence comes from Conus ventricosus, assembly GCA_018398815.1. Taxonomy (NCBI): domain Eukaryota; kingdom Metazoa; phylum Mollusca; class Gastropoda; order Neogastropoda; family Conidae; genus Conus; species Conus ventricosus. The sequence continues at coordinate 12,041,424 of CM031602.1, read as the reverse complement.
TACGTATGGAGACAAACCCATATGAGCATGCATGTAAATTACATGTACACAATTATTTCTTAAGTTAAAGAAAACAAAATTTGTTACCAGAGCAATGATGAAAATTACATATACCAAATCATTTGTTAAATTAAACAAAACAAAATTAGTTACCAGAGCAAAGATGAAAATTACATATACCAAATCATTTGTTAAATTAAACAAAACAAAATTTGTTACCAGAGCAATGATGAAAATTACATATACCAAATCATTTGTTAAATTAAACAAAACAAAATTAGTTACCAGAGCAAAGATGAAAATTACATATACCAAATCATTTGTTAAATTAAACAAAACAAAATTAGTTACCAGAGCAATGATGAAAATTACATATACCAAATCATTTGTTAAATTAAACAAAACAAAATTAGTTACCAGAGCAATGATGAAAATTACATATACCAAATCATTTGTTAAATTAAACAAAACAAAATTAGTTACCAGAGCAATGATGAAAATTACATATACCAAATCATTTGTTAAATTAAACAAAACAAAATTAGTTACCAGAGCAAAGATGAAAATTACATATACCAAATCATTTGTTAAATTAAACAAAACAAAATTAGTTACCAGAGCAATGATGAAAATTACATATACCAAATCATTTGTTAAATTAAACAAAACAAAATTAGTTACCAGAGCAAAGATGAAAATTACATATACCAAATCATTTGTTAAATTAAACAAAACAAAATTAGTTACCAGAGCAAAGATGAAAATTACATATACCAAATCATTTGTTAAATTAAACAAAACAAAATTAGTTACCAGAGCAAAGATGAAAATTACATATACCAAATCATTTGTTAAATTAAACAAAACAAAATTAGTTACCAGAGCAATGATGAAAATTACATATACCAAATCAATTGTTAAATTAAACAAAAAAAATTAGTTACCAGAGCAATGATGAAAATTACATATACCAAATCATTTGTTAAATTAAACAAAACAAAATTAGTTACCAGAGCAATGATGAAAATTACATATACCAAATCATTTGTTAAATTAAACAAAACAAAATTAGTTACCAGAGCAAAGAGGAAAATTACATATACCAAATCATTTGTTAAATTAAACAAAACAAAATTAGTTACCAGAGCAATGATGAAAATTACATATACCAAATCATTTGTTAAATTAAACAAAACAAAATTAGTTACCAGAGCAATGATGAAAATTACATATACCAAATCATTTGTTAAATTAAACAAAACAAAATTAGTTACCAGAGCAATGATGAAAACAAACAAACAAATAAGAAAAAAAACTGGCAAGCTGCTTCAATCAGATCCAGGTAACTGGCTTCCCTGCTGTTCAATGGGGGGGGGGGGAGTAAAATCCAAATCGAGTCCAATATCCCCATAACAACCCACAATAATAATAATAATAATAATGAATCACCACCCCATCCATGACCCATCCCTTCTCTTCCAGTTTATTTAGTATTAGTGAAGGAATATCACTAACTAAGTATATGTACCATAATGTTTCGGTTATAAACCACAATATAATGTAAGCCGCACCCGCCAAAATATTTTTTAAATCAGCTAAAAAAAATTTTTTAAAAGCAACACATAAGCTGCAACCGACTCTCAAGCTGCAAAAAATTAAATAATTTTTTTTTTTTAAATAACAGCCATGAAAACTGGTATTGTAAACGGTGAACTCATTGTAAACAAATTGTGTATTCTGAGGTATAACCATCATTTACTGGCAAAAGAACTGGAACGGGCAATATATTCAATGATGTGGGGGGAAAAAATGCCGATTCAGCTTCAATTTTGTCGCTGTTCTCAGCGGCACTAAAATTACTTAAGGACTTGTCTTCTGTATTAGACACAAAGGGTTTCATGAACTCTTCACTGACAGTGGCAACGCTGTCCTCCAGTTTTAGGTACTTCCGCCTCTGCTGTGCCGTCAGCAGTGAAGACCATGTCCGCTTTTTAAAACCATTAACAACAGTAGCAGTCAGCAGCCCTTTTGGTTGCATTGCAGAATCTGGCCATCCTGAATGCACAACCAGCAGACTGTCAACTTGAGCTGCTGTATGGCTGCCCCTTTTCATGGGCCAGATCGATAACCTTCAATTTGAAATCCACATCACAGCCTTCACTTCTTGACTCCAGCATTTTTCTTTGTTCGTGTGGTGCCAACGAGTGACTGACAAAGCTTCAGCTATCGTTAATGACACTCATTTGACAAGCATGAATCATGAAAAGCGGTCAAAAATGATTTCCACAAACACTGGTTTTCAGCTTGTCTGATCAACTGCTGATAAGCAGATGACTGTGTGGAAATCTTAAAAAAGAACCATGAAAATCCATAAACAGGCTGAAGCCAGTGTAGCAGCCACAAGGGGATGGAGTTTAAGGAATTAAGTATCAGCTTATAGTTTAGAAAGTATGGTACATGAACAGCAACAAACAAAAAGAAATGCTCATTACACAATGTCACATCAGCACACAGGATGTACACTGAACAAAACCACTCAAAATGATCACATTGCTTGCTAGTGAAAACATTTATTTTTTTCTAAAGTTAGAATCAACGTCTTGGATCCAACAAATTCTTTCACAAGCACAAAACTTCCAACATCAGCATACCTCTCCTGCATTCAGAACCCAAATTATTTCCCCGAGCATCAGAGCAAAATGAGTTACGACCGATATCAATGATACAAATTCTTTCACTGCAATAAAAGTATTTTTCTCCAACTGTTACTACATATGCCAGACCTTTCCTCTTCGAAATTCAGGGAAGATGCTGGCCACGTCCACGTTGGCTAGCTCAGGGGGCAGCATGCCTGCCAATGGCGTGTTCAGCTTGTCACGACCACCATCGCAACTGTTGGCAGCTTCCGCAGCCTGCTGTGCCGCAATCATGGATGGGGTGGGGAGCCACATAGGAGGTGGCATCAGCTTGCGATCATTGTCTTCCTCTTTGCCCTCTCTCCCGTCATCCCCTGAAGGAAAATCAACAAATAATCAACATCCTTCCGTCAGTGTATTATCTCTCCTCTTTCTCTTTTTCGTTTGTTTTTGTTTGGTTGGTTTTTTGTTGTCGTTTTTGTTGTTGTTGTTGTTGCTGTTGTTGATTTCTTAGAAACCAACAGAACCGAACAGGGCCTGCACCTGATCAAGATCACTTTTCTCGCCATTTCAGAATTTTTGCTTGCCTTCACAGCATCATAATCAGACCCCCCCCTCCCCCCTCTCCACCAAAAGGAATTGTGGGAATCATAAAAGGTTCTTCATAGGACCTGTAAACTTCTAAGCTTGCTCCTAGGTGAGTGAGACAAACTGCACAAATACACACATTCTGACAAATCACACACTACACGCATGCACATGCACGCACAAACGCACGCACGCCCACACACAAACTGTGGGAATTCATCAACAGTTCCTTCCTGGACCTGTCACTTCTAAGCTAGCTCCTGGCTGAGTAAGATACATTAAACAACATTTGACAACAGAACAAACACACGCACGCACGCACATTCATTCTCTCTCTCACCCTCTCCACCCCTCCCCTTCTCTCTCATACACACAAACACGCCCACATGCGCGTGCACACACACACACACACACACACACACACACACACACACACACACACACACACACAAAACACACACACACACACACACACACACCTTGTATCTGTTCAGATAGGGAAGCAGACAAGGATTTCCCATCCTCAAAATCAGATTCATCTTCCACTGTTTCCTTGATGTCAGAGTAGTCCACAGCAGATGGCGATTTTGCTTCGTAGTCTGAAAAATCAACCAACAATTAGCCAAATCAGCAAACACAACTTAATTCCCTTAAAAATAATTTACAAAAATTCTTTCAAAGATCTGAAGATGTTGATTTACTTTAGTACAAGCCATAAATACAAATGAAAGCTAAACAAATGGAATTTTACGTCTAAAAATAGCTTTATGATATATTTACCCGTCCAAACAAATGCGTTATCTCCACTTGCCATATCATTGTGATAAAGAAAAGGAATAAACAGAATTAGGAGAGCATGGAGCCAACTTAATACTCTATTTTGCACATCAAGAAAACTGCATCTTTTAAAATGACCATTACACTTCACAACACAATCAGCCTGCATGTGCATGATCAAAATTTGTAATGCAATTTCTGTGTTACCCATCTTCCTTCCGAGACCAAATCATAAGAATAGTTCTAATCTTGCCTTTAAATACAGTCTCATCACATTATTGTCGTTTAGTATCTAATCATCCACTCCACCTCCCAAGTAAAGCATTGTGACGGGAACAGCTTCGTGCTGATTATCAAAATCTGTAGCTATATTATATGGTTTACTAACCTTTTCAAAATACATTAAAAGTCAAGGCATCATACATTTAGGGTGTCTTGTTGAGCCACTGATGCTCATCCAATGACTGGTAGCATTGCTAGTTAATCAAAAAAATCATTATGAATTCCCTTAAAAGAAATAATCATACATAATACATACAGAAAGACGCAGACTCGGCTGTCTCAACACACATTCAGGATGTCTCACATCAGACTGACATGAACAGAACTTGCATTGAACAAACATAAAATGAACGAAAGAGTGGATATAAACACACATTCATTCTACAGTAAAATAACTACAACAACGCATACAAACACATACATAGCACGGACAAAATTTACTTCATTCATACTAAAACAAAATTAGTATCTAATACATAACAAAGGCAGACACTACAACACATGCTTTTTAATTTTGTCCTTTGTCCCACAGCTTACTCTCACTGGCATACTCTCACCTGGAGACGCTGGCTCTTCCGACTGCAATCTGCCATCTTCATCAGCATCCTGGGTGATTTCACGCACAAGGTGACCAAGCCCTCCCAGCTGAGAAAGGGAACTGAGATGCCGCTTGGAGTCCTGAAGTGCGAACATTACGATCAGACACACACAAAAATCTCAGCTTTAAGTCTGTCAAATTTGGTGATTGGGTATACACAAAACTACTTCTTAGAAGTGATGATAAAATGCACACAAAAATCTCTCCTTGAAGTCCTAAGACTAAGTGCAAACATGATGAGAAACACAAAAAAACTGCTGCTTGGAATATATACTGTTGCACATACATGACGCACACATGATTACACACACACACACACACACACACACACACACACACACACACACACACACACACAATCTCTGTTTGTTGTCCTGAATTGCCAACATCATGAGTGATGATAAAAGTAAAGATGCACACACCATCACCCGCAGGAACTTTGAGAACATAATAAGACGCACATTAAAGTCACCACTTGGCGGCTTTTGTGCAAGCAATGTGGCAAGACATACATATAAAAACCATCACTTGGTGACTTATGGACAAAGAAAATTACAAGACACAATGACTAAATCTTTGTCTGGCATCTTTAGAAGTGAGAAGATGACACCAAGGCACATACAAAAACTGTTAGTATCATAATGGCTAAGAAACGAAATGGATTAAAGACATTTTGTACTTTCTGCCTCTGTCAAATGCAAAGGAAATACTGAAAGTTAAATTTTTGCTACATTGTTGGCTATAATAAGGTAACCAACATGATGGTCACAGACATGACTGAGGTAACTGACATGACAATTGCCTTTTAAAAGTCATTCTGTTTCAATTTGTGTTTATCAATTTTTGCATTATCCTTTTACAGTACGAGATAATGTAATGTGTGGCAACTCATGTGTATGAGTATATTTTCATGTGTGTGTCAATGTGGGATTGTATGTTCGTGCATGCTTGCATGTTAGTTGTCACTTGTCAATGAGAGAAAGTGAGTGAATGATTGCAGTGACCAGTGGTAGAGAATTCACCTTCTTTTGTGCATGTGCAGATGTGTGTGTACAAATGTGTGTGTGTGCGTATACGCGAGCGCCTGTTTAAGGATTATGTTTACTTTTTGTTATGTGTTGCTTATATTTGTCATATTTTCTATTCCGCAGATTTGCCATCATGGTGATGGGACCGCGAACAAAAATGCGGAGATACCGCCATGGAATGTCGGAGGAAAAGCGAGATGCTGTGAGAGAAAGGAACCAACAACAGGCAGAATGCAGGAAAAACTGGTCCCCAACTCACTGCAAAGAGGAGCAACGAAAGAACACCATCGTTCAACAGAAACTTCAGAATGCAAAAAAGGCCAACAAGACTGAAAAATTGCCTTCACCTATTCATGCATTTTCAACTTGACAGGCTGCTGGAAAAGTGATGAAAAAAGTCATCAAAGCACTTCCAACTACACCAAGAAGAAGATGTGCAGTGATTCACAAACTTGTCAGAGAGCAATGCATACCAGTTGACAAACCAAAGGCAATAAGATGCATTTTCCCACCTGATATTGCAGACATGATTCACAAGTTCTATGAACGTGACGACATTTCCAGACAAATGCCAGGCAGAAAGGACTTTGTCACTGTGGTTCAAGATGTAAAAGAATGTCAGATACAAAACAAAAAAAATCCTAATGATGAATGTGATGGATGCCTAGTTGATTTTCAGGCAAGAAAATGAAAATGTAATAGGAAAGAGCAAATTCACTTCATTCCAACCACCACATGCTAGCATTTGTTCTGACAAGGATCACAATGTTCTGTTGCTGTGTGTATCATGAAAATTTTACACTTCTGTTTGGAGGTCTGAGGAAAAGAATAAGGATATCCCCATTGAAGAGGAACTTCTCAATGCAGCTGTCTGTCAAGTCAAAACTGAAAGATGCTTTTAAGGGGAATGTGACACATGTTGTAAAGTAGAAAGTGTTGTAGAAGAGTGCATCATGGCTAAACTGAAAGGAACTGCACAATTCAAGTACACCCAGTGGAGTAAGACTTCTGTAAAACTCAGATATCTGTATCTGAAGAAACAAAATCCTTGTTTTTATGCACCTGAAACAAATGCGTTGGCATTTATTCACAGCAAGACATCAGCTAAACAAGATAAAGAATCTTAAAAAAGGTCTGAAGAATAATTAGTGTTTTATACTATTTCAAGCCTTTTCAAATGGCAAATCTAAATTACTAATTATTTGTTGTTTTTAAAGCATTAACTTACCAGGCAAGCTGAATAATGCACACAGGACTATGATCCTCACAGAGTGTCATCTCAGTTACCATTCACTTGTCATGTCACTCAGTTACCAGAAGTGCAACTTCTGGTGATCAGATTATTTACTGTCTATTTAAGACAACTATTAATGCATCAACTATGTTCATTTCACTTTTTAACTAACTACATTAAAATACTTTGAACCTTTCCAATTCAGAAAGTTTTGAAAGTTTGACAACTAAGTTGAATTATTTGCATTTTGCGAGTCATGTCAGTTACCAACAGGATAACCCTAGCTAGAATCCTGTTAGAAGAATTTTCCTTGTTCTCTTTTGCATAAATGTGTTCATTAATATCCATTCAACTAGAAATGCTGTTTTATTTGAGAATATAACAACTTTTTCATTACATGTAATTTGTGTTACTTCCAAGTGGTTTCTAAATGTCATGTCAGTTACTGTGGAATGGGCCATCTTTAAACTTGACATTTCAGAGTTTCCAAATGTACTTTTCTGTTCAAAACGCAGAGCCTCTTGTGTTTTCTGAAGACTACTTGATCTGGGTCACAAAAATGTGATGCAACACTTTTACATCTACTCACTTCCACCTGATACAAAATGCCTTCATGAAGTGAAAGTTTCTGATGACCCAAGTTATTTTTGGGTAATGCTTGCCTAAGATCACAAAGTGTAATCAAAGAACAGCACAGATTTCAACATTCAGCCGTTTTCAGATTTCAGACATACCCAATGCAATATGAACTACCACTTGTTCTAGGGCATTTGAAATTACACCAGGTTCGCAACAGATTCACAACTGCACTGTAAACAACACAACACACACATAACATTTTTTTCTGTACATCTGCAACCATGTTCAGCTCTTCATGAACTTACCTACAAACTATTACATTCGTAAGCTGTACATGCGCAAAGCACAAATGCACACACACACACACATACACACACACTCTCTCTCTCTCTCTCTCTATCACACAAAACATGCAACCAGCCACAATTTTTTGACATACCTCATCTAAAAAGTCTTCTTCCAGCTCTCCCTTCTCATCAATGTTGCCAAAGAGAAAGCCTGCCAGACTAGCAAAGGCACTGTGAGAGTCCCGCTCCTCATGGCAGTCGTGCTCCTCATGATCTGCCTCTCCATGATCATCAGGATCATGATGATCGTCACAATCCATCATCCTGCAGCCTGCCTTTTCTCAGCTTTAGCTTTGAACTGAAGCTGAAAAAAAGACAAAGGACAGATCTCATTCATTATGGACAGAAAGGGTTCTCATGCTGCTTCACAACTGAATGCAACCGCTTTTATTTTGCATGTCTAATTCTGAAGTATAACTGCTCAGTTTTCCATCTCCAATAACTGCTGGATGGACTGTATGGGTCACACTGATCACTGAAGTGAGGTATGGTAATGTTGCTTATAGCCCAGCCGACCGCAAAGGGTCATATCAGGGCTGTCGCCGCATATATTCTAAAATGAATTGTAAAAGATTTCAGAGTTGTCTTCTTTTTTTTTTTCTCAAATATACGGGAGGTTGCTTGGAACGTGGATAATAAGTGAAGTGATGTCAGAAAAGCATTACATGAACTAGTACACCTCTGAAGCAATTTTTTTTCAGGTTAAAATGAAAATAAGTGGAATACAAGTGTTGCTGGTAAACGGAAAACTCTGTCAAACCTGTCGTGATGCATAATATATACTGTGCAAACAGGCAAACCTGGGAACCTAGATTTTCAGCTAGAGTTTGTTTTTCAACATCCAGTACATTTGTGGGGGAGAGAAGGGGGGGGGGGGGGGGGGGGGGGGGAGGGGGGGATGGATAATACTCCATGTACAACTCATCATGTATCATGTGTGTAGGAATTTCGAACAGCCACAACGTTACATGAAATCTGGGTGGGCTGAATGCTGAGATTGCTTCTAACAATGCTGAGTAGAGTACTGAAATCATGAGAGCACATAAAGCTGTGCATCACATACCTGAAATGCTACAATATTCAGAAATGATTTATTTTTTCTTTCTCTTTCTTTTGTTAAATCTAGTTATGGATGATACATACATGTGTTCTTCACTTGGTGCTTGAGAACATGGCTGCTTCTGTTGACACACAAAACATTCCAATTTGTTGATTGGAAGTCAAATATCAATCTCAAGCTGATTTACCAATTCCCTTCCCCGTTTCCCTCCTTCCACTCGTATGTCTCTGTCCCCTGCTATCCCCATCACCCATTTGGTTGGTTACTCTATCAAAGGTTAAATGTCACCACCCACCTCAGGTTAATAGCAGACTGTTATGTCCTTGTTTGTCTCCCTCTTTTTCACTATACCATTTTCTTTTAAATTATACACCATCGTCTCCCCAGTCCCTCCCTGCAAAGTGCCTCTGTCTCCCCACAATGCCCTCCTCTCTCTATTTTCCTTAAACCCATTCAAATTCCTGACATGCATCGCTTCATTTTGCCATACTGTCACATTCAAAATGCGACTAATGCCACTTTCTAGCTTTGGGACAGTGATGAGTGCAAATCTGCCATGACGGAAAGTTTTCACCACCATCTAACTAACAAAGTTCTGATGGTTTTTGGATATTGGAAGTCAACAGACCGCTGAACAAATTTGTTGTGGGCAAGTCCTCTGATTTCCCTACTGACTTTGCGTTTACATTTTTACACACAGTGCTTGCCATACCACCATTTTAAAAAATAGGTTAATCAGGCATGATTCTTTGAAGCAGTAGGCACTGTGAACCTGGAGACTTCTGTGGTTGGGCACTTTTACCCCTGTGTCTGGTTCAGAATTGTTGCATGGTGCTGAACTTGTCAGAAATGTGCTTCACTTTTACGATGCTATTTAAAAAATTTCTGCCACGCATTCAGTGACAAGCAGTCAGTTGCAGATTCTTCTTTTTTTTTCTGTTGTTAACTTCTGTAACCCCATTTTCTTGAAAACCTTTCTGCCACACATTCAGTGACAAGCAGTCAGTTGCAGCTTTTTTGTTGTTGTTCTGTGTTAACTTATACTACACCATTTTCTTGAAAACCTTTCTCATTTTCTGTCACACATTCAGCACTTGACAAGCAGTCAGTTGCAGCTTCAATAGGCATGAGAAGAAGCTTTTCCTAAAAGAACTCCGTGAGGTAGGTGCTTCTGTCAGAACCCCTGGTACTAGAGAGTGGCATTAGTTGCATTTTGAGCTTATAAAAGTGTTGGATGTTTCAGTGACCTCTATAGTGTAAGTGGCTAAATGTACACTGGATTTTTTCTTGCTGATCATTATAATTGTGCCCCAACAAGCATTTGACTTTTACGAAGACTTTATTTTCAATTATTCCATTATTTTCATGTCTTGAACCACAGTCCTGGAAGTTTTTTTTTTAATCCCATGACATTCTATCAAATCCATGATTTCCATGACTTGCATGGACACTGACCCCACAAATACATATTGGTCAAATTACTGGTGATTCTGCATTAAAAAAAACATGCTGGTACTGTATGGGTCATCAGATGTGGACATGTACAGGCTGAGTACAGCCTGAAAGTGAAAGTGAAGCATCCATTTCATAAATTGTATGCTAGGCAAGCTGACACAGTTGACAAGCTGAAGCATCCATTTCATAAATTGTATGCTAGGCAAGCTGACACAGTTGACAAGCTGAAGCAAACCAGCAGTACCACACCTACCCCTGACATTACAGTGACAGCCACTGTCTTCCTCAATTCCTGTGACAGCCACTGTCTTCCTCAATTCCTGTGACAGCCACTGTCTTCCTCAATTCCTGTGACAGCCACTGTCTTCCTCAATTCCTGTGACAGCCACTGTCTTCCTCAATTCCTGTGACAGCCACTGTCTTCCTCAATTCCTGACCTGCTAATTCTAGTTTTATTCTTGCCATACAATGCAGTGCTCATTACACAAGCAACAAACCAGTGGTATGACCTCCCACTCCCAAACCAAAGGAGACAGTATAGTTGAAGCCACTTTGCCATGACAGCCATAGATGGTCATGACAGCATATTGTAACTTAAACCATGAGCAAAAACTGAGCATTACTGAATAAGTGAATGTGACCAAGGACTTGACACTTGATTAAGTTCATAAGTTAACTTGATGTACCCAACATGATCAAAATGTATCTTCTCAACAAAAATGGCATATATGAAATTTTGGAAAAAGACTGCGAAAAGGAATAAATATCAATGAGTACAAAATTCAAGTATCACGTATACAACCCTGTTTGAGGTCCCTGAAGGAACTATAAATATCATGAGCACATGTAATGTTATTAACCCGCTTGGGACGATGGGCCATGTACGGGGATTCCTGGTCGAACACGATGAGCCACGATCATGGCTCAATTCAAATCTCGCGCTAAGAGGCCAATCGAGTGTCCGAATGCGATTAACCAATCGGAAAGCTCGTAGCTATAGTCCTTTGGCTTCCACCTTTGCAAGAACGCCGTTTTTATCGATCGATTTGACGCCCCTTTATCCTCAAAATGAGTGATGTTGAGAGCCACCACGAAGTTGAAGATCTAGCTCACGACACCAGTGATGAGTCTGTGTTTGACAGCGACTCTGACAGGGATTATACAAGGTAATTATGCATGTGTTTTTGTTGCAAACTGAGTGAAAGTGGTTCAAGTGCTTGATGTTGGTGATTGTGGCAGTGATGAATGGGGTGGAGGTGGGGAGAGCTGGAGTGACTGATACGAATGGTTTGTTTACATTGCTTCGCTACCACTGTGGTAGTATTTTCTTGTTGTTTTTGTACTTTTATACCTTTGCAAACACGATCTGTTGAATGAAACTTTTGTTTATATATATATACATCAGTCTTTTGGTTTTGCTAGTGATTTGTCGCCAGTAGTGTTTGCTACAATAGTAATTTAGTAGGATATTTTTGAAGGGCTTGTCATGTGGGCGTGGCTGTTTTGAACCAGCAAGTAAAGTCACTTTTCATTTCTCAAAACTTATTTTCAACAGAATTTAATTCATATTTTCATTAGAATGTAGAATAAAGATATGAGAATTTCCTCCCCACCCCCCACCCCCCTCTTTTCCATCCCCACATCCATTGTGTGTGTGTGTGTGGTGTGTGTGTGTGTGTGTGTGTGTGTGTGGTGTGTGTGTGTGTGTTGATTTATGGGTTGGGTGGGTGGGTGGGGAGTAGGCTGTAAATGGAAACAAAATCTTTTCATTTAATTCATGATTTATAATTATAGCAGAAAACAAATAATAGTGTGCTTTCCTTTTTTGTTCCAGACCCCAGCAGTGAAGATGGAAGTGATGATGATGCAGGTGATGGCCCTGATGTAGTGGACCTTGAAGGTGGACATTCCTTTGTTTGGGAGGGCTGCCCTGAACAGCTACATCACATATGAGAAAAATACCACAGACCATCCTAAACTGAGCAGATACCACTTCATGGTTCAAGTTGTGGAGTTTGCTGGCAGGGAATTACTACCCTCGCAAGGTGATGACTAGATCATGAGAAGGTGGCGGACGGCGGCAAAGATCCAGGCAGCCAGGACAGACCCACCTCTGCAAGTTGCTCCAGCCCTGCCTGACCAACCTCAGCCTGGCCCTACCCATCCTGGACATCACCTGAGGAAGCTGCCAGTTGGGCACAGAAGGAACTGTGTTGCTGGGCATGATAGGAGAGTAAGATCCTCCTACGAGTGCCCAGCATGTGATGTGGGACTGTGCCCAGGTTGTTTTTCCAGGTACCACAGGAGGTAACTGCCACCTTCTGATGGTACCTGGAATGTGTGGGAACAGTGTGCTCGATATTCTGGACAGATCAGAGAAGTGTGTGTGGGATTGCAAGATTTTTCTGTGAAACATTTTTTTCTGAGTGTTTTTCATGGATCTGTACTGGCTACTTTGCTGGACTACTTCTCTCACCATAGCCAAGGTATGCTGTTTTCTTGTTTTCTTTGCAAAATTCAAGCTTTCTTCTTTCAAAAAATGTATAGGTTTCTGGGTCTAATGTTTATATAAGAGTTGAGAAAAGTAAAAACAAGCACTACCCTAGACATTTTTGCAGTCTTCAATTTTAACCAATGGTTGTAGCAATGGTTTAAGCAATGGTTTTTTTTTTGTTTTTTTCTAGGTATATGTGTGGTTGTGTGTGCTTATTGGCGTGTCTATGTGTGCGTGCGTGGTTGTTCGTGCGCGCGCGCACTTGTATGTATGTGTGTGTGTGGTTGTGTGTGTGTGTGTGTGTGTGTGTGTGTGTGTGTGTGTGTGTGTGTGGCTGTGCCCACGGGCAAGTGCTTTTTTGTGTGTGTGTGTGTGTGTATGTGTGTGTGTGTGGGGGGGGGGGGGGGGGGTTTGAACCTTGCAGCTCTTAGCTGCGTCTGGCTAGTGGGGTTTTTCTCGGGGTTCTCCCGTTTTCCCTCTCACCCCTTGGTGCTTGGGTAGGGCAACCTACCCTTGGGTCAGACTTGGGTCGGGTGCTTTAGGCGGCTGACCCGCTTCTCTCTCTCTCCACCCCCCCTCCCCTTGTCATTTAAAATGCTTTTTTGAGCATATTGTATTTTATTTGTGTTTTCTCTCAACACCCACTACATACCATCGCACCCTCCCCCTCCACTCACTCTCCTTCCCTTCCTCTTCTCTCTCTCATTCTCCACACTTCCTCTACTTCCATTCTCTGTCTCTCCCCTCTCTTTCTCCCCTCCCCCCTCTCTCTCTCTCTCCTTTTCCTCCTCCTCACTTTACTCTACCCTCTTTCCTCGTGCCCTAGTCCTCGAACTCTACTCACCCTCTCCTCCACTGTCTACTTCATTCACCACTTTGGCTTCACAAGGGGAGTATTGTGCATGTTTATGTCTGTACCGTTTTTATTTTTTTGTCGCTGAGGAAGGCAAATTGCCGAAAATTTCTTGTCCTGTTTTGTGTCGTGCATTAAAACTGCGTTACTTCACACTTTGTTTTGTGTGCTCTTCTGCTTTTTTGTAATGGTTGTAGAATACACATATAATTATATGCAGTGTCATGAGGATTAAGAAAAAGATTTCAAAGTTTGCCCTACTTAATGCATGTTTAACAATTACCTGTCATTTGTTTCTTGAGAATCACTGTACAGCACAAAGCCAGCACTGTACTTTCAATATTCTTGTATTCCAGATCCACTTTCCAGGTCAACCTTGCTCAATGTTCCGCTGCCAGGAATGTTCGCACACAATTTCCTTCCCTGAAACAGGCCAATGGCAATACATGAATTCTGGTCAGTTCGTTGTATCAACAAAGTAAAATTTGTGCAGTCACCGAATCAGGTAAAAAATAAAAATGAAAATAAAAATCCTTAAACTACATGTTTTGAGCCAAACACCACGTTCAAATACAAAGAGTTGACAGCATAATAAAGACCATTACACTCCCTGAGATGCGTCAGGTGTACAAGCTGTTTAACTTTGAAACGAAGCGAACAAGCGACAATAAAGCCGATTTCATTTTCAATCTCTGCGAACCCCAACTACTCCGCGAAAGCAATAAACTAAGTTGCATACATAGCAAGCTAAACAAAATGTCAAATTATGCAGAATGTTATCGCTGCAGTTACTCTGTTTGTTTTTCTTTTTCCAGAAGCAATTTCCAGTAAACATTGTTCCCCGAACCCTAACCATTAATAAAAAATTTTTAAAAAATCACTCGTGTACATGCTTACACCCGCCATGTTTCTCATTCTCAAATGGAGTATTCGTTGTATTGATGTGCGCAACTCAGTCTTCATCGACTCCTTGCTGTAATTAAAGATCACTCACAAAAGCAATTCTAGAATTGCCTCAAATATGTATTTTAATACTCTTTTAATGCATACCATACATTTCTATTTTCCAAAGCCTACAACCCACTCTTACCACACACAAATGACTCCCTTGACAAAAACCGGAAGTGATCCAATCTCCGAGCATGCCCAAATCGACTCGAACAGAGATAGTGCACACCAACAATTAATGCGCCAAGGCCATGCTTCTTCTTCTTCTTCCTAAAATACTGGTTCACTCAAAAACGAGTAGGTCACCAGCGCGCATGTTAAAAAGTAAAATAAAATAACATAAATGGGTAAACATGTACTTTAGAGTGCGAAATTCATGGGGCTGTTTGTACGCACTTTTTCGGGTGTTTTCGGTTCGGAACGATGCAAAGAGACGTAAGACACCCTCACCTGCCCACTTTGACCTGTCCTGCCCCACTTGTGGGTGCAAATAATTTATTTCACTTCACAAGTAGGCATATGCATGCACATCCAATGCGCCATTTTGGTTGTTGACGTTGTGCCCATGTGATCAGCAACCAAAATGGCGCATTGGGACCTTGCTTGTTCCTTGTATATATCAATGATCTCCCAGAGAGCCTGACTTCACCTTGTAGGCTGTTCGCTGACGACACTGCAGCTTATAGAGTAGTCGCATCCCAGCGAGACCAAGACCAGCTACAAGAGGACCTCCATCGTCTCGGAGAATGGGAGAAGAGCTGGGACATGGTTTTTCATCCAGGGAAGTGTACTGCTCTTCCTGTGACCAGAAGTCGGCGTCCCCTTCACTACCAGTACAAGCTGCATGGACACACACTCGACACTGTGTCATCAGTCAAGTATCTCGGCGTCACCATTGAGAAGAACATCAGCTGGGATACTCACATTGATGCCATCACTTTGAGAGCAAGCAGGATGCTGGGATTCCTTCGTAGGAACTTGAAAGCTGCTCCCACAGAGCTGAGAGAGAGGGCTTACCTGACATTTGTCAGGCCCCTTTTGGAATATGCCAGCTCTGTGTGGGACCCCCATACACAGAGGAATGTGGACAGAATAGAAGCAATACAGAGAAGGGCGGCTCGCTTCGTATTGAACCGCTACCACAACACCTCAAGTGTAAATAGCATGATTTCTCGACTGGGATGGCCCTCCCTTCAGCGACGCCGGCAGATGGCACGCCTGACGATGCTGTATAAGATCCAAAATAACATGGTTGCAGTCAGCCACAGCAAATTACATCCAGCTCCGGTCCGCCAAAGAAGAGTACATGACAAACAGTACTCTGTCATCCAGTGCCGCACACAGTATCGGCAGAACTCATACTTTCCTAGAACAATTAGAGATTGGAATGAGTTGTCTGCAGAGTCTGTGACCGCTCCCACTCTTGACACCTTTCAGTCAAGGGTGCAACTGCTGCTCTGAATATTTTTTTTTTTTTTTTTTTTTTTTTTCCCTCTTCGCCGGGCGACCCCCACCCTGAAAGTGTCAAAAAAATCAAATTGTTGATTGTGGACACTCAAAGGAAGAAGAAGAAGAAGAAGAAAGTGCGTACAAACAGCCCCATGAATTTCGCACTCTAAAGTACATGTTTACCCATAAATGTAGTGACGCACGGTTTCTGCGCACATAGGCGAGGAGTCGAGAACAGTAGAATCCGGTTATAAGAAACTCGGTTATAACAAAACTCGGCTATAAGAAATCAAATGGTTTTCCCCTGCTGAGAGGATTCTTTAACATTACTTAAAATACCTCGGATGTAAGAAACTCGCTTGTAAGAAACAGGTTTAGCTGACCCTGGCGAAACCTTACCTCGGATGTAAGAAAGTCTCGGCTGTCGAAAGATTTTCTCGGTGGGCCTGTCGAGGGCCTACACATACATATGAAGAAAAAAAAAATCCACGATGCAGGTCACACAAAGAATGGGTCACAGGAATTGGCGGGACAGGATGTGGGGCAGGTGATGTCGCCTATCCGGATGTAAGCTAGACAAAACACAGGCGCTTGATTACGAGAGGTGTTTGGACTTCGCCCCCACCCTGTTTCTCTCTTCACACCAGTGCATGTTCAATGAAGGCAAGGCTTTGTACAATGTAAAGTGAGGTAATCCTGTAGTTTAGCGTACTAAACTCAGGGGCCGTTCAAATGAAAACATAGGCTAGAACCCACGTGATCAGCAGTCAAAATGGCGTGCAGTTCGGGAATACTACTTAGGCCTACCGTGCATTTCTCGCAGTTTCGTGGCAAAAGGAGTGGTCTTAGAGCTTAGCTGAGGGTTGCATTCGACTCAGCGCATCGAGGTTAGTGTAAAAACACCCTCTATGTTTTCATTTGAACGGCCCCTGAGTTTAGTACGCTAAACTACAGGATTACCTAAAGTGAAGATGGCTGACAAACACAAAAGACAAGCAATCTCGCTGAAACGAAAAATCGAAATTTTGGATGCTATGAAGAGAAACCCGAAAAAGAAAAAGACGTTGATTGCTGAAGAATTTCAGCTACTCTGTGCAACATTGTAAAACAAAGGGACAACTACAAAAATCAGTTCTTGGGCAGTACAACTGACCCGCAGCTACAGCAAAATAATAGGAAGGCGAAACATGAGGACATTGACAATTAACAGTAACTTCTGCAATGGTTTGTCCAAGCGAAGTATGATATGTTACTATCTCCACCCCCACCCCACCCCTGCCATCTCTCTCTCTCTCTCTCTCTCTCTCTCTCTCTCCTCTCTCTCTCTCTCTCTCTCTCTCTCTCTCTCTCTCATACACACACACATACACACACACACACACACACACTTTCTCCTCCCTCTCTCCACCATTCCCTCCTTCCCTTCCCCGCTCTCTCTCTCTCTCTCTCTCTCTCTCTCTCTCTCTCTCTCTCTCTCTCTCTCTCTTCACCACACACACACACACACACACACACACACACACACACTTTCTCCCCCCCCCCCCCCCTCTCTCCATCACTCCCGCCCTCTCTCTCTCTCTCACTCTGTCTTGTTTCTCGTGCATGTGCACGGGGGGTGGGGGGGGGGGGGCGGAATAGCTCAGTTGGTAGAGCGCCGGACTCGTGATCCTGAGGTTGCGGGTTCGAATCTCCGCCGGGCCATTTCGGTTCAGGGGAATTTTTCCCTCGGAGTTAACACTGGTTCCGACTCCATTTCACATACAGTCCTTCGAATGAGACTATAAACCGAGGTTCCGTGTGTGAACGCACGCGTAACATCTTGCACACACGTAAAATCCCATCACCAACTTTCGGAAGAGTAGGCCAGTTTGGCCGTTGGTATGGATGACACATTACACATAGCATGCACCCTGCGTGAGAAATGGAAAGAATGAAGGAAGTAAGGAAACTGAATGAACAATATTGACTGGATGACACGGGAAACGACTGAATGAAGCGCCAGCTGGCAGCTCTTTAGTCGGCACTACCCAGGTAGGCAGCCCGTTGTGTAAACGAGTGTGAATTGTAAAGCGCTTAGAGCTTGGTCTCTAGCCGAGAATAGGCGCTATATAAGTATTCATTATAATAATAATATAATGTGAGAAGCTTGATAAATAATCAAGGAATCACGTGCTATGTTCGTATTCATTCGTTCATTTCACATTTGACTAGCATCAATATGTAATAGCCTACAACTTATGAGTACCTGTTAACTCCAATTCAGAATATCGCTGAGCGCTTTTAATACGGCTCGTAAATACTTGTGTGGGTGCGCGTGCGCACGTACACACACGCTCGCTCTCTCTCTCTCTCTCTCTCTCTCTCTCTCTCTCTCTCTCTCTCTCTCTCTCTCTCTCTCTTTCAAACTTTCATGTTCTGTTCCGATGACAAGTTATAAAACAGTTCCTACCTGCATTTCAAGACGATTCTCTACACAAGGCTTGAAATAAATCTTTTGTAGTGTGTGATATAGTATTGTCTCTGATGCAATCCCCAGATACAACATATGGTAACATATGTATATGCATTCTGTTAAAATTAAGAATATATACATGTACTTGCATATTTGTAAGCACACACACACACACACACACACACACACACACACACACACACACACACACACACACCATCATGGAAGTCCCTCGCAAAGCGACGATGACGTCAGTGGCGCCTTTGGTGTGTTATGGTTTATGTTTAAAACACCTTTTGGACTGAGGACTCGTCCGAGAATAAGTGATTCATTTATTTATAGGTGCATTTGTTAATATTGGGAATTTTCCTTACGATTATGTTGACTTTAACTATTTACCGTTGCGTTCTCTCTCTCTCTCTCTCTCTCTCTCTCTCTCTCTCTCTCTCTCTCTCTCTCTCTCTCTCTCTCTCTCTCTCTCTCTCTCCACCACATCATACACACACGAAAATGTTGATCCCTCTTTCTCTATGTCATGACGGCCAACGGCTCCAAGAATAAATCTATTCTCTCCTTTGTCGCATTTTTACTCGTCTATCATGTTTATGCGTTTGTGTATGTGTGTGTGTGCGCGCGCGTGTGTGAGTGTGAGAGAGAGGGAGAGAAAGTGATAAGAAAAAGAAAACACACTAGAAGTTTTATGTCACAGGCCAAAATTTACTTCCAAAATCAAAGAGCCTTCTCTCTCTCTCTCTCTCTCTCCCCTCCCTCTCTCTCGCTCGCTCGCTCTCTCTCTCTTCTCTGTGTGACCCTCTTTGTCTCTCTCCGTGTCTCTGTGTATGTGTGTCTCAATCTCTGTCTGCCAGTCTGTCTGCCAGTCTGTCTGTCTCTCTCTCTTCTCTCTCTCTCTCTCTCTCTCTCTCTCTCTCTCTCTCTCTCTCTCTCTCTCTCTCTCTCTCTCTCTCTCTCTCTCTCCCTCTCTCTCTAACACTGACGTACACATACTAACAATTACAGAAACGTGCAGGGAAAAAGAGAGTCAAAGCAAAAACAAAACAAAAACTCGGATATTAGAAACACTCTAAAAAAAATTTTTTAGAACTCTCGATTATAAGAAACCTCGGCTGTAAGAAAACTCGGTTATAAGAAACAAAAAAACCCGTTCCCCTCAACTTTCTTATAACCGGATTCTACTGTACGTATAGTACAGACTAAGGTTATATACTTAATCTGTGCTTATAGACTAGCACAATAATATGATTGTTTCGAAAATGTTTATTGTGTCTGAAATTTGATTCTCATTGTATTCTTCCAAATGGTCGTCAAGGTACAAGTCAGGTGGCTCCAAGCAGACAGATTAAAATAAAAAGGAATGGGACTATTAATAATGATAATAATGATGATTCTTTATAGCGCTTAATCTTACATCATAAGCCCCAAGCGCTTACAAAGACATAAAAGGTTAAAGAAAACAAATGAAATCGTTTTTTCCAAATGGAGCGACTGAGGGCAGAGAATGAAGCAAAATTTAGACAGAGAGGGGGTTAGTTAAGTTCGTTTTAAACCAACCAAGCCTGGGACACGGCAAAGCGACAACGCCACAACGCAGAGCCTACTACGCCAAAACGGCTCGGTTCTATTACTGGAAGAAGACGAAGGAGTTACCGCCATGGACATTGACAAAGCACAGGACAAGACACAATGCATTTCGACCTCTTGGGTCTTCTTCAGGCAAAAACATAACATTTAGGACAGTGCGAACAAAGAACAAAGAGCCACTTATCTTTCCATGGAAAGAAGACCCAAGAGGTCGAAATGCATTGTTTCTTGTCCTGTGCTTTGTTTGTCAATGTCCTTGGCGGTAGCTAACCCCCTCTCTTTCTAAATAAATGAAATCAATAAGAAGATAAATATTGCAATAAGTACCATGTGTGGAACCTGGTCACTAACTTAGTTGGGCCCTGCGAACCACTTCTGGCAACCGTCAAACGACGGACGATGGCATGGTTTGGCCATGTCATTCGTCACAACACATTAGCAAATACTTGTTTATAAATGGTCTAAAGCTTCCCCATGAAAAAACTAATATGGTTTTATTCAACAATGGGGATGATCCCTCTGATTTACCATCTTTTAAGCTGGATGGGATAACACTTGCGTACGTACACTTAATTAAATTCATAGGTGTCCACTTTACATCAAAACTCACATGGAATATCTATATTGATTACCTTTTAAATAAGGCAAGAAAAACCTTAAATTTTCTGAAAATTTTGAGCAAGCAAAGCTGGTGCCAAGATGGAAAAACATTAAAGCTCTTGGCTTTGGCATTAATTCGTTCTAAATTATCATACGCCCAAGAGGCTTTCTTTAGCGCACCTAAATATTTGTTACAAAAACTACAAAGTGTAGATAGCAAAGCCTTCAAATTATGCCTAGAGTTCCGGTATATGCCTCCACTTTGGGGACATACAGAGAAATAGACGTTGTACCGTTAAATGAATATAGGAATCTATCACTTGCAAAATATTTCATGAAATGTTCAACCATGGAAGGTGTGAATGAAACGGAAATATCTATAAACCCTGAGAGTGATTATCCAAAAAGAGCAAAAACTATTGCCTCTCTGTGCACTATCAATTCATACACTGCTGATTTGTTTAAGAAAAGTAATATGATGTTAAGTCTTTGTCAAAAACGTCTCTTATAGATCCCATTCCAACTTGGGAAAGAAAGAGGGCGAAGTTTGATCTTGATTACACTGATACAAAGAAAGCAAATCAACCTTACATCTTGTCATATTTAACGAAGATGCAAATGCAAGATAGATATTCCAACCATCTTAAGGTGTACACAGATGGATCGTTGACGAGTAACAAAGAGGCCGGATCACATTTGTTTTTCCATCGTTTGAAAGTATAAAAAGCATATTTCATTGGAAAATATCGCTCCATATTCGTAGCTGAAATGATAGCGATACTTACGGCGTTGGACATTTCTAACTGATTTTACCTCATCAATTTTTCATGTGTTGTTTTGGTAGATTCGCTGTCAGTGTTACAATCGTTTAATTTTTTGTTATTCAAATTCAGATAACTTTATCTTGAAGGAAATTCAACATTTAATCCACGTCTTGATATGTAAAGGAGCAGATATAATTTTTCTTCGGGGTTTCCTTCACACTGTGGAATTTCGGGCAATGAACTTCTTCTTCCTAAAATACTGGTTCACTCAAAACGAGTAGGTCACCAGCGCGCATGTTGAAAAACAAAAATAAAATAACATAAAATATGCGACTCAGTCTGTTGGCCCCTGGAGCAAATTTGGCAAAAAGGGGGTCGCACTCGATATTCAAGAAGTTAAAAGCAATGGCCAAATTCAGGCCCAGGTAACCAAAAAAATACCTGGGGAAGTTAAAATAGAAAATCGTCAATATGCAGATCTCAAAACTGTCGTATCAATTTGCTGACAGATGTGCGAAAAAAGGCGCTGAAAATTGAACGAGGGTACAAACTATTTCCATACCGTTCACTTTAAAAAGAGAGTCAAACAAATTTTAAAACATACGCTTGGAATTTTTCAGAAATGGGCAGAACAAAGCTGTACTCATGTTCAGACACAAAATAATCCTCTTTTTAGCATGATCATTTCAAAAGCATCCAAAATCTGAACATTTATGATATGCATTAATACAGAAATTTCCCGTTTCAATATTCATGGATTAAAAACGGGATGCTTTTAGAACTAAATATAGCTCTGAAAACAAAATGCATATGCGGGGAAACAAAATTGACAAGAGATCATGTTTGTTCGAACATGTTTGCCTCTCAAGGCATTTCTGCCACATTTATCAGGCATGTCTGTGACAGATATTTTTTCTGATTTTGATTTTGCTTTGAAAGTTACTTTCTGCTTGATTTGTAGTCCAGTCAGGTATTTGCTTTAATCTGATATTGTTAGTGTGTGTGGGTTTGTTTGTTTATTCCGTTGTCTGTCTGGTTGTTTTCCGATGTTATGTACACCACCCTCCGCTCATTCCCCAGTCCCACCCCCTCCCTACACACACACACCACACACACACACACCAACACACACACACACACACACACACACACACACTTTATGCAACATGAACAAATCTATCTCCTCTTTTGCCTGTCTATCTCTCCTTTTCTTGTCTAACATCACATATTAGACGAAAAATTTAAAAGTAGGGGCCTACTACACTACTGCTACTACTACTACTACACTACTACAACTATACTACTACTACTACACACACCACACACACACACACACTGATTCCCACACACACTGTCGCACAACAACGGACTCAACAGCATGCGCGCGCGCGCGCACACACAAAACACACACACACACACACCACACACACACACACACACACACAATATATATATATAATATATAAATATATATATAATATATAAATATATATATATATATATATAAATGTAGCCGGGTGCTAACAGTGTTTGTTTTATTTTGGTTACCTTTCGTGGATGAAAATGTTTTGTTCAAGATTATCTTCCCCTTACCTCCCTTGGGGTCGAATCTCATTTATTTTACTGTGTAAAATTCTTTAAATCATGAATACCTCAGAACCTACATAGTTGTATGTACGTCGCTAAAGTCACAAAAATTAATGTATTTGATTCATTACAACCGTACTGGGCTGAGAAGCCCATATTTTCTCTAAACGGTATTTCGCACGAGAAAATCTTGGCGCCTTTTTTCAATTGTCTGTCGCATGAACATTGAAAATTCTGGATTTTAAACAAAAAGTAAGAGGAAAACTGAAAAAACTGAATATGAAATGTTAAGAGTAAAGTCCATAACTTTCATTTCGTATATCGCATGCCTATGATCTTTTCTGTACAAGCTTGCGACTATACGAAAGGGACTGACAGCGCCGGTCCCTTAGCGAGTCGCCTCTTTGTTTACTGTGGGAAAGTTTTGAATCCAAATTAATCATTCTACGAAATTCGGACTTCCCGATCGAAATCTTGCTTATGACTCCATTTCTGTTATGAATACAACTGAAAATGTGTAAATTATTATTTAACAAAACCGTTTCAAAAAGATATTTTTCAGTTGAAAATTGTGTCAAAAGTAGGAGCCGACGGTCCGACGAAGTGGAAAAGTCAGCTGTGTTTTCTAGTAATTTTTAAATAACAAAAAATCTCCACTTAGACACGTCCCCCGGAAAAATGAAATTTATATGTATAAAAAGAGCGAGATGCCAGCTTTTTATTCATTACAAAATTATTTCACGCTGTTTAGTATTTTTCATCAAAATAAAGGAAAATATGACGTAAGCTTGTTAAAAGTGGCTTCACTCTGGGACATTAATCAGCAATGATTTAGTCAGGAACAAAATTGTCAATGTGACTTACTGCATTTTAATTCCTTGTGTTCTGAGGTTTTCATCGATAGTAAATATGTGTTGATAGTTTGAACGGACAGCGAGCCAGACAACACGGAAGCTGCCATAGCAAACACAAAATTCTTTTGGGTTCCGGCCTCACGAGGCTCGTTTCGTCTTCGGCACCGTGGTGCTGGCTTTGGGGCCCCGGTACACTCTTATAAAAGTAGAGTGTTGTGTGAGAATGGAGGCAGATTTGTTCCCTGATGTGAGCGACTGGCGGGGGAGAGGCAGAGAGAGTGCTCAGTGCGCTGAGTGCTGAGAGAGAGAGAGTTCCCAGGCAGTGTTCCTGGTTGAGCTCCTTGCCATGGGAGAGAAATAAAAGGAGAAAACCGCTTCGTCCACTGTGTCTTCTTGACTGGCTGCTGTCCCTTGGTTCCTGCACATATCACCATCTGCCTGTCTTCACCTGCACACCCCTTACCCCTCCACACCATCACAACTGGCGCTGCGAGCAGGATTGAAGACAGAAGAGACCAAGGAGACACAGCCCAAGAATACAGCAGAATGGTACGGAGGAACCAGAGGGACACGGGACAACAAAGGCAACCAGGCTGCAGGTAGGGATGGGCAAGGAGGCCAGCCACCCCTAGCAGCACAGCTTCAGGTTTTCGCCCCCCCCAAGCTACGCAAGTTTTACTGGGGAAAGGTCCCAAGGATTTCAATCAGGGAAGCCACCTTGATGCTGAGGCTTCAACCTATGCCGGATCTCATGGCTGCTGGCTGGCTCCTGAGCGCCTTGGAGGGCAAGCGAGCAGCGGGTTCTGACGAGGGAGGCAGAGGAGATAGACTCGCCTGCGAAAATCTTTGCCATCCTGGAGCACACTGGGGTGAGCACAGGGACTCCACTGCCCTTGCTGGAGCATTCTACAAACGCCAGGCAAGGTCTGGCAGAGTCGGTGGCTGAATATGCCGCTGCACTGGGGGTTTCCTCTGGACGAAGACCAACGCAGCTACAGCCAACACCCTCTCGCCGCCATGCTGAGGGATTCCTTTGTCAACGGGCTGCATCCTCCATCCCTTAGGAGGGCCTGAAGCGGTTTCCTGAGGGAGAAACCAACGACCACTTTTCTGGAAGCAACGCAGGAGGCCCAGCGCTGGATGCGGAAGACAACACAAACCCGAACCCATCGTGCAGCAAGTCGCTGCAGCCGCCAACTCTGATCCCTTTTCTACCGGCTAGAGACCCAGATTGCCGCCCTCACCAGTGAGACGGCATCTCTGAAGCAACAGCTCAGGACCCAGCAACAGTTGCTGTGGTCGCAGCCCTCCAGACCGAGATGGAAACCCGCCACACCAAACCATCATCGCCAGCCAAAAGACAGAAGGGGCCCAACTGCTGGTGGTGCAACGCCTGGGCCACAGAGAGGCAGACTGCCGGGCCAAGCAGCAGTACAACCGCCGGAACAGATCCCGCCCACGGTCAACCGCCAGCAACAGCACCATGAGCGAGCAGCGCAGGGAAACTTCTAACCCCCCCCTGCCACCAATATGCAGGCAGCGGGGGGCAAGGGAACAGCACCAGGCTTGCAGGGAATTGCCCGACAGCTGACATCACTGTCAATGGAATGCCCGTCTCCGCCCTCCTTGACACTGGCGTGAAGTCACCACCATAACGAGACCTGGGCAAGCCAACACTTGAGGAACCTGAGGCGAGAAGACTGTCAGGGTCAAACGCGTGCAGTAAACGGGGCTGAGGTTTACCCTAACTCTGGCCTCTACCTCGTCGACATGGTGGTCTTGGGCACCCACTGCCTCAGCGTCCCCGCTCTGGCCCGCAAGGAACCCACAGACCCGTTTATGCAAGACCGCAAAAGGCGACTGCCGGTTCGCTGGGTATGAACGTCCTCAGCCAATGCCTAAGCAAGTCCCCATCAGCACTCCCCCCTCCCCTGCAAGCCATCGCCCGGGAGATCAGGAAACGCAGCAGGACCAAAGTAGCCCGTGCCACGACCCGCCAACGGATCCCACCTAACCCATAGCCACTTCAAAGTGTCGAGTAGCCAAAGCCCTTCGTCGCACCTCCTGGCCTCGCCCCTGTCCAGACCTCTCCCCCATGGCCTGATGCTGATCCCTACATTGGTCAGCATAAAGTCATGTGAACGCTATGTCAGGGAAAGCCAACCTCTCCCCGGGAAGACAATTTCTGCCAGGACGAACCCTTTTGCTTGTCCTGGAAGCCATTGAAGCAGTGGAAAGAACCACGGGCCACAGGTTACCATTGGGCATCAACGAGCTGATCATCCGGAAGAAACGTAAATCCTGCCCCCCCCACCAGCCAAAGGGTCCCCTGTCCAGAGTTCGAGGCACCACCATTCAACAACGCCACTGCGGGAACTCCTGTCAAGAAGGTCACAAGCCTTCATGACAGATGATGAAGATCTTGGCTACACTGAGGCGGTTCTCCACCGCCTGAAGACCAGGGAAGACGTACCAGTTGCCCAGCCATACCGCCGAATCCCCCTCACCAACCCCCAAGAGGTGCAAGAGCACATAAAGGGGTCTCCTGTCAAAAGGAATCATCACCAAGAGCCACAGCCCATACCCAGCACCGGTGGTCATCGTGAAGAAAAAAGACGGCAGCATCCGCCTTTTGCGTCGATTACAGACGCCTCAACGCCAAGACTGTAGGAGATGCCTTCCCGCTGCCAAGGATCCAGGAATCTTTCGATCCCTTGGTCGGCTCCCAGTACTTCCCACCCTTGACCTGGCCTCGGGCCCTTTTCACCAATCGTTTATCATCCTGATGACCAGCACAAGACGGCTTTCACCACCCCATTTGGGCCTCTTTGAATACACTAGGATGCCCATGGGTCTCTCCACCGCACCTGCTACGTTCCAGGAACGATGCAGACCACCATGTCGGACTTCATGTTCCAGTTCCTGCTGGTCTACCTGGACGATCTGCTGGTGTATTCGAAGACCTTCGAGGAACCACCTGGAGAGTCTTGACCGCCTCTGCAGAGGATAATCGACACTGGCCTGAAGTTAAGAGCAGACAAATGCCAGTTCCTACGTCGCCAAGTCCAATACCTGGGACATAAAATATCCGCTAGGGCGTCAGCTGCGAAGCCGGCAAGGTAGAAGCTGTTCAAGAATGGCCCGTCCCGAAGACCACGAAGATCTGAGAAGTTTCCCGGGGGTTTGCTAGCTACACCGGCGGTTCATTCAAAACTTCGCCAGAATCCCCGGGACCTCCCATGACCTGGATGGCAAAGGCTGGCAGCAAACAAACGAAGAAGACGATAGACATATCTATGATGTGGGCCCAAACACCACCAAGGGGCCCTTCGACAATCTGAAAACGCACTGACAACTGCACCGTCCGGGGGTTTGCCGATTTCAAGTCCCCATTCATCCTGGAAACAGACCAAGCCACATGGCCTCGGTGCCATCCTCTCCCCAAGAGAAAAATGGACAACGTAGGGTCCTGGCCTATGCAAGTCGCCGACTTCGCCCCACGGAGAAGAACGAACCCAAACACCCCCAGAAAGAAACTGGAATTTCCCTGGCGATGAAGTGGGCTATTCTGAGAAGTTCAGAGACTATCTCCTGGGCGCGAAATTCACGTCCTCACTGACAACAACCCCCTCGTCCACTTCCGCCATGCAGCACTTGGGGCACTAGAGCAGAGATGGGCTTCAACAACTGGCCCAATTCAACTTTGATGTACAATACCGCCCAGGAAAAAACCAACCCTGCAGATGCCCTTTCCAGGGTCTCAGGCCCTCCTGTACCAGCTCCTACAGCCCTACCTCCCAGTTGCTATGGCAACAGGAACCCACTGTCCCGAAAAAGTCCTTAGTTGACCCCGATCCCATCATCTCAGAAGGAACCAGTCCAAGATGCAGCCTGACCCTACCTACCCCTTAAGCCCCTACCAAACTTCTGCAGCTCCCGAAACAAGACTCCATCATCGCCCATCCTGGAAACCCCTGGCCAAACAAAGCCCCTGCAGGCAGGAACCGAAAATTGAAGGCATTTGGACCACACCCTCGCCTTTGCCTGAGAGAGGTGTCTTACACCGCGCATCCAGCACCACACAAGGACCGTGGACAGTTGGTGTTGCCAAGCGTCATGAGACCTGACGTTTTAGCATCGCTTCAAAGACCAGATGGGCCACCCCAAAGGGTTTTGAACGTACGCTTGGTCTCCTACAATCCCGGGGCTACTGGCCAGGCATGCACCAGGACACGAAGGCGTACATCGACTCCTGCCAGCGGTGCACCATGGGGCGTCGGCCGACCAACAACACCACGTCCCCGGGCATCTGCTGGCATCCCGACCACTGGAAGTCCTGGGCCCTCGACTTCACCAAGCTAGACTCAGCAAGTGATGGCAGAGAGAACGTCCTGTCATGAGGACGTTTTCCCCGAAATTCAAACAGGCAGTACCAACAAGAAACCAGGGGGCTGTGACCGTCGCCAAAGTCCTGGTGCACGACTGGTTCCAGCGTTACGGGTCCCCCGAGAGAAAACACAGGACCAGGCCGAGACTTCGAGTCGCGCCGATCAGGGGATGTGCCGATCTATGGCGTGAAGAAGTCACACAACCACGCCATACCATCCACAAGGAAATGGGCAATGGGGAGCGCTTCAACTGCTCCATGCACGGGCCCTTTTGCGCACTCTACCCCCAGAGGAGAAGACCCGATGGCCTGTTTCACTTGCCAAACTTGTGCGTCGTATAACAACACCCCTCAGCCTCCACAGTTTCCCCCCCACACTTCCTGCTCTTTGGCCAGCAACCAAGGCTCCCTGTCGACGACCTTTCTGGGGTGCCCTACCACAGCTGCTGCTGGGGCAGTTTTACTGGGTCCACCAGCACCGTCTCCGCCTCCAGGAGGCCCACCTGAAGACGTACACAGTTGAAGGAGGCTGCAGCGAGAAGGGACGCTTCACTGACAGAAAGGCTGCAGACCTGCCCTGAGTGTAGGCGACTACGTTTTATAACGCAATCGCATCATTGGCCGAAACAAGACCAGGACCTGTGGAAACCTGACCTATACCGGGTGACATCACGACCCTATGACGGCCTACCTGTCTACTCGGTCCAGCCCCTGGCTGGCGGTCCAGAACGAGCCATCCACCGGAAGGACCTGCTGCCCGCGAGTGCCCCCTTGGACTTGCAGGACGGCGACCAGTCAGAGGTAACTCCATCTCCACCCACCTCTGACTCTGAATCGACAGCGAGGATGACCAGTCCTCCATGGTATTCCAGTGTCCAGGCAGGGGGCTCCCCAACCGACGCCGGTGACGACTGGCCACCCTGTGCCCCAAACCTGTTCCGTCTCCGGTATGTTTCTACTGGCCCACCTACGCCAGCCCCACGGCGGTCTACGCGTCTGGTAGAGAAACCAACAAAAAGGTATACCCTCAGTGCCCGCCTAGAGGCTGAACGCTTGCATAGTTTTCTGACTTGGTCAGATGTTCTCAGGGGCAGTTTTCATACTTCAGGACTGATTTCTTGTTAAATACTTCCTGAAAAGAGGTTGTTGTGGACTACTTTTTTTAATACCTGTGACATTTTAATGTTGTCTTTTTCTTTTGTATAAACAGTACGTTATCGATTGTTCCCCAAAGACGTAAAATGATGTATGCCCTGTTTTTTAAAGTCGACAGTAATGACCAAGAGAAAACTACGTTGTGTGACTCTTGGGGGAAAATTTGTCCAAAACGACAAAACCTCCCCTAGTCCATGTTTTCCTGGGGGCTTGACTCTAAGGAGTTTGATCATTCCTTCTAGCCATTTTGTACCAGACTTTATGGAATCTTGTTCAAATAATAAGCCCATTGTTGTCGTTTTTTGGTACCCAATGCCCGGAATTTAACAAATCCATTCAAAGTATATTTTTTACCCGACTTTCTCGGAATGTTTTTTTAAAAAAACAACTCCATTATAAAGTCATTTTTGGGACTTGACATTTTGAATTTTGTTCAAATAACAAGTCCTTGTTGTCACTCGTGCCTACCCAATATTTTGGAAATTTTTTTAAAAAAACAAATCTTCGGAATATTTTTTTAAATAACAAATCCTCTCTAAGTCATTTTTGGTACTTGACATTTGGAATTTTGTTCAAATAAACAAGTCCAATTTTTGTCACTCGGTTGCCTACCCAATGTTTTGGATTTTTTTTGAAAAAACAAATCCTTCCTAGTCAATTTTTGGAACCCGACCTTTCGGAGTTTTGTTTTAAATAACAACTCCATTAAAGTCATTTTATGGTGCCCAAAATTTGGTTTTGTCCAGAAAACAAATCCTTTCTAGTCATTTTGTATTTGATATTTGGAAATTTGTTTAAATTATTAGCCCATTCTAATCAATGCGAACTGCCGACTTTCAGAAGCCTGTAAAAAAGCAAGCCCTCGTTAGTTGGAATGAAAGAATACAAAGAATGAGAGAGAGAAGATGTTTTTAGTTTGTTTTGATACACTGATAGAAGGGTTTGTTTGGGAAGAAATGCCTCTCCAGACTTGAAGTCTAAAGCTCCAGTTTTCCCATTGATTTATGTGTTGTACTTGATGACTCTGTCATTTTATGTCAGCGAGGGCGCTGGTTGTAACAGAGTAGGGGGGGGTGTAGCCGGTGCTAACAGTGTTTTTTTTTATTTTGGTTACCTTTCGTGGATGAAAAAGTTTGTTCAAGAGTTATCTTCCCCTTACCTCCCTTGGTCGAATCTCATTATTTTACGTGTAAATTCTTTAAATCATGAATACCTCAGAACCTACATAGTTGTATGTACGTCGCTAAAGTCACAAAAATTAAAGTATTTGATTCATTAAAAACCGTACTGGGCTGAGAAGCCCATATTTTCTCTAAACTGGTATTTCGCACGAGCAATCTTGGGCCATTTTTAATTGTCTGTCGCATGAAAAATTGAATAATTCTTGATTTTACAAAAAGTAAGAGGAAAACTGAAGAATCTGAATATGCATGTTAAGAGTAAGTCCATAAGCTTTCATTTCGTATATCGCATGCCCATGATCTTTTCTGTACAAGCTTGCGACTATACGAAATGACTGCCAGCGCCGGTCCCTTTAGCGCGTCGCCTTTCTTTGTTTACTGTCGGAGTTTTGATCCAAATTATCTTCTACAAATTCGGACCCTTTCCCCATCGAAAAACTTTCTTATGCTCCATTTCTGTTATGAATACAACTGAAAATGTGTAGAATTTTTTATTTAACAGACCGTTTCAACAGAGTATTTTTTAGTTGAAAATTGTGTCAAAAATAGGAGCCGGACGGTCCGACGAAGTGGAAAGTCAGCTGTGTTTTTCTAGTAATTTTTAATAACAGAAATCCCACTTAGACACTGTCTCGGAAAATGAAATTTTATATTTAAAAAAAAGAGCGAGATGCCAGCTTTTATTCATTAAAAATTATTTCACGCTGTTTAGTATTTTTTATCAAAATAAAGGAAAATATGACGTAAGCTTGTTAAAGTGGCTTCACTCTGGGACATTAATCAGCAATGATTTAGTACAGGAACAAAATTGTCAAATGTGACTTACTGCATTTTATTCCTTGTGTTCTGAGGTTTTCATCGATAGTAAATATGTTTTGATAGTTTGAACCCGGACAGCGAGCCAGACAACACGGAAGCTGCCAAAAGCAAACACAAAAATTTTGTTGGTTCCGGCCTCACGAGGCTCGTTTCGTCTTCGGCACCATGGTGCTGGCTTTGCGGCCCGGTACACTCTTATAAAAGTAGAGTGTTGTTGAGAATGGAGCAGAGTGTTCCCTGATGTGAGCGACTGGCGTGAGAGGCAGAGAGAGTGCTCAGTGCGCTGAGTGCTGAGAGAGAGAGAGTTCCCAGGGAGTGTTCCTGGGTTTGAGCTCCTTGCCATGGGAGAGAAAAAAAAAAAGGAGAAAACTCTGCTTCGTCCACTGTGTCTTCTTGACTGCTGCTGTCCCTTGGTTTCCCCGCACATATCACCATCTGCCTGTCTTCACCTGCACACCCCTTACCCCTCCCCCCATCACATATATATAAATATATATATAATATAAATAATATATATATTTTAAATAAATATAAATATATATATATATAATATCATAATTTAAAATGCCTAAAACAATTTTTAAGTGCGCAAACCCCCCTCCCCCCCAACGCCATCACCCCACCCCACACACACACAATGTAGTAGCAAATCAATTTGATGGCAAGAGAAGGAAGAAAGAACTGCTAATGATATTTAAGAGGTTTTTTAAAGAGATGCCTTGCAGGAAGACAGAGTTTGAACTGCGCAAATATTGGGTGTTTATTCCAAGAAACGGAACCTGAAAAAAAAAGAACGATCGCCATAGTTTTGGTTCAAAACGAGGATTTTGAGCAGAGTGTTGTCTGTAGAAACGCAAATGCTTGAAGGAACATGGAGAGAAAGGAGATCAAAGTAGGAAGAACCAAACATTCAAAGATTTAAAGCAGTAGTAAGGACAGTTTTGTAGTCTATTCGTTTTTCGACCGGCAGCCATTGAAGAGAAAAAGTAAGGGATGGCATGAGAAATCTGGTTTCTAAATCAAACGAGCAGCTTGAAAAATTGTACTTTCTGGTGACGACAAGAAGATTCTGGGACCGCACTAGAACAGAATTACAGTAATCAGTTAGATAAATGAAGGCAGAAACAAGGGGTTTGTAGCATCACAAAAGAAAGATGTCCACAAACTAATGCCGCGAAGCTCAAAATAACAACACGCAGACTGTTTAAATGGATACTGGAAGGAAAGTGCTGATCAAGGAAACACCTACATTCGTGCAATGAAGAAAGTCTGAAAAAGGCAATGGGTTTCCCGTTTGGTAGAGTTTGGGCTAGAGTCAGATGAAAGAAAGTCTTTTGGGTGCAAAGAAATCATTTCGGTTTTTTTCAGTGTTGAGCTGAAGTTGCTGTCATACAAGATTAGTCCATGATACACGACTGTGTGCGTTGATTGCAGAAGGCAACTGAGAGACATCGCTGGATATGTAAATTTGATTGTCGTCTGAAAAGCAGTGGTGAGACAGGCTATGATGGGCAACAATGTCGGTGATAGGATGGGTGTAGAATACGAAAAGGAGGGGCCCAAGACGGATCCCTGGGGAACTCCGTATTGGAGAATCGCTGTTTGAGAGGAGAAACCATTTACAGAGACAAGCTAAGTTCGATCAGATAGGTAAGAATGAAATCATGACAGTGCTTTATCAGAAATACCGAAAGTTTCGTGCAACGAGACAAAAGAACTGAGTGATCAATGGTGTCAAAAGCAGCAGATAAGTCAAGAAGAGAGAGAGCAGAGATACTTGATTATCATCGAGGGCCAATAAGAGATAGTTCATAATTTTCAGGAGAGCAGTTTCTGTACTGTGGCCAGAGCGGTAAGCAGACTGTAAACGGTAGAGGAGGTCGTTGCAGTGAAGGTGATTGAGAAGTTGAAGGACAATCTTTTCAGTGAGTTCAGAAAGAAAGGTTAAATTAAAAACAGGCCTGTAGTTTTTAAGATTATCAGCATCAAGGGAGGGTTTCTATTCAGGGTTTCCACCTGGCGCAAAGATAGGGTCACGGGTGAGTGCAAAAGCTTGAAATATGACATCAGCTAAGGGAAAGGTCACGTATTTGCAGATTGTATGCTATGTTATCGGTGGAAAATCACCCCCCCCCCCCCCCCCCCCCCCCCCCCCCCAAAAAAAAAAAAAAAAAAAAAAAAAGAGGGGAGGGGAATAATTAGCTCGGTGCTGTTCTTCTGATCATCACAGTATAACATTAAATGTTGGCTTAAACTTATGTCAGGCCTCAAAACGCTTACATGGATTGTATAGTGATTTAGTGCAAAATCCTTATTGTTGTGCATGGCCGGTCAACACTCGGAATCAAACGTCAAGCTGAATGTCACACATGTGAGCATGGCCCAAAATGCAACATCGTTCGTGGAAACATTTTGAGACATGGCATAAAACTGAGCTACAGGTTGAAAATATACTGAAAGAAGCAAACATACAAAGGCAAATGAGTACTGTCAAGGCCTCTCACAAAAGACCTTAAGCGCTTAGAGGCAAGGAATGTTTTAGCAGTGTGCCTTGCCCACCGCACACGGTCGAACTGTGTCAAGGAGGACGAAGTGGTCAGGTGACAGATGGCACCTAAGGTAGTACAGACCCTCCCGGGTTCGGACCTTCCCGATAGCGAAAGGGGGGAGGGACGTAACCACTAGGACCTCAGTGCTCCAAGTGGGCACTAAATACTCAGTCAGCTGAGGTTCTTTTGTAAACAGTCATTGAAGAGCAGGAGTCTTGGACTCGTTCAGTTCGTATTGACGTGGGGCACTGTGTTGGTTCTATTGTCAGGCTGGTTGAATGCGCGTGGACGTTGTTGTCGTAGCTTTTCTCCAGGATAATTACTGTGTTAAGTGACCCCCGAAGTCGGCGGGAAATTTCGATGTCCATCTGGTGCCAAGTGTTTGGTAATCAATTAGGTAGGGATGTGTGTAAATGCTGATGTTGGAAGAATGTAGCGAATGGAAAATTCAGGGTACTTGTGAACAGGGGGTTTGAAAAGCAGCATGGACAAAGGCATGGCCCGAAGGAAAATCCTTTGTGTCCATCCCTATATAAACTGAGGGAGAACAACGTGAGGAGGGAGAGGAGAAGACCACCACGAGAGAGAGAGAGAGAGAGAGAGGAGAGAGAGAGAGAGAGAAGAACAGAGGAGAGAGAGGAGAGAAGGTGGGCAGGACACAGGGTCGAGAGAAACGTGGTCTGGGAGATAGAAGAGACAGCAAAGTCTTAGGGTTAAAGACAAGCTGGAAGAGAAGAAAACTAAGTTTGAAGCCCAGAGGTGGGTGAAGAGAGACAAACTGAATTTGAACCCAGGGGTGGGTGAAGGAGACGAAGAAGAAGAGTTCTACGTCGAGATCCCAGAGACGACCACGAAGACCCAGTTCTGAAACCTGGAGTCAGTCAACCAAGGGCGTCACCATCAAACAGTGCTGAAGAAGACTTGAAGAGATTTGTTCAAGAACTGTGGTGTGGTGTGAAAGCGTGGTTGTGTGTGTGAAAACGTGGCCAGGTAAAAAGCCATTTTATTATAACCCGGGATTAGGAAGTATTATCTTTTATGTTTTGATCATTTCATTTTTGTAATTGGATTCTTCATGTTTGATTATAAGTAGCATAGAAATTGTATTTCTTGTGCTCAGTCGTGTTAGGACAGAAACGAATGCGTGGCATCCCATTCCCAGAGAGAGGCGAATGTTGATGGGCGCATGAGTGTGCATATGCGTGTATGAGTGCAAAGATAACCTCAGTGTGCCTGACTAGTAATACATCAACTTAGTGCACTTAAGCAATACCATCACGATTTTCCCCGTCCTGGACAAGTACACATCGCCCACCGACCCTCTCCACACCGTCTTACCCATCACCATCCTCCATCCGCACATTGTGACGCGACAAGACAGTTATACAAATTATCAGGCACACTGTGACACTGACGGTACCTTATACAAATCGACAGGAGCATTGGGACACCAAGAGCACAATCATACAAATTATTAGGCACATTGTGACACTGACAGGAGTTATACAAATAGACAGGAGCATTGGGACGTTGACGGGACAGTTACGCAAACAGATAGGAACATTCTGACACTAACGGGACATGCATACAAACGGACAGGAACATCGTGACACGGGACAGTTACAAAGGAATGTCTACATTCTCTTCATTTTCCGCTGGCCACAAATTGTCGTATGCCTGTGTTTAGATCCAAAGAATTGTCTGCACTTTCATTTCATTATTATTATTATTATTATCATTACTATCATTATTAGCATTATTATCATCATTATTATTATATCGTTATTATTGTTCTCATGTTTATTGTCGTTGTTGCTGTTGTTGTTGCTGCTGCTGCTGTTGTTGTTATCATTATCATCATCTTTCTCATCATCATCATCATCATCATCATCATCTATCACCATTACTATTATATATATATATATATTACTATTAAAATCAGTATGATCGTATTCGTGCAGCCATTACATGCAGTGGACGACTGTTAACTAGCCACCTTTTCCCCTCTATCCCCCATCCCTCCGTTGACCCCAATCCAACCGTCACCCTGCCTCCTCCGTTTCCCCCATCCCCCTCCCCTTACCCCTTCCCATCATTTCATTTCTACTGTCCCATCCCCCCCCCCCCCCCCCCCCCCCCCCCCCCCCCCCCCCCCCCCCCCCCCCCCCCCCCCATCCCCTCTCCCCCCCTACCCCTGACCACTTCTCCCCTTTCCGCCCTCTCCCTTCCCCGCCCCCTCCCTGTGCCTTAGATCGGCTTCGAATCCCCTGAAGGGAGAAAAGTGTAGGCAGTCAGGGCTGATCCAAGGCCACTGAGATCAGTCCAATAATCTTCCAAATGAGCTATTCAGGCTGATAGTCAGCACGGTGTTTTTAATTGCGTGACAGCCGATGGCGTGGCAAATGCAACTCACTTTGCCCAACACCGCATCTCTTCTCTATATGTCGCATTGCATATGCTACTTTCCCGCATAAAAGTGACCGGCTCTTATGGTGCCCAGTATGCTAAATGAGTCACCGTGTAAAATTTGTAGATCAGACTGAAATGGTGAGTTTGCGCAAGGAACAACGGAGAGCAAAAAAAAAAAAAAAAAAGCAAACCCCCCCCCAAAAAAAAAAAAAACCCAGACACACAGACCCCCCCCCCCCCCCCTCACACACACACACACACATACATACACACGGGCGATCCACCAACCGACCCACCCATAAACACAAAACACACATTGTCTCTGTTGTCTGTCTGTCTGTCTGTCTGTCTCTCTCTCTCTCTCTCTCTCTCTCTCTCTCTCTCTCTTTTATCATATGGTATAACAGGAAACACCTTCCATCTAATCTCATCATTCCTAGAAGACCGTCAACAAACCGTTTGTGTTAACAATTTATCAGAGAAGCTACCTATCCAACATGGCGTACCCCAGGGTTCTGTGTTAGGCCCTTTGCTGTTCTCAGTTTATATAAATGATCTCCCTCTTTATACTGAGGATTCATGTGAACTCTTTTGTGATGATACGACTGTCCATACAAGTAGCTCCAACTTAGAAGCTGTTTTCACCTCATTACAGAAGAATCCTGATATCTTAAGTAATTGGTGCAATGTAAATCACATGTCACTGAATCCTAACAAAACAAAACTAATGCTGATAACAACTAGGCAAACAAGACAAAACATAACCACACAGCCTCCATCTGTTTTTATCAATAATCAGGAAATTGAAATGGTGGATAGCCATCGAGTTCTAGGCGTATATGTTGATAATAATCTCTCTTGGTCTTATCACCTTCGCAGTTTATGTAAATCAATATCCAGACAAACATATCAGCTGTGCAGGATTAAGCATTTCTTAAACCTCATGCCAGGAAATTATTCCTACATGCACATATTCTCTCTTCAATCAATTATTGTTCAACACTATTTGATTCTGCAGTGCTAAATGCCATGAAACCTCTTACGAGTGTCTACAAAGAGCACTTAAAGCAGTTCTATTAAAATCGTCCAGTCTACTAAAGGGGATTATACTAAAGCAGGGGCCCTTCCGCTAAAAGAAATGTTTGCTGTCAACAAATGTTTGTTAATGCAAAAAATTGCGTCGGCTTTAGCACCACAAACTCTTCAGTCTAGATTTAACAAAAACCCGAGGGATTCAACCAAATTCCAGGTTCCCACACCTAGAATAGATCTATTTAAATCAAGCTTATCTTACTCTGGTAGTGTGGTTTTGGAATTCACTTCCACTATATTTCCGATGCACCCAAAATGCAGAATCCTTCAGGGAAAAACTAATTACACATTTCACAGTAGGTCATTACTAGTAGGGATAAAATACATATACCAGAGCACACCCTTTGTTTTGCTGCATATAAACTGATACGCCGCTTCCTTTCTTAAACCAGATAATGATATATTGAAAGATATGTTACATTGGTTTTGTTAATGACTGTAATTATATCATGATGAATGAATGTTGTGATCACTGATTTTATTGATGCATTGTCACTAACTGATTGATGTCCTAATATTTTGATTTATTGAAGCATTGTATCTATATGATGATTAAATGCGTGCCCTGCCCTGGTAACTGTTGATTATATTGATGTATTGTTGCTTGTTTTTCAAATTTTATAGTGATGTTTAGTATATATTATTTTGGATGAAAGAAAAGGAAATATTCTCTCTCTCTCTCTCTCTTCTCTCTCTCTCTCTCTCTCCTCTCTCTCTCTCTCTCTCTCTCCTCTCTCTCTCTCCGTATATACGGCTGCGTATTGATGTATTGTCACTAAGTTTATAATTATGGTTTTGGGTAGTGTATGAACAGTTCAAGAAGAAGAAAAGATGAGGAGGGGGGAGAAAGATTATGATGGCATATATATATATATATCCACACACACACACACACACACACACACACACACACACACACACATACAAGCGCGCGCGCGCGTGCGCGCGTGCCCGCGCGCTTGCACGCGCACACGCACACATACACACACCATGATAATGAGCGTTATGACTATTGAAGCTAGACTTTATTGTTGCTAACTAATAAATTGATTGTAGTACTGCTCGTTCTTGTCTTGCCTTGTAACCATATTATATAATTGTTAAAGAAACAAACAAACAAACAAAAAAGTTGATATTACTGATGCATTGTAGTTGTCTAATTATTATCCTTAGCAGCTTGCTGTATGTTAATATTTTACAAAAGGAATGTAACTCTCTCTCTCTCTCCCTCTCTCTCTCTCTCCTCTCTCTCTCTCTCTCTCTCTCTCTCTCTGTCTCCCCCCCCCCCCCCCCCTCTCTCCCTCTTCGATAGGAGGATCGCTTATTCTATGTTGTGTGTGCTGATTTTTTTTTTCTTCTCTCTTCTATGAAATTTTTTCTTTATTTATGTTTGTTGTTGCAATTGCTTTCTTTTTTCTTTTTTCTTTTTTTCTCCTTCAAAGTCATCTATGCCTTAAATGTTAATGGATGAACAATTTATCAAGTTTTA
Organism: Conus ventricosus; assembly: GCA_018398815.1. NCBI lineage: Eukaryota > Metazoa > Mollusca > Gastropoda > Neogastropoda > Conidae > Conus > Conus ventricosus. Next base: position 12,002,159 of record CM031602.1, on the reverse strand, counting down.
ATGCATTTGTGAAGATATGTGAGTTTGTTATAATTTTTGCAAGTTTTAGTCGCTAGTTATGCTTAGTAGTCGCTAGTCATGCTTAGTTAGTCCCTTAGTGGGGCGAGGGCCGGATGAAAAAAAGCATGTGTTTGCTTATCTGTTACCCTTGGAAATAAAGATTATCATCATCATCTCTCTCTCTCTCTCTCTCTCTCTCTCTCTCTCTCTCTCTCTCTCTCTCTCTCCTCTCCTTCACTCACGCATGCACATATGCACACATACAGAAAGCAGCTTCTGCTTCTAATGCTTAAACTGGTACCCGAGAGCGCCGTCAGTTTGGATTTATAATTAGTTATTCATTATGTTCCTCTATTCGCCTTTCAAGGTCGTCAGGTTACCAATCTCGTCCACCCACACAAGGTTACACAATCTCGTCACCCACACAAACTGTGTGTATTTTTTTAATGGTTTAAACCTTCAGTTCGCAACACAGAGATCCCTAGGTATAGAAGATCGCGCAGTTTAGACTCTAACCGCGGCGCAGAAAGATTTTCAACCGTGACCTTGGGGTAGAGGGCAGGTAAAGGAAAGGCTTCGAAGTTTAGATGCACAGAAGGCCAAATCTTTGCTAAGTCATTATTACTATGAAGACAGTGGAGTTGTTGGCCTGCGCTTGTTTTGTTCCCCCGCTATTAGATTGTTCGTCTATGTATTTGTCTGACTTTATTCAAGTTTAAAAGGCTGTGCCAGTCTTGAATAAAAGTAACTCTGTGTCAGATTTTCTTATGGGAGCAAATGTTACCCCACTTGTTTACTGTTTACTTTGTTATGTTTAACAACATAGGTCTTTATTTGGCTTACATTAGTTCCATGTTTACTATAAAAAAAAAAAATCACAATTGTTCTTCTGCTTGTATGAATTATCGTTATGAATTTGATGCAGCGAAACTTAATATTTGTTACAATAATTACATGTAACGCTACCTGTGCGTAAAGCATTAAAAGCGATCAGAATTTGAAAGAAACCATGATCTTTATCGCTGAAAATGTTAAATCGTCGATTTTCGGCCGTTGCAGTCGTTGGCATCTTCGTGCAGCAGGTGGTTTGACACTGGCCTTGATTGCTGTTAATGCTTCTGCAAAGTGTGGTCCTGTGTGGTTTGACACTGGCCTTGATTGCTGTTAATGCTTCTGCAAAGTGTGGTCCTGTGTGGTTTGACACTGGCCTTGATTGCTGTTAATGCTTCTGCAAAGTGTGGTCCTGTGTGGTTTGACACTGGCCTTGATTGCTGTTAATGCTTCTGCAAAGTGTGGTCCTGTGTGGTTTGACACTGGCCTTGATTGCTGTTAATGCTTCTGCAAAGTGTGGTCCTGTGTGGTTTGACACTGGCCTTGATTGCTGTTAATGCTTCTGCAAAGTGTGGTCCTGTGTGGTTTGACACTGGCCTTGATTGCTGTTAATGCTTCTGCAAAGTGTGGTCCTGTTACTGCTGGCAAATGTAGAAGTTTACCCACCACTCAGAGTCACAGACTCCAACAAGTGATAAGATTATCTTCGTATCTTTTCACACGTGAGTCATAAAATTCTTGTGGATCGATAACCTTCTACGCTTTCAATTCACGTAGGCTACGTAACAAAATGTGATGTTCCGATAAATTTGCTGTTTTAATAGACTTAAACTTCGATTTAGATAAGATCTCCTATCCACCCATGAATTATTACCTTTTCGTACAGGCCCCAACAAGAGCAGGGCAGGCTCTTGCCTCGCCAGGCTGGTGATTCCGCTTAAATTTATCATCATCATCATCATGGATATTGAGATGTCTTACAGAGTGCGTCTATCCTGGAATAAAAACCAAGCCCTACGCGCTTCACCTGACAATCCTACTAACATGACTCCGCCAGCTGCTTGGACGTCACTGGACTCTCCTGAGGGAGGAACCTGCATACAGGCTCAGCGGTGTTCGAGTCAGTGCCCTCTGGTGTGCTTGACGGCTCCAGGAGAAGGAGGAACTATCGCCACGTCGCAGCACATGTCGCTAGTATGGGTGTCACGGACAAAAAAATGAAACAACCAACTTGGGGGAAACAACCTAACTTGGGGAATCGCCACCAATTTGTTCGACCTAAGTCCAAACTCAAACTTCTAGGCGCCCAGAAAGAGGGCCCCACAGTCGGGTCCGGCCAATTAAGCTTAGGCAGAGGCTTCAGGAAAGACGGTCTGTCCGGCATAGGGGCTAAGCACTTGACCCGACGCCTCGATGTCTAGCGAGACGAGTCGCAGAGCCGAGCTCAAGCTCATCTAGCCACTTTGATGGAACCAACGTCATTGTTACTCGGACGTCGTGGTGCCTACCCAGACTCAGCTGGGCCAATTTAGATTGCCCCAGTGTCCACCACTTAAGCCACACCGCGCCCAGTGAAGTAGGGAAGGGGGGGAAGGGTAGTTTTGGTGGGGGTGAAATCTAGCTAATCAATTAAATGACCAATTGACCACCACAGAGAGTAAAGCGTGAAGACGGGACTGTCATGATTTGAACGTCCAATGGAATTAAGGGAGACAACTTCGGGATCAAGGGTAAAAAACTGACCAAGGTACTGGCCCTTGGACACGGGGTTAGAGCAAAAAGGGAATGTTGAGTGAGAGAGAGAGGAAGAGGGAGGAGACGAACAGACAGAGAGAGAGAGAGAGGAGTTGGGGGAGAGTAGGCTCTCGCCTACAGGAAGGCAGGGAGATGAAACGAACAGAGACAGAAAATTTGAGGAGGTTTTAGGTGTAGCCCTCTGCACGAGGGAAAAGGCAGAGAGAAGAGAGGGGAGAACGGGGGAAAGAAACGAATAAGAAGAGAGGGAGAGAGAGGTTCTGAGTGGAGCTCTGCAGAGAGAAGGGCAGAGAGAGAGAGAGATAGGAAGAAGAGAAACCAAGGGTTGAGAGATTAGCATGAATAGTCTGCAGAGGAAGGACTGAGGAGAGATGTGGAGAGAGAAAGAGAGTTGCTAATTTATGAAGAAAGAAAAGAAAGAAAAGAAAAAGAAAAGAAAAGCAACCATGTCCATTTGATAAGAGCATACTAGAAGAGAAGAAGAGAGAGTGCAATGCGTTAATGCAGGAAAAAGAAAGGAGAACAGATCAAATTTGATAGTCACTGTTCACCCAACCGGGGTTTCGACCTCATACCTGGCAGCGCACTTCGCCAAGCAGAACCACAGACCAACGCCAACAGTCTCACCTGACCAGGCCCCCATCAGACCAACACCAGTGCCGGCAGTTTGTCGTTGTGAAAGTGACGTAAAAAAAGAAAAGAAAAGAAAAGAAAAGACAGTGATTCGTGAATAGTTAAGATCACCTGGCCAGGTAAAGTAGAAATCAAATTTATACCCGGGTTAGTTAATGTTTGTTTTAGATAAATGATTTTGAGAAATTCAAGGGAAAGAGAGAATGTTTTATTTGTTGATTCAATATGCATTGATGTTCTTTCTATGATCATGTATATAAAGTTATAGACTTACTAGTGGTTTGATGTACGAATGCATGATATATGAATGAGATTGTAAGCAAGCTGTGAGTGTTTTTGGGCTGTGCGCTAGTCCTTCCTCCATCGAAAACACCCGAGGTTGACAATTTATTGGCGAGCCTGCCAGGATATTCTGGCCCATTTTATTAAAATTTGTTCAACTTCTCAGAGAGGAACTGGGTGGATTCAAGTATTGAATCCTAAGACAAGGGTTTGTCTTACTGTATTTTTCCCAAGATAGTTTAAATACTAGGCTTGCATTGCTTCCAAGATAGTTAATACTAGGCTTGGCATTTCAGCCCCAGAGTACTCATTTCGCACAGATTACCTAAAAATTCCGCTCATAGTTGGGTCACGGCGCTGGGCGTCTTATAAAAACTAACACGTTGTCCCAAGCTAACATTATCATTCATAGATTGTGCTATTACTCACTCGTGTCGGTAACCACCATTTTGGCTGTCGTAGTAATAAAATCTTTTTCAAAAAAAAAAAAGAAAGAAAGAGATAAATGGCGGAAGAAAAGAACACCCCTTTATAACAACTCGTGAGCGTCGCTCGTGATTTTGGGTTTATTCGGAGAAAGTTGCGTGCAACGTTGAAAACCAACAAAAGATGGAAAGGGATGAGCGAGCAGAAAGACGACGTGTCGCGGTAGAAAAAGAAGAAACAGAAAGAATAAAGCAGAAACAGAAAGAATAAGGCAAGCGCAGGAAACAGAAAGAATGAAGCAGGAAACAGACAAAATAAGGAAACCAGGAAACGGAAAGGATAAAGCTAGGAAACGCAGAAACAAAAAGACAAAAAGAAGCGCAGGAAACAGAAAGATTAAAGGTTCAATTAGAATTAGAGAAAGTGAAATACAAAGGGAGACCACCGATGATGGTATTTCAGTTTCCAGTGACTCTGTGCGCAGCTATGCTCCCCGACCCAAGTTCCCAAAAATTCTCTGAAGGAAACCGATTCGATTGATGCATACATCAGTCGTTTCGAAACGTTTGCAAACCATCAGGGTTGGCCTCCAGAGAGTGGGCAGTCATTTTGTCGGCTTTTCCCTGACGGGTAAGGCATTGCAGATTTTCACTGCGTTACCAGCAAACAACATCCGATTTTGGTGCTGTAAAGGGAGTCTTTAATGAAGGGATTTGACCTCACAGAGGAGGATTCAAAAAAGAATTTTTCGTTCAGCTAAGTTTGCAAGCAGGGGAAACGTTACACTCAGTTTGGTGCACGTCTAGATCACTATTTTGAAAAAATGGTTAGAGTTGAGTGGTACGAAGAAGGAGTTCGTTGAATTGAAAGAGCTAGTTATGAAAAACAGATTTTGTCGGGTTTTCGGCCCTGAGCTAACCATACATTTGAAAGAGAAAACAGCAGAGACAGCAGGGAGTTGTTGAAGTTCGCAGAGGTGTATAGAGAGGCACGTCTGGGCACTAAGGTGCAGGAAAAAACGGGTTTGCTAGGCACAGGTGAGAAAGATGCAAGGAGACTAGAGATTTTTTCTGCAAAGTCTGCAAACCCAGGGTGGGGCAAAAGGGAAGGGCAAAGGACATTAGGTGTTTCATTTTCACAAGAAGGGACATGGGCGAGGGATTGCCCGCATGAGGTTCCAGAAGGCAGCAGCCTTGCAAAAAGGTGGAAAGGGTCGTCAAGGGAAACGACCTGCAGTGGAACCAAAAGGGATTCAGTCTGAAGAGGGTGGAGGGGCAGCCTGTGGCTAGCACTGGACAGCATCAGTGTCAGGGATGGAGGGCACTAGGCGGGTGGTTCTTTTACCAGTGGAAGAAGGGTGGATTGGCCAGCAAGGGTGAAAGGTTACGAGACACTGGTTTTCTTTGGGGGGTAGTACGAACAACGCGGGTCGAGAAAGGGGATTTGACAGGGCAAATCCAGACCTTACTCTAATCGATGGCACTGTGAGGGAGTTTCCAGTTGCTAAGATAGAAGTACGTACCCCTTACTTCTCAGGCGAGTTGCCCTGCGTTGGTGATGGAGAAACCCCTTTCACGATTTGATCATCGGAAATATTTCCAGTGCAAAGGATCCAGGGATCCTGAGTTGTTGACTGCTACAGGGGGCAGCATTCAAACACGGAGCAAGAAGGGGGAAAAAGGGTTGTTAAACCGTTAGTTGTTCCAGGAAGGAAGTCGGGCATAGACGTGTCGCCTGATGAGTTTAGGGCAGCGCAGGAAAAGCCCCCCTTCGCTCGTGAAGTCTTGGGAGTTGGGCAAGAGGTGGAGAGAAACAGGAGGTTAGAGGAGGTGAGACAGAATTTTTGTGAAAGGCGGGCTGTTGTTACCGAGCGTTCACCAAGGGAAGACAGGTAGGTGACCACTCAATTAAAAGGTACCGGGCATGTTATCGTGAAAACTGCCCAAATGTAAAGTGGGTCACGAGTCGCTCATGGCGAGTCATCTCGGCACCGGTAAAACGGCTGACCGAGTCTTTGATGATTTCATTGGCCGGGGGCAAGGGCAGACATAAAGCGGTTCTGCATGTCATGTGATGTGTGTCAAAGGTCAGCCACAAGAGGGGGAAGAGGATAGGCGCCTCTTAAACATCCCCCTTTAATTGACACACCATTCAGGAGGTGGCCGCCGAACTGATTGGCCCAATCGCGCCCTGTCCAAGGTGGGCGCAGGTAAGAGACACGTAAGGTTGCAAGGGAAAGTTTGCAGGAGACTAGGTCCGGTCAGAAGAAGCAATATGACAGGAAGGTGAGGGAAACAATCCCCCAAGGTGGGAGATCAAGTCCTGGTACTGCTTCCCACGGGTCACAACAAGCTGCTGAGGCCATTGGAAAGGACCATTCACCATCACTGAAAAGTCGGTCGGAATTAAACCCAATTGATGTGAATGGGAAACTAAAACTTTTTTCCATGCGAATTTTTCTCCGCAAAATATTAGCGGTGAGACTCAGCACATAGGCGCAGCAGCAATCATTGTTGAGGTGAAAGAGACACAGCAGAAGAAGGGGAGATTTTGTTACCCAAGTTTCCAGAAAAGTCATACAGGATGTGTCCCCTGTATAAGGGCTAGACATAGGGGTTCCTAGGTTTTGTTGTCGGAAGCGACACAAGCAGCCGGAAAAAGGAAAGGGAGAAATGATGAAATTCAAGAGACCAAAGACCAAAACAAAGTCAGGGGTCTGCTAGGTTTTATTGGTTCATAGGGTTTTGTCCCCAAACTTTGCGCAATCACGATCCTCTCAGTGAATTGGTCAAAGGGAGGGAAACCGGCAGTGGTCGATGTCAGACGCTGCAGAGCAAGCACTGCAGACGGTTTGGAAAGACTAGGTTCCCGTCCCATCTTAAGCTACCAGATATGTCCAAACATTTTGTTGCGGACAGATGCACAGGCGGTGGGATAGGTGCAGTATTGTTGCAGGAGCATGAAAAGGTCGAGTTCCTGTGAATATGCTAGCAGGAAGTTGACAAAGTTGAAGAAGGGTAAAGCAACTGTAGAGAAGGAGTGTTTAGCTGTCGGTGGGCCTGCAGAAGTTCCACAAATATTTGTATGGGAAAGAGTTTGTGATCGAGACGGATCATCAACCACTCAAATCCTGCAGGAGGCGCATTGAAAAACACAGAGTGCTGCGTTGGCAATGGCAAATGCAGCCCTACAGTACCGAGTGCAGTACATTCCCGGTCGACAAATGTCGGAGCTGACTATTTAAGCCGTGTAGTCTAGCAAGCTGCAACTCAGAGAAGTCAGTCATATCCAGGGTGCTTTGTTGATAATAAGTTGAAACCCGTTATTTGATTGATATGGGTTCGTTCCCAGTTGGGTAGGTTCATATTTTTTTTGTGAGACTGGTTCATATTTCTTTGTGAGACTTGTTCATGTGGATGTAGTTATGCGTGGAGCATACAGTCGCTTGTGTAGTGATGCATTATTTGCAATAAGCGAGGATGGAGATTCCTCAGTGAAGTGCATGGATCGTGATCATATTTTATTGGGGCTTTTCATAAGAATTGTGAAAAGAAATTGGCAAATCCGCAGGTAGGGGGAAATTTCATAAGTGTGCACAGAGGTCGTTATAAAATGAGTTGAAATAACGCAAGAGCGCACGTCAATGATAAACTCATGGAGTGGTAATTTACTAAATTTTAAATTTTTAACTATAAACCGTTGATTGTAAAGTAATTTCCAAACTTTGCGCGTGTAGCTGTGTGGGCAGCAAATTCGGTTGTTGTCCTTTTTGAAACCCTTGTTTGAGACAATGCGGACATGGGCTTTTGCAAGGGGGAAATTGTCACGGACAAAAAAATGAAACAACCTAACTTGGGGGAAACAACCAAAATTGGGGAATCGCCAGCCAATTTGTTCGGACCTAAGTCCAAACTCAAACATTCTAGCGTCAGAAAGACGGGCCCACAGGTCGGGTCCGGCCAATTAAGCTTAGCGGGGAGGCTTCAGGAAACGGTCTGTCCGGCTATACGGGCTAAGCAGCTTTTACCCCACGCCTCGATGTCCCAGCGAGACGAGTCGCAGAGCCGAGCTCAAGCTCATCTAGCCACTTTGTGGAAAACCAACGTCATTGTTACTCGGACGTCGAGGTGCCTACCCAGACTCAGCTGGCCATTTAGAAAATTGACCAGTGTCCACCCTTAAGCCACACCCCGCCAGTGAAGTAGGGGAAAGGGGGGGAAAGGGAGTGTGGGGGTGGGTGAAATCTAGCTAATCAATTAAATGACCATTGACCACCACAGAGATAAGGCGTGTAGACGGGACGTCATGATTTGAACTCCAATGGAATTAGAGGGAGACAACTTCGGGGATCAAGGGGAAAAATACTGACCAATGGGACTGGCCCTTGGACACGGGGTTTTAGAGCAAAAAGGAATGTGTGAGTGAGAAGAGAGGAAGAGGGAGGAGACGAACAGACAGAGAGAGAGAGAGAAGAGTTCGGGAGAGTAGGCTCTCGCCTACAGGAAGGCAGGGAGATGAGAACGAACAAGACAGGAGATGAGGAGTTTTAGGTAGTCTCTGCACGAGGAAAAGGCAGAGAGATTGAAGAGAGGGGAGAACGAGGGGAAGAACGAATAGAGAGAAAAGAGGGAAAAGAGAGGTTCTGAGTGGAGCTCTGCAGGAGAGAAGGGCAAGAGAGAGAGAGAGATGAGGAGAGAAGAGAACCAAGTTGAAGATTAGCATGAGATAGTCTGCAGAGGGAAAGGGCTGAGGAAGATGTGGGGAGAGAAAGAGAGTTGCTAATTAAAGAAGAAGAAAAGAAAAGAAAAGAAAAAGAAAAGAAAAGCAACCATGTCCATTTGATAAGAGCAACAGAAGAGAAGAGAGAGAGTGCAATGCGTTAAAGCAGGAAGAAAGAAAGGAGAACAGAAACGATGTTGATAGTCATGTTCTACCCTAACCGGGGGTTCGACCTCATACCTGGCAGCGTCACTTCGCCAACAGAACCACAGACCAACGCCAACAGTCTCACCTGACCAGGCCCATCAGACCAACACCAGTGCCGGCAGTTGGTCGTGTTGTGAAAGTGACAGTGAAAAGAAAAGAAAAGAAAAAAAAAGACAGTGAATTTGTGAATAGTTAAGATCACCTGGCCAGTAAAGTAGAAATCTATTTATACCCGGGTTAGTTAATTGTTTTTAGATAAATGATTTTGTGAAATTCAAGGAAAGAGAGAATGTTTATTTTGTTTGATTCTATAATGCATTGATGTTCTTTCTATGATCATGTATAGTAAAGTTATAGACTTTACTAGTGGTTTTATGTGACGAATGCATTTATATATGAATGAGATTGTAAGCAACGTGAGTGTGTTTTTGGCTGTGCGCTAGTCCTTCCTCCACTGACATTACACCGAGGTTGACAATGGGGGCCCGCAGAGTATTTTGTGGTCCGCTGCGAGTTCGTGACGGACGGAGTGACCCCTCCCTGTCGCATGATGTTTCGAACCGATCGCACCTAGGCTATTTGGATCCTAGTTCAATCGCCTTCTTCCCTGTGCCTGGCTCTTCATACAGCGAGGAAGAGGCGTAGAAAGGTCAAGGCTACTTAAGTGGGAATGGGGGAAAAGGTTATACATTCCTTTGAAACACTGATAAGTTTTTCCAGGAGATCTATTACTTCGCGCAAACTTAATTACAGCTGTTTATAATAACCACTTTTATTAATTCTTACAAATTTTTCGCTAAAAACAAACGAAAATTTTCATTCAAAATGAATTTACTCTATGTATGTTTAATAAAGTTCTAATTAAATAAAAGAAAGAAATCTTTCAGAGTGTTATGCCACCAGTATGGCCCTACGACTACAAACCAAGATCAAGAAGATCTCACATAAGAAATGCAATACTTTTAATTTTTTCTTTTAAGGGAGATAGTTCAATTTGGCACGTTTGTCGAATCGCCTGGGCCAAATTATCTCCCGTGCCTCCACTATGAGTTGCCGTGTACGATAAAATCGTCATTGGCAAACAAACAAACAACAACAACAAAGTTGGTTTTTTTTTTTTAAATAAAGTCTCTGATTTCTCAAACTCATGGTTATACAGCCATTTGTTCCGGATTTCTGTTCAACATGCAGCAAACACCATTTCCCCAAATGGTGCAGCGTGGAGAATCAAACAGACCGCGGCTGAGCACGTCTGTGCAGACGTCGTTGAATGATCTGTATGGATAAGAAACACAAGGTGTGGCAGCAAGAGCCGCACACTGGTTTGTACAGTTCCATGGGCATTTCCAGAAATCCCTTGTGAGTTCACATCAACAGAAAGGTCTGGTGGAACAGCTTCAGATTCACTGAATCCGTAAATCTGGCGTCAGTTCAACAGGCTCTGTTCAAGCCATAATTATGTTGATTTGACTACCCAGACAGGTTCTCTGCACAAGGGACAGTCAGCATGCAAGTACCGGGCGATCACTAGGAAACACCTCAGGACTAATAAACGTACCTCCTTTCCGTTCATGGTTGGATGATGAATTAGGATGGAGAGAACAGGAAAACCTTCATTCTGGGCCACTTTCGCCCTCAACCAGTTTTCCGGGCGAAAGTGGCCCAGAATAAAGGTTTTCCTGTTCTCTGACAAGTAAGACGTCAATAACCAAAAAATAACGATTATCTACAAACAAACATACTGTGCAGGGTTATCCGTTTTAATACTAATTTACTAAAGTTTTCAGAGAGTAGCGTAGGAGAAAGTAGCCGGGACTGAACACGCCTCATAGAGTAACGTAGGAAAAGCAGCCGTGACTGAACGCGCTTCATATACAAACGTCTAGCCTTTAATTGCTAGTTGACGGCCTACCTAAGACTTTGCACTATCCGATTACTTACCGCGTGACTGGGCATGGCGATTTTGAACCAACGCCAGTCTTATTAAATTAAGTGCAGGGCTTACAACGCAGCTCTGCCTCGTCATTTCCATTGCTGTGTTGAGTTGTGAAGTGGCATGTGTTTTCTGGAGACTTTAAAACTTTGGTTTGGATTGGGACAACTGTAGTGTGTGGACATATTTTTGCTGTGTGCGTGTTAATATTTGATATTTTTGAAAAAATAATGGCAGCACGCTACAAACATATATATTGTAGATAAATAAAAATACAATTTTTTTAACATAAAAAATAGCAAAAAACCCCCTCCCTGGGCATGGCCGACTGTTGATTTAATTTTTATTTGCAGGCGTCACTTTGTGTCGACCATGCCTTCAGGGGGAAACCCATGAGTATGTTTGCCCTGGGATTTTTTGGGTGTGGTGGCTGGCCTCTGGTCTGGAATGGCTGGCACCGGTCTTCATTCTGGATGGGGTGAACTTGACCCCCAAACCGGTCTCACTCGAAACTCGAAACTGTGTGACCAACTAATGAGGGAAGTGCAGCCCTGAACTCAGCAACTCCAAACTCCGAAAGTGTGACGCCTGCGGTGGCCAACCGACCACCAATAGCGAGTAGTTGAATTCTTATATTTAAGCTTACTTTTGGTGGTGGTGCAATCCACGCGTACAGGGAGACCACTCCATTACTACTTTTCGTGATGCAATCGATAAAGCTGCGTGCGCGACCTTTAGACAGGTGGCCGTTGTGTGCGGCGCAAATGCTGCGTGTTGTTCTGTTTAGCAGGCTGTGCGCGTAAGTATGTGTGTGTGTGTGTGTGTGTGTGTGTGTAAGTGTGTGCGTGCGTGTGTGTGTGTGCATGCGCGCGCGTGTGTGTGTGCGTGTGTGTGTGTGTGTGCGCGCACGCGTACGTATGTGTTGTGTGTGTGTGTGTGTGTGTGTGCAAGCAACGGCCAAGGCCTAACGCTCAACCTGCTACCGTTCGTGGCTGTTTGATCTGCTTAAAGCTGAAACACCAACACGGTACAATCAGCCCGAAAGGTAAAGCCTGATACACACCCACACACACACACACACATACACACAGCGTTCGCTGGCCGCTTGCCGTGTAATTATATGCTCCCTGTCAAACTACCGTCTCATTCTCACCTGTTGTTCTCTTTCTCTCTCTCTTTCTGCGTGTGTGTGTGGGGGGGTCTGGCTCTGGCTGGCCCCCATAGTAAGTAATCGGATAGTGCGCAGTCCTATCACATGATCCGCCCGGGGCCGCCGTACATGTTACATGGGTGGGCATGTGTGTGTGTGTGTGTGTGTGTGTTTTGTAAGTGTGTGCGGCGCAAATGCCGCGTGTGTTCTGTTTAGCAGGCTGTGCGCGTAAGTATGTTGTGTGTGTGTGTGTGTGTGTGCATGCGCGCGCGTGTGTGCGTTGTTCTTTGATTTAACGTCTTTTCCACTTTAAAGTGATATTAGACAGTGTAACGCGCGTGTGTATGCGTGTGTGTGTGTGATGACACACTGTCACCCAGCGCGACAAAACACAGGGCTTACACATAATGAGACGCAGCCAAGTTCATAATAGGCCACTGAAAGTAACTCGTTCTAACATCCCCAAGACTAGTTTACAGCGCTTATTTCCCTTGGACCATTTTAATGGAAGTGTATCCTGTTACCCACTTTTGAACGACTTGGTTGGTAAAGGTTAATCAAGTAACCTTTAAGTTTTTAATTAAGTTACCTCTAAGTGAGAGATTTTAATTAAGCCACCCCCAAGTTCTTAACCCCAAGTCACTTCCAAGTTTTTAATTAAGTCACTCTAAATTCTTAATTAAGTCATCCTTAAGAACTTAATTAAGTTTTAATTAAGTTACTTCAAGTTCTTAATAAGTTCTTGATTAAGTTCTTGATTAAGTCACCTCAAGATCATAACTAAGTCATTCTCTAAGTACAGCCAAGGTCTTATTTAAGTTATCTTATAATTATCAAAAAAATACAATCTATGTTTTATCTTAAATAGTAAATGCCTAATATAGTACACACACGCCTCAAAAAACGCGTCATCGTTGAGGATGTCTTGCTCAGCGTTCTCTGCATAGATCTTAAGGAAGTTCTTACATCCTAAGAAAACCGCATTGATTACAATTCTGGTCTATGGAAAATGTCTTTTATAGACTCCATGTCTTTATTTATTGACTTTATCATTTTATAATACGCCATGATCTATTTTAATTAAAAAATTTAAAATTAAGTTCTTAAAATATTATTGCATTATAAATGGATCAAAATGATGCTTTGTTATTGGCGGTTTTGGCGTGCTGTTGTCTTTTTCTGTATTTAGCGGTTCAGATTTTTTGATTGCTTTTGTTTCTGTTGCCATTGTGTATATATTTTATAGCCGTAATAACTGCCCCCAACAGCAGCAATGGCGCCAAAAATGGCAACAGTTTTTAAGTTCAATATTTCATGAAGACTTTGGGGCCCTTGTATCACATGGAGTTTTTATAGCTGGCATTGAATCAACTTGTTCTGGCGTTGGCGGTGTTATGTTTTCATGATGAGTTATATTCTGCAACATTAATTTTTTTTGTCTGTTCCACTCTGCTAATTTTTTTTCCTGCTTTAACACGCCCAGGATGAGGATGCTTTTCACTGGTCCCCACCTGGTTCAGTGTTTTCTGCTGATTTTCTGGCTTGGTTACTTTCTCCACCTGATTCAATGTTTCCTGGTTCTGATGATTTTTCCAGCTCGTTCATTTTGAAGGGAAACAAAATCTATATGATTAAAAGTTATTAATCCCATGATTAATGGCGATAACAATGTTCCAAATCTGTAGTATAGATCACACCCTAGAGACTCTAATGACTTTGTTAAAACTGGATCTTGCGTTAAATCATACGTAAGATCTTGTTCAGAATCAATGGGAGCAAATCTACTGACTAGTTTAGTGTACAAACTAAGAACCGTTTGCCCCACACTTTTCACCATTCTAGACCCCAGCTGCGCTTCATACCTGTTATGATACTTTAAAATGTCTTGCGGCGACATCTGTTGAATCTGTTCAATGCTGAATTCAGTTCCGAGGAACTGTTTTGTTTTTCCACATGCTGCCAAAGAATACAGCCTCTCCTTTTTGGGCATAATAGCTTGGTCATCAACTTGGTCATTCATAAGTTCAGGAAGGTTTAGGCTGCCTTGTAGCTGTAGGGGATCATCACTGTTCATGTTTTTTAATAATTATAATTATTTTATTTTCTAAAAATGAGCACCGAAAAAACTGTTACCAACCTTGTATACCATTTTGCTGTTATTGGAGGCCTAAGTGTAGGATACTCAATGCTTGGTAAAAGCCTGTTAAGAATTAAACCAGCAGATCTTGGCAAACTAGACTTTGAGGATTCAGCAAAGCTGATTGCTATCATGCAGCTTCGGTTGCCACGAAAGATTTTCTAGTCAAGCAAGGAATAATTCCAGACAGTAAAAATATGTAAATAAAAAATACATTTATAAAAAATGGCTTCGCTCGTAATGATGATAGTGGCGCTGTGGTGAATGCGCTTGCTTTTAGCGGAAGTAATTTCGCATTTAGTAAACTGCGGGATGACGGCGAGAGAAAAAGACATAACAAAGCTATGGAGCAACTAGCAGCTGCACAAGACGCCTATGAAAAGCAGAGACTTGAGCAGTTAGATTTTATTAATGACACACTGAAAAAAAAAGGGGCATGCAGCTTACATATTTAAAGATGTTGATCAGCAATAAAACAATATTATCTAGTAACAGGCAAAACCGGTCCAGACATGCCCCCACCAAAATTCAGTGACTTTTATCAACCATCAGAAAAACAAAAGATGCAAGAAATCGCGTTTATTGCCTTTGGTATGACCGTCGTGTATTTTGTTGCACATAATATTGGCTGAATAAAAAATGAACAAAATCTATTATTCGCCCAAAGGATATTGGAAGGGTATCACAGCAATACAAAAGCTAAGCCAAGCGGCAGGGGTCAGTGAACAAACAGCAAAGGAATGGTTATCTAAACAAGCAATTTGGCAAATTTTTACCTGCCCCTAGACGAATACAGAGACCACACTTTGTCAATATAACTCCAAACGACACCCATCAAATGGATCTTCTATATTTACCCTCTGATAGGATTAGACGAAAAAGATTTAAGTACGCACTCACAGTCATTGACATAGCTTCAAGATACAAAGATGCGGAACCATTAACACAAAAGTGCTTCTGCTGTTGCTGTCGCCATACAGCTGATATACCAACGAGGTCCGTTAACTTATCCTCGCAT
Organism: Conus ventricosus; assembly: GCA_018398815.1. Lineage (NCBI taxonomy): Eukaryota > Metazoa > Mollusca > Gastropoda > Neogastropoda > Conidae > Conus > Conus ventricosus. The sequence goes on along the minus strand of CM031602.1, from coordinate 11,987,068 downwards.
GATTCAAGTCGATGATGGAAAAGAATTTAAAGGCCAAGTGAATCAATTATTGTTAAAACATAGTTTACCATTAGAAGAGGCATTCCAGGAGTTCACAGATCACAGGCTTTAGTTGAAAACTTTAACAAACAGTTAGCCGAAAGACTTTTCTCCTACCAGTATCACAGAGAGCTTATTGACAATTCTCGCAACACAGAATGGGTTAGAAGACTGCCCTCAGTTTTGCGCGCAATGAATAATGAAGAATTTAAAGGGTTAAAACCAGTACAAGCAATCAAAAGAAAAACAATAAATGTTGCTGAAGGAGAGTCTTCATCCAGCAAACTATTACCATTTGGATTGAAAGTAAGGTACCTTTATTTACCGGGGAAGCAGAAGGGGACACTCGCATCAGGGCAACCGATCCAATTTGGAGTATTGATCCATATGAAATCAAAAGAATTGTAAAGATGAATCCGCCCGTGTATTATTTACGAGAAACTGACACAACAAAACAGCCAGCTCCTCAAAGATCTTTTGTGAAGGAAGAACTGCAGATAATCCCGCCAGACACAGTTCCGCTTTAATTAATTTACGTAAACATATTTTGGTTTAAAATGGAAGGCCAAAGGAAGCGCAGAACGAAACAAGAATGTAAAGGAAGAGACCTTGAAAATGATACGGAATCATTTCATGCGTGTAATGCTATTAAGGAAACATTTTCGGGGATTAATCAATGCATGCTAAATCATCCAGATCGCCTACAACTCAAACCCCCAAATTGGGAAAAAGAATATCTTGAAATAATAAAAAAAATTCGAACGCATCAAGCAAACATGAGAAAAGATTTAAATGAATTGGATGAAGCTATGATTGATCTTATAATAAAAGTTGATGAAAAATATAAAACCCCCTGTTTATGCGGTCCTCCAGTGCCCGATTGCATATGAAAACTCCGGATTAACAAACACCCGTTTTGTGTTTGTTCTATCTAATGATTTCTTTGTTACAACTGTTGTGTTGATCTCATGTAGATTAGATCGCAGTTTTACGTTGTCATGATGAAAAGTCTTATTGCCAAACAATGCTTCTTTGTAGTTGTCATGTGATATGTTTGACTGCACAACGCTGCGAGATATTCCCTTTGCTTTCTTAATGATTTTCTCCTGGCTCGAAATACTGTACATTTTTGACCTTAAACCAACAAACTCCTTAATCACCTTTCCAGATAATTCATCCTTCATCTTTCCTAAAACCTTCTTGTTAGTAATTGAATGCAAAGGAGAATCTTTAGGGTAATCGGGCGTGTCATACCATCCACTCGCTCCTTTAGCTACTTCGGTTTCCATGTCTTTATAGATGTCTTCAGTAGGGATATCTATAACAAAACTATCTGTATCTGTGTAAAGTACTCTGGACTCTGGATACGAAGGTTTAAAGTAGTCATAAAGAAACTCTAACATCAAAAGCTTTGATAATTCTAAAACAGTAAACCCAATAAATACAGGTTTGTCCAATTTGACTTTCTTTTTTTTCATCATTATGCCAAAAAGCTGATCATGAAATCTTCTGAAGTCCTGATAATTAGGTTTTGAAGTCAGCTTAATTGCTTCGTTCTCTCTGGTGACCAATCTAACATCTTTACGCTTGTGCGGATTCTCCATAGTCTTTCCGAAACAGCTGTTATGTCATCAGCTTGAAAAGTCTTTTTCTGAGCATCTGTGGATTTAGTTCTGAGATCATGTGTTCTTCATGATGTCTGGTTTCAGAACTGTTCTTGATCAAAAGCAATTATAACATTGAACAGCTGTCACTCAACCCATGTCTTAAATAAAATTGTAGAAGTCTGTAATGACAGAACATAAATTTTTTTATATGCCCCGAAGAATTAGGCACAAGTTTAGGCCTCTCTTGATCTAAAAAAACATCTTTAACTATCGCTGCTAATGATAGTCATTATGCAGGTCTGGCGTTCAAGAGGATATTCTAAACAACTTCTAGAATGAACCACGCTGCTGATCAGGCGTTAAACTGCCCAACACTTAATGCTATTGGAATATTATTCGTATCGCCGCTGTGTACATTTTAAAGTTACGTAATGAAGTGATTGCGCCATTGCCATCCATACAATTGTTAGCATCAAACTACATAAGAAAGTTAGACCTTTTACTGGGATCAAAATCGTCAAGTATTTTGTTTGCTTTACAGTAATGATAGCGACGTCCATACTAATTCCTCCACGCAACCCCGATTTCAATCATCTGAATCATTGTAGGTCAGACAATAATCCAATCTGTACTCCAGAACACTTAATAAAGCGTCCAACTCATCCCGGGCGCAGAAATGTAATGCGCGGGATCCAGCTAAGAATGTTTCATGCAGTCTATCTATGTTTTCAAAAATATCCGCCAACAAACATAAACTGCCCTAAATATGAATAATGAAGTCTCCCATCGTTTACAATCAACGTCTGCCACGCATCTTGAGCATCTGGTAATCGAGTCGCTGAAGACCTTTCCTCTAAGAACTAGAAAATAACGCGCCTTTAGGAGGAAGTGGTGTCCTCATCAAACCTTTCCCACTTTCATGTACTCAAGGGTAAACACCCCCCCTTAATTATTTCTTAACAAGCGATGGTCAAAAATATCTTCTGTTATTGGGCGACTTTAAGGACAAAGCCCAGTGACACCTAATGAAACCCATCAATTGTTGCATTAGAGTCATTAAAAAGACATGTTATTAAGATAATAGCCCATGTAATTTTCTGATGACAGTGCAATGCATGCACCCTGAAGGCGTTTTGGTAACTGCTTGCAATATAAGATAGAGTCGTAACCCTCAAGATATTAAAGAAGATGGGCCAGCTCCATGACTTTGGTTCAAACTTTAGTTGAAGAATGCATTGTTTTGGCCAGCTCCTCTGAACTTTACGCGCTTGAGAACAAGGTCTCTTACTGTTGGATTCGCTGTTAGAGAGCCAAAAACCACAAATCCCACACTGATGGCTGAGGCATACTGTGATGGTCTTCAGGCGTCAATAAGAATTTCAGATAAATTCAGATTAATAGAACAGTCATTGCGCACTTGCTGCAGCGCTGTACAAATCTTCTAGCCCATTTGGCCTCTTAAAATTCTGGTGCTGAATGGGCGCCATCCGACCTGACAACAATGAAGGCAAATGAATCAAATCTGATGAATACTCATTAATACTGTTTTTCGATTTTAGTGGCGCCTGCCCTTCATTAATGAACAATGAGTGAATTCGAATCTGCAAAACAACATATGGAGAAGTGCAGTTTTTCCAGTCTTTAAAACTACTTAGATCCAGAGGGCGTAATTAGATTCTGTATACAGTCTACAGAACTTTTACAATGTTCTTATGTTTCGCTCGCGCTTGAACTGATGGCAATTCTTTGTTAAACATTTTCTACAGAAATCTTGTTTTGCCATGATCTTTGAAGTATGCGGGCATTTGTCACACATTGTTCGTATCAATTGAGTAATGCGGTAGCCCTGTTGGCGAGACATAGGATAACCCAACATGATTTGTCTGGTTCGCCTATTGTTGGCTGTTCTTGGACACTTTACTTGTCGCCAAATATGTTTCCCTCTCCCATGTGGTAAACATTAACAGTTGTATTGGTTTGTTTGTTCTTCAAACTGATCAATTTGGTCTCACTAACAGGAAAGGATATTCCATTAAAGTTAAGATCTTAGTTGTATTGCCGATAGTTTAGTCACTCCACTGCGAGTTCGCGACATGAGCCGTCCTGTGCAAGAAACCCCCAAGAAACATATAGACTTCTTAAATCTTATGTTTAAACAGCTCTCTTGAAACCAACACACGAGTACGAATGTAAGCCTTGCTAACAACGGTGCATACATAGCCTTTTTTAATCTAATCCTCAAGACTTCGCCTCTGACCACCAGAGCCTCTCATTTTATCTTCTCATCGCAGCGTCAAACTGTGGCAAGCAGATCGACAGCCCAACCGGGATGTTTAGACAATATGGAAAGAAAATCTATCAGTAAAGTTTAACCCATACTTCTAGATTCTTCATTTATTGGATACATCGACGATTAAAACAGCTAACATTACTTTTTAACCGTGGGTTCTATTGTAGTATGCCTGGAACATTGGAGAAATAGCATGAACCACGCTTTCCTGAACGTATGTTGGGTCAATGACTATCCAAAATCAATATCATTCAGTGCTCAAAGATAAACGCTCTCCTCGTGTGCAAACCTTCAAAAAATTCGTCTTGTCCTTCATATATCTTAAGCCATCAGTCCTTTCTTTTCTAAGCACGTTTACCTTATTTAAATTAAAAAAAAATAATTAATCAGAACCAAATCGACGGACTTTTTCTGCGCTTGGACTCATAAACTAAAGTATAAACACCTTTTGGGGTTGATAATGTGAGCTGTTAAGAACAGAAGATTAATGTTTCGTTACTTTTATTAAGCATACATTTTTATCTGCTCGCGTCTGGCTGTTGAAAAAAGTTGTCCTCGCCTTATACGTTGGAAGATCAACTTTGGTACTTTTGTATTCATCAAAATCGCCAGTTAACATTTAAATTCCATAAATAAAACATCCGTGATGTTAGAGTCCACTAGTGGCTTTATTTATTGTCATTTTTTAAACGAGCTAAGTTTAGCTTAATTATTAGTTAAACCATACTGAGTGCTTTGGAGTTTGAGTTTTATTATTTTGCTAGCAGCACCTACAGCTAATGAACACAGGCCGAGAGCTAAAGACAAACCGCCAAGAGTTAAAGCTTCGGGCGCCCTACTCCTGAAACTAGAGACCTACACTCGTTCCTGCTGATAGGTGCACTTATAGTCGATGCTCCATTATTAACAGAGGTTAACAGCATTAAAGACAGCAGAAAACTTCCGTTTTTGGTTTTGCTGTTTTTGAAAGGTCCTGCTCTAGTTTTTTGTTGCATTGTGATAATGTTTGTTAATCAGAAGTTTTTATGTGAGGCTTTCTACTATCCCTTCTTTTGGCGGACTGAAGGCACATTTGGATAAACCGAACAGAACATGCTTTTATCATAAAAAAAAATAATTTAGTATTGTAATATCTTGTTAAATCTGTTTATTTTCCATTTCAGCTGCGCATCATATATTAAAAAACAAATTAACATTAAGCGTTAATCGGCTTTCTTCTTCTTCATCAATTAGAATGTTATAACGTCCTCTCACATTCTCCCGCTCCATGAACTGATTCTCCACCGTTGGACCTAGGACCCCCCCCAAAACCCATAAACCGTAAATTTTGTTGTTAAATAATCATCAAGTCTTACGCTGAGAAGGTGTAGATCTTTTAGCACAATTCAACTGTCGATTTCTACACTCCCACCTCCAAACTAGTTTTCTAATTCATCAAAATGCTGATAGGTTTAAGCCCGCTAGCATAGATTTGGATAGGACAGCCCTCACTCGAACATTGTACTTTCGTTATTTTTGGATGTAAAAAACTAACACTTTCCTCTTATGAATGGTTCTTCATCTTCACACAGCAATAAAATACCTTTAAGCGATCATGCTGAGACGCTTAAAACTAGAAAAAAAAAAAATAAAAAAAAAAAATTTCCTATAGTGTCTGCCCTGCTTCGGGCTAGGATTATTTTGTATGGATGAATCACTCTTTCGTAATATATTGCTAAATTTACTGATATTGTTGTACAATCGCTTGCTAAATTAGGTTGCTAACAACGTCAAACACTAACGAGATTCAGAAATGCTGTACTTTGCTTCGGTTCTGATGAATTGAAATAACCCGTTGTAAACAATAAAAGTTAGATCATAAGACAATCTTTCTTTTAATGCTCCTTGAAAGTAATGGCGCATGCGCTATTAACAACTCAAAATCCTAAGGAATGAAAAGCGATTTCCAAACGCAAAAATTAACAGCCACAGAATTTTTGCGTCTTTAGTATCTGCGGCACCTATTCTATGTTTTAGTGCTTCTTCATTTCTATTCCTTGAAATGCAAAGTCAGCCCTATCATTCCCGGTTAGCCATAGATCAGATAGGTAAAAAAAATGTCTGCATTGTGTAAAAGAAAAATTTTTCTTTCCCCTCAAGTTTATAAAATTTTCTTAACGATTGCCCCCCCAAGGTTCTGTACAACTGTCCTGTTTGGTCTGTTTGTTGATCGTACGCTATTTGAAAGTAAGACGCGCAGAGCTGGCACAACACGCATTTGCCCTAGGTCTGGAAATTTTGACAGTAAGAATTAGATCTGCATCAAGAGTAGTGGATTATTTGGAACATGTAAAAGTCCGCTTATTTCCTTCACGCCAAAGGGTTTCTTTCAGTCTTCTATTCGTGTTAAGAATCGAGCCATGTGCTTGTGACATTATTATAAAGCAAAATAAAAAGTTAATTATTTCAAACATGCAGAATTGAAGAAGAATCGAAAGATTATGATTTTTGACCCTGGATACACATGAGTGAAATGACTCCTTTGGTACAACAACGCTCGGGGCTCTCTTTTGCGCGTGAATTTAACAGAAGTAAGTCCAGATCATTATCCCAAAGTTTAGGCCAAGAACCTCCCGAATTATAGACCCTAATGATATCGAAGTAAAAATATGACCATTTGATTGTGAGGATCGACCAAGGACAACTCGTTTCAGCAGTACAACTAAAAAAGACCCATCAAAGTAGTTTTTAGCCTTGGGTCAATCAGAAATAGACACCTGACGATCGTACAAAATCGCCTTGGATTGCTAGACCAAAATTAGATAGGATGCAGTTGCTAACTTCAAAACACACTGCAGCACTCCCCGACAGATAACCAAAAGCAAAAACATGGAACATAAAGAATAAATCAATCAGCCGGAGAATTATAAATTAATAGAAGGCAGAATCCATTTTTCAGAAGAAACAGCGTTAAAGACTATACACTACACGCCGCTACCCATGCAGAACTAACGGCCCTTTAACATGCTTAAGAACCATCAAGGCGAATTAACAAACAATTTAGTCAAAACTAGGTGACCTAGATGGGCAATATAAAAAGAGAAAAAGAAAACTCTTGAGGCTTATGACGCGCAACTTAGGTCCTGATATTTAAAGAAAGAATAACCCAAGACTAAAGATCTTGAACAAGAGAGATCAGCAAGACTAGAACGCTGACTACTAACCGAGACCAATTACAACTCAAGTGATAGAATAAAGAAACTAACCGGAAAATTTTCTAATGAAGACACAACTCTAGCAGACGAATACGAACGCTGTTTAGAGAGGCACGGCTCACATTAGCAAGCGTTATAACGGCCTTAGGATTTGCAATAAGTACACGGTGTTGGCTATTACAGGGCGGCGGTGGCCAAAGTTCATATACCTCCCGCCTTCGCCCCCAACACCACCTGATAAATACATGGTAAAAACACAGCTTGATCATCTTTGCGGATTTAATTAAAAAAATTAGCTAGTAAAGCGTGACGCTTTACAGGAAGATTGGAGTATTGTCAGCGGCTTTTTGTCTAACTGCAAGCAAAGTAGTTGGCTTTATGGCCGAGCACTTATGTACATTAGTCTTGTAATAGTTGGTTACTATTTATTAAGATAAAGACCAAGTAATCCTATTCCAATAATCCATAACCATGCAGTCTTTTCATATTCATGGTCATCGCGACAGAGTCCGCGAGCTTGCTGAGTCCTTCAATGACTTTGGGGTTTGGACTTTCGGGATTGATGACTTAATCTTGGTGTTTCTTTTATTAGTTTGTAATATTACTGGCTCAGAATTTAATGTCGTTTTTTCCCACCTTCTGTTCATTGCCTGCTATAAGAATTTCATTATAAAAGTTTTAAAATATTGTACCTATCTGGAGTCTGAGGTCAGAAGGCAGCATTTATATACCAGAGCCAACACAAATGTCACTTTCATCTTGCGTATGTAAAACATGTTGGTACCTTTGAATACTTAAGGTAAATCATCTGTAGAATTAATGCGTCCTCTAAATTTTGCTAAGTATTTGGTTTTTTGTGCGTCAAAGCCAGTTAAGATCAGTTATGCTTGATCTGCCTGTGCTTGCGAACCTATCAAAACAACCTCAAACGAAAGTACGAATAGAGTCGTTGATTCGTTCTATTCCGCCCTAGTTAGGCCCAAGAAGTGTCTAAGAATAAATGTTGTCCATGCTGTTTTATGCTCTTGCTGTAGGGACCCAGCCTCAACCGATTGTTCCAAAGAGACAGATTTGAAAGGAGTGATGCCAGTCATATTTATACTTTTCTTGCGTGCCCCGAAAATAAGGACGCCAAGTCCATGATTATGATCCAACTTGTCTAAAGCGTGCTTGATGTTATATAGAATTCGTTTACAGATCCTTTCAAAAGCCTTCATGTCTAATCTCATGCTGAGTGATTAAACTTTTTGTCATTTGGTAATGGGGCCTTGCAGTTCAGTCAAAATACGTCCTGAAGTGTAATTGAAATGACATCTGTACACTTGACCACACCAAAAGGATCATGTGAATTAAATGAACAGCATACGACACTCACAACCCCAGTTGATGCGCAAAACACAGCAAAAGTTTAACTGGTTCTTATAAAACTGCTCGATACTAAACCACGCTTCTTGATGTGGTTCGTTTCAATAGGGGGTTAAGAAAGCACTCAACGGGAGTCCTCCACCTTTATGAAAAGAGCAGTCCTGTGTCACAGCAATGGTCAAGAGTATCAGTTCTATCATTTAAGATTGTAGTGTCGGCCAACAAATAAATTGCGCCAGTAAATTTGAATGCACTCATATTTAATTCGATAAAAAATGTTTGTTAACAATACAACCAAACAGTCTTACTCCGTTTTAGTAACAGCTGATGAAAACGATTGCAGAACCAAAATGTCGCACTCCAAGAAATATTCTACAAAGTCGGTATGGTTCAATAAAGTGAATCAAAGAAGAATAAAAAGATTCAAAAAATTTACAAAACAGGGGCCCAAAGTTTAGCCATTAACAATACCTGAGGTATATTACGGGTTTTGCTCACTAAAAGAATGCCATATGAGTAACTTCGCATACACTCAAACTTAACAATGCGAATCTAAAAACAATGATAACATTCAAGCCTGAAGAAGAAGTAGGTACTAAATCTGATAAAGAGTCTACATAAATGTTAGCTATACAGCAACAAATATAGATTAAGAGTACACCAAACAAAACTACTTATGAGGGAAAGTCCGCATCAAAAAAATCTTGGCATTACATTCATAACTCTATGTTCATTTGGATGATGCTGGAGCACTGATGAAACCATATATGACTGAAGGCCCTCAACTGTTTTAAGAGCTCTTCCTTCCGGAAATCTGCATATTGGCGATTATGAAATTCTACAATTCCCTAATTTACAGTATAAAGGATTAGTTTGTGGAGGGTTGGATCATTTAATATAAAAATCAAAGACAAAGCGGGTAAAGTTGTAAAATGTGAAAACCTGCACAATGTTTTGGAAATAAATAATACTTACTAAAAAATAATGTCCGCGGGGCCAGAAGAACCGGAGTTACATTAGCACCTGTAAGGTGTATAACCTTAGAATTTAAAAAGACCTTGCAGACGTTGCGGACTTTGAACAGAACGGTGAGATGGGCGCTTTGTATGGTTTGAGTACACTAAAGATGGTGATTATAAACGCAAAGAGGTTGGCGACAGCAAAAGTTTCCTAACTAGAACAACTGCGCAATCTAGAGGCAAATAATGTTGGCCAGTATGAATAAAAATAGTTCGAAACCTGACCTCAAATGGCACTTAGAACCATATTTAGAAGGGACATAAAATTTGAATTCATAAGCCCCTTTACATATTTTAGCCGCCAAAAAAGTTTCAGAAAAGCATTCAACTCTGGCCTTTACATGTAAGTCTTATGCCGGACGACAATAGTCGGAAAGAAATTGAAATAACGCCGTAGGGGAAAAAGCAGTACATCCTCCACAGAAAAGAAACAGTTGTAAAAAAAGCTTCTACAAAATTACAGTTCTTCCAAGCAGAAAATTAGGAGACACGTTCACAATGATATTTGAAATTTCTGTCTTAAAGATGTGGAGAAGGATGGGGTTGTGGGCGTTAGTGATGACCTTATAAAAGGAATTAAAAATTAGCTGGCAAAACTTAGACGTTAAACGCCTTAACGTTACCATCGTCGTTCTTCACAATGGCGAGGATATTAAGATCATAAAACAAGCAACAAAATCAATGTTGACTTAAATAGAAACAATCTTACAGAACTAAATTGGATTAATCTTACACATTTAGGCCTCATAGGGTTTTATTATACTGAACAAGTTTTGACGGAGAGTATGATAAAAATAATAACTGGATTAGATTAAACTCTGTTATAAAACTATGGAGCAGTTAAACTTTATGACAAAAACTCCTCATTGCTCATTGATTTGTGGGCAGACTGGTTGTGGAAAAACAATATTTATCCTCGACCTGTTACAAACAGTTTATCGTTATAATTTAATCATATTGTGGTTTTCTGTCCAACACTTAAATGGAACAAAGCATATCATGATAGAAGGTTTATATGGACAGATGATGACATATATTTAGTTAATCCTAGCAATAAACTGAGTGAGTGTTTAGAACAGTTTTATAGGCTGTTTGAAGGAACGCAGACACTATTTATTATAGATGACTGTTCGGCAGAAAGAGACATAGTTAAAAAGAGAAACACTTTGTCGAAACTAGCTTTCAGCGGAAGACATGCAGGGATAAGTGTGTGGATTTTATGCCAGAAATATAACTCGGTTTTAAAAGACTTTAGAGAACAGTTAAAGACTGTAGTTTTATTTCACATGAAAGACAGAGACTCATTTGAAGAATGTTTGCGCGAAAATGATGTTATTGAAAATGACCAGGAAAAACACAGGATTAAGCAAAAATTAAAATCTGAAAAGTTTAGTAAATTAGTATTGAAAACGGATAACCCTACACAGTATGTTTGTTTGTAGATAATCGTTATTTTTTGGTTATTGAAGTCTACTTGTCAGAGAACAGGAAAACCTTTATTCTGGGTCACTTTCGCCCGAAACTGGTTGAGGGCGAAAGTGGCCCAGAATGAAGGTTTTCCTGTTCTCTGATGGGGTGGATCCACTGGGATCTCACGAGAACTAAACTCTCCAGTCTTGGCGGTCGGTTAATGTGTTACTCGACCTAAAATATTGACTAACTTTGTCACTGGTCCCTTTTTGACTTAATTATCAGTGCCAAAGTGTCCTAGCGCAAATAATGTTGATAACGTTGTTAGTAGGCTACTGCATTACTAACAGTTCTTGGAAGAGCGTCAACAATCGCACACACGCACATTACCCACAAATGTAAAAACTCTATTATTATTATTAGGGTTTACAAAATGGGTCTAAAACTACTGGTGGATTGAACTCGCTTTCAGCCAACGAGTTTTCAGTTGCCAAGTCAGACTGCAGTTTGACAGTCAAGCCCATAATATAGTCCGTATGGTGAGTGTGTCCCTTTGACCGTTTATAACCTGCTGCTGGATGCCAGCAGCTCTTATTGTGAGCTGGTCGGATCATTGACTTTCCTCCTGACTGCTCTGTTCATGGCAAGAGGATGATCCCTGATCTACCGACAGACTACAAGCTCAGCACCTCTCCGTCTTTTCTGCAACGCTGTGAAGACATTAGGATGGGCATTTCAGAAATTCTTTGCAAATGCTGTGTTTAAAAGACTCCACTTTATTGATTGTTCTGGGATAGGCCCCACTCTTCATCAGGTCAGTTTGTGAACTAACACCAAATGTCCTTGAACCAGAGGCCTCACATTGTGTCAGTCAATGTTTTGATTCAATTTGAAGAAAAGCTAGATGCATTTGAATTCAAAAGAAAATCAGGTTAGCTTCTGGTTGAAGGAAAGCGGTTGCGTCTATGTTAACTTGTCTCAGTTTAGTCCGAGCAATGCAGAAGTTTACTGCAGCTCAAAAGGAAACAGTCCCAGGCTTAGTCCCAGAGGAGTTGGCCCCAGTTGATTTTATTATTTGAACCGCACCTGTGCGAACATAACTACTTTGGGGAAAAAATTGTGCTTGTTTCAACCTTCGTATCAAGAATCACCTTTCTGTTGGAACTCTTACTGCTTACTGCAGCTAGAGATATATGACCATTTTTTGTACCGGTAGTTGACAGAGGTGCAATTGTAGGTGTGATATAGCTAACCATGTCGCATCTCTTTCACACTGGACTCGCACATTTTTTGTACCGGTAGATGACAGAGGTGCAATTGTAGGTGTGATATAGCTAACCATGTCGCTTCTCTTTCACACTGGACTCGCACATTTTTTGTACCGGTAGATGATAGAGGTGCAATTGTAGGTGTGATATAGCTAACCATGTCGCTTCTTTTTCACACTGGACTCGCACTCACTTTTGCCATGCCTTCTGAACGCCCATGGTCTCTGGACTGTGGACCACACTTCCACACCCGCAGTCGATCAACAACGAAAAACTATTAATTTTTGGCACTCTCTTCTGCCTGCGGAAAGCGTGTAACTGGAATGATTTCATCGCTGTCACCGGCCGAGACGTTACAGATCGTTCTGTCAGCATTATTACGGTAGCAGCCATAATTAGCAAAATATTCCACAACTAAAGGCATGCTAGTGGGCGGGGCGGAGGTGGTGGGCACGGGGGGGGGGGGGGGGGGGGAGAGTTTGGGGGAGCAAATGGATGAGAATATTATCCGATGCTCGCACAAACAATATAATAAACTAATTTCAATCCTATCACGTAGGTGAAGTGACCAAAATAACCCCTTTGCTCTGAACAAAAAAAAATAATGATGAGATGAAAGCATTATACACATGGTGAAAAACAGTTTTGTCATAGATCTTAGAAGGTTCTGATTTCACACACACACACACACACACACACACACACACAACACACACACACACACACACACACACACACACGACAAACCGGAATATCTCAGATGTGTTGTATGGTCAACGTTCGTGTCATCAATGGGAATTGTGAAGATGTGTACCAAGTCAAGCAAAATCGACGCAACATATGCCCATTTACGGCTGCGGGTAGTGTGTGTGTGTGTGTGTGTGTGTGTGTGTGTGGTGCGTGCGTGCGTGCGTGCGTGCGTGCGTGCGTGCGTGCGCGCGCGCGTACATGCATGCGTATGTGTGCGTGTGTGTGTGTGTGTGTGCGTGTGTGAAAGCACATATGCGCGCGCGTTTGTGTGTGTGTGCGTGCAAGCGCGCACGCGTGTGCTTTCGCGCATGCAAGCGTGCTGCAGTGGGTAAGGGGGTGAGTGAGCGAGTTGAGTGAGTGAGTGTGTGCGTGAGGGGGCGGGGAGAGAGAGAGAGAGAGAGAGAGAGGCCTGTAATAAGGAAGGTATCAACAGACACGTACGTAGACTGCACAAACAACGTCAGTAGGCCAGCATCGTTATTTTCAATTTAAGGTCGATCTGCAATTCTTCTTGCACGAGTTTCATTAATACTGTCATTCAGTGAAATATGTGTGTGTGTGTGTGTGTGTGTGTGTGTGTAATCAGGTATTTATCTACACCACTCGAAATTTGAGTGAGCGAGTGAGAGAGAGAGAGAGAGAGAGAGAGAGAGTGTGTGTGTGTGTGGTTTGACAGTGAGTGCTGCGACTTTGGCTCGGGAAAATGAGTACACGAGGCTGTTGTAACGCTGCCAATTGTACTTAAGTCTCATGGGTCTGAGATGTTCTGTGAATCGGTCGCTGAAGGTACGGTGAGTTTTACCACCATACATTTCAGCACACTGAATAAGTGATATATACCAGATTAGAAGAGTGACAGGGTCGCTCAGCCAAGCAGACATGTTGACTGGTAACTCTGCCAAACACAGGTAAAGGTGGTTTGAAGAACGCGCTTTGCAGTAATGGGTCACTCTATTTCTCGTGCTTTACAGTATTGGGTCACTCTATTTCTCGTGCTTTGCAGTAATGGGTCACTCTATTTCTCGTGCTTTGCAGTAATGGGTCACTCTATTTCTCGTAAGGGTCAAGACAAACTTTTTCCCTTCGATCACCAGGTTATCCAAAACCATGGTGACTGCCTTTCTCTTATCTTTGATTTGTGAAAAGGTTTTTCTAACTCCCCAGGAGAAATCTTCACTGATAAAAATATCAGACCCTTTTAACTTGCGCTTTCTCCTAATGACTTGCTTGTTTGACTTTATAAACTTGCCCTTACAAAAAGCACATCTTGCGACGACGGGCGCCTTCGGGTTTGCACTCTGTGTAATCATTTCTTAAGATTGAATACTCTTCTGCTTTTGCCTCACCCCTAGGAAAGGTTATTGACAATCGTGCACACCGACTGTTAGTCATGCATTCACGGTCAAACCAATTTTGTTGCTTCTCTTTACTCGTAAGAATTGTCTTCCTCGTGCATTTTCCAGAAAGCAACAGTCCTTTGCTAAATTTTCTGTGGGCAGAAGGTATAATTTCCGTTACCAAGCTTTCTGTTTGTCCAACAGTGTCTGGCTGCATCACACCTTAGCTATGTCACGATTTCTGGAGTAAAATCTTCTTGCAAAATTGTAGGCGAAAAAAAAAATGAGGCTAACAAACTCACATTATTTCTCGTGGCTTGCAAGTCATTGTCATGGATCCGGCCAGGTACATATTGGCTGTTGTCAGTACTGACAGTCACACTGGAATTACATCTATGCGAATCCGGCACACAACTTTCCCTGTAACACTGTTACCTTTCTTTTTCTCCTCCACACGAGGCCGAAAACCAGTCAGTGGCAGACAATCTGTCAATGAGCGCACGTGTTTCTCATATTGCACGTGCTCACCGGGTTGCTGTCTCCGACTTCCGAGGCCCTAGTCAGTGCTCACAACTTCACAAAGGACAGCCGGGTCGTCAGTGGGAGTGCGTTCTTCCGGCTGAGTAATTATTTCGCTGACGTCACCACTCTGGAGGTTTTCCTGTCTCGTGCTGACCTGTGTGAACTGGCAAATACATGTGTAGCTGAGCAGGGAGGATATCCGTTTCCTTACCCCCCCCCCCCCCACCCCCCGTGTTGCTGGCACGTCCTTGCTGGTGGGGTAACCTACCCTGACAGTGGGAGTCGCCTCTCCACGGGGGGTTGGGGGGGGGGGGGGGGGGGGGGAGGGGGGAGCCTGGGACCGGGATCGTCGCTGGTTCCCCGTCTGGAGAGCTGCTTTTTTTTATGTCGATCAAGAAGAAGATTGCTGGGAGCGGATGCCGTTTAACAACTTGCCAGAATGGAGATATGATGTGCCTGTCACGACCAGTTGGTTGCCTCTGAAATAGCCTGCACGTGCGGCAGTCGCGATGACGGTTGTGCAGTCGAGTAGTCAGACCCCCAGCTACCTTGACGCCCTTTTGCTTCAGCTTTTCTCTTACTGTAGAAAGGATATCCATTTTGCCACCCCACCTAGCCAGTGTGGCCATAGTGGGAGGTGGATGGCCGCTGCCGTTGTTATTGGGAGAACCTAGACGATGTACATGCATGACATCCTCACGTGTCCATGTTTTGACTACAACAGTATCCTGCAGTACGTCAACAATCTTTCTTGCACACGTTTCATTGATCTCATCGGGAGAAACGGAAATGTTGAAAAAAATAAAAATCAAATTGTCTCTCCTTAAAAATGATACCAGTTTGTCAGCATTATTGTCCAAATCTTTACAGAAAAAAAGGCTGTCTATCCTCTTTCCAACCCTTTGTGAGTAGTTGATTGCGTGGTTACCATAAATCAAGATAATTTTCCTGTGGTTGCATCCATTTCATGCATAGATTTTCAAACTTGTCATTCACTGCTTCCAGAGAATGTTGAACCTTATCAAGTAACTGATCAGTCATCGTTTGAAACGATGATGAAATTATTGGTAAGACTTCCTTTTTTTTCTTCTTCACCAGCTTGTCAAACAGTCTGTTTTTTTTTTTCGCCCCAGATCTTCACCTGTTCCAGGGTCGGTCTCAACATCAATGGCACACAGACGCACTTGCATCAGGAAAACTGTCAAAATCACACCGTCCTGTCAAAATCACACCGTCCTGTCAAAATCACATTATCCTGTCAAAATCACACTATCCTGTCAAAATCACACTGTCCTGTCAAAATCACACCGTCCTGTCAAAATCACACCGTCCTGTCAAATTCACACCGTCCTGTCAAAATCACACCGTCCTGTCAAAATCACACCGTCCTGTCAAAATCACACCGTCCTGTCAAAATCACACCATCCTGTCAAAATCACACCGTCCTGTCAAAATCACACCGTCCTGTCAAAATCACACCGTCCTGTCAAAATCACACCGTCCTGTCAAAATCACACCGTCCTGTCAAAATCACACCGTCCTGTCAAAATCACATCGTCCTGTCAAAATCACACCGTCCTGTCAAAATCACACTATCCTGTCAAAATCACACCGTCCTGTCAAAATCACACCGTCCTGTCAAAATCACACCGTCCTGTCAAAATCACACCGTACTGTCAAAATCACACCATCCTGTCAAAATCACACCGTCCTGTCAAAATCACACCATCCTGTCAAAATCACAAAATCACACCGTCCTGTCAAAATCACACTATCCTGTCAAAATCACACCGTCCTGTCAAAATCACACCGTCCT
This sequence comes from Conus ventricosus, assembly GCA_018398815.1. Taxonomy (NCBI): domain Eukaryota; kingdom Metazoa; phylum Mollusca; class Gastropoda; order Neogastropoda; family Conidae; genus Conus; species Conus ventricosus. The sequence goes on along the minus strand of CM031602.1, from coordinate 11,970,451 downwards.
GTCAAAATCACACTATCCTGTCAAAATCACACCGTCCTGTCAAAATCACACCGTCATGTCAAAATCACACTATCCTGTCAAAATCACACCGTCCACTTGTGCTCTTCTTGCTCGTGTTGCGGTGTTCGTCGAAACATGAAGGCAAAAAAAAAAAGCCACAAAGGGTCTACAACAAGCACGGAAAGTTGTATTTGCTACTGGCATTGTGTTCATTTTCTTTAGGAACATAACGATCAACTTTGATTCCTCACAAACTGAGTAATCAGTAAAACACACACACACACACACACACACACACACACACAAATAATTAACAAGACAGCTTTCGAATCATGTCCTTCAAGTTTCCTGACATTTTCTCAGAGAGAGAGGAGGGGAGCTTGATGCTGACATACTTTTATCGGCAATTACAGCATTAATGCAACTGGTGTACAAGTGACTATAAAATAGCGTTAATAAAAACAACATACAAAAAATGATAGAGTAGCGTAATAAAAAGCTTGGAGTTCAGAAAGAATGGGGAGGGGGGGGGGGGGGGGGGGGTAGAGAAAGAGAGAGAATTATGAAGAGACAGATAAGTGTCCCTGGTATCATCCTTATTGTTTTTCCCCTGATTGAAAGAATAGTTGAGACAACAAAAAGACATAAAACGAGAATGCACACGCTTGCTTGCTCATGTGTGTGTGTATGTGTGTGTGCATGGGCGCGCACGTGCGCACGCGCTGTACGAGAGAGACAGAGAGAGAGAGAGAGAGAGAGAGAGAGAGAGAGAGGAGAGAGAGAGAGTGTGTGTGTGTGTGTGAGAGACAGAGTATGTATGTACGTGTGTGTGTGCGTGTGTGTGTGGTATGCGTGTGTTTGCGTGCAAACTCATGTGCGCTTTTGTGTGTGTGTGTGTGTGTGTTAACTACACCCTTTTTCTTGTGTTTTAACAGTCTTTCTATAGGCTACACGGAGCACTTAACCAGATGCTAACGTGGCGGTTTACCACGACGACTACACTAGCATCATGCACTGCGGAGGACAATATGCAAAAGTGTAATATCTCTCCTTTCAAAAAGCTGAAACAGAGTGTGTAGCATGACAGAAATCAAGCGAAACACACACACACACACACACACACACACACACACACACACACACACACACACACACAGCAGACAGACAGACAAACAAATAGACATGTGCGTGTGCGTGCGTGTGTGTGTGTGTGTGTCAGAGAGAGAGAGAGAGAGAGAGAGAGAGGCGCGCGCGCGTGCGCGCACACACACACACACACACCAGAGCATCGCTAAGTTGAATGTGCAGTGATAGTACAAAACAGACAAGCGAACTTGTAATCAATCGGCATTCCTCAGTTGTAATCAATCGGCATTCCTCAGTTGTAATCAATCGGCATTCCTCAGTTGTAATCAATCGGCATTCCTCAGTTATCTAAAATAAGAGACATTCAAAATGCACCAAATAATACCACTGAAATATTTGCTTAATACATTAATTTGTCAAAATAGTGATTTGTATATTTTTGTAAATAACAAAGTTTGGTAACTCTTGCTCCCATGATGAAATAAATACACGCCCATGACTCCAAACGAATGCTACTTACCACACCGAATCGTTGAGCAGAAATGGCCACATATCTCTTTTGCTGTATGATGATCAAAAACTGCCGAAGACTTAGTTTTGTGTGTTCACTTCTCATAGGTGTCAACCTATACGGTTTTCCCGTATTGCTGTACGGGAAACCAACGATTTCGGGTCTGTACGGCCGTACACAAGTTTCAATACGGGTAAAACTTATTTATACGGGCAAATCCTAAAATCACTGAGGCAATTTGCAAGGTGAACAAATTTTCATAGCAGACGACACGGACTCTTAAACACTGAAACGGGAACGAACTAAGCAGATGATTGGTCATGTTTTGAGATCAGCCGTTCTGCCTCCTTGTTCCAGGAAGCAAAGTCTGCCACCAAGCTGTACAACGACGAACATAAGTAACTCAATTGCAAGTGACAGTGTTGAACAGAACAATTGCCGTGTGGTCTTGGGAAATTGGTATGATTGGGAATAGAAACTTTGGGGATCACAGTAGTTGGATGGGCAAGAGTTATTGCTATTCATAACTGTCTTTGCCATTTGTTTCAAGAAATTTTGCCCGATACCGAGTATTACATTGTATTCACAGCAATTTTTGTTTATGCTTTTGCGTTTTCCGTAATGTATACGGTTTTTGAGCTCGGAATATGGGAAAAAGTACTTTTCAATATGGGAAGTTGTAAAATGAGGAAAACTGGGTTGACACCTATGACTTCTAATCTGGCTCCATTGTCTATTTTTTTAACCCTTGGTGGTGAGAACACCACAGTGTTATGGACTGTGGTGTGTCTATTTGCCGTCAGATCGCAGACAAAACCAGCCGTGTTTCCCTGACGAGTCCCATCCAGCAGACGAAAGGCCTAGGAACAGGCAATACAAATAGATCTGCCTACGAGAGGGATTACGATGGTTCCCTCACGCAGCTAGTGAGGAGTTTTCATATCTAAAATATATTTTCTTAATTTTATGTTCCCGTTTTCTTAACCTTCAACCCCCCCCCCCCCCCCCCTTAAGTTCAAATCTTTGCCAAGTCATTACTGTGGTGACGGAGGGGTTGTTGGCCTGCGCTTGTTTTCCCAGTCTTGAATAAAAGTTGTAACTCTGAGTTAGGTTTTCTTATGGGAGCAAGAGTTACCCTACTTGCTTGGGGCATTATCATGGCTCGATGTGTCTTCTATTTGTTGATCTGTCCGTTTTTATCTGTCCTGATGTTAAACTGATCATCCCCGATGAGAAAAGAAAAGATTAACGCCATACTGTCAGTGTCCCCATCATAGCTACCGAGGGTTACAATTTTTTTCATTTTAAAGGGCGTTCCCAGATTTAGGAAATCCGCTCGTGTGAGACCCAGCTTCTTGTAACAACCCATGAAATAGCCCAGCACCTATCCTGCGGATCACAAGTTGACGTGATACTCCTTGACTTTTCTAAAGCCTTTGATAAAGTGCCCCACGCTCGCCTCCTTGAGAAACTGGCATCTTATAGAGTACGAAACAACACCCTCAAGTGGATCTCGTCCTTCCTCAGCCAGTGCAAACAGCAGGTGCTGCTAGAAGGCGTCTTGTCATCGGAAGTAGATGTAGTTTCTGGAGTCCCTCAAGGTACTGTGTTAGGGCCGCTTCTCTTTCTCACTTTCATCAACGACCTTCCTGACTTATCAACTCCAGTTCCACAAAACCCTTTGCTGATGACTGCCTCCTCTTTCGCAAAATATCTAACACTTCTGACAGCAACCTACTTCAACAAGATCTCTCCTCTCTTGAACAATGGGAATCAACATGGCAGATGAGTTTTAATCCTAGCAAATGCAATGTCATCCACATTTCTCCACATAAAACAAAAGAAATTTTGGAAACCAACTGCAAACTCCATGATCAAGTTTTGGAAACTACATCAAACAGCAAGTACTTAGGCATCAACTTCAGTGATGATTTATCCTGGTCAGACCACATCAAGACCACAGTCAACAAAGGAAACAGAACTGTTGGTTTCCTTAGGAGAAACTTTAGAGAGTGCACGCCCACAGTCAAAGCAGCCACCTACAAAACCATGGTAAGACCGGTCGTAGAGTATGCATCCACAGTCTGGGACCTGACCGGCCAAGGAGACATAGCAGCGCTGGAGCAAGTGCAACGCAGAGCAGCTCGCTTTGTCTACAACAACTACACCGACCGGACCCCAGGAAGTGTGACAAGCATGTTGGACGCTTTGAAATGGGAACCACTACAACAACACAGAGCTAACAACAGCCTGCTCATGCTCTATCGCATTGTGAACATCCTTGTAGATATAGAGCCAGCTAAATTCTTCAGAAGTTCAAGAACCCGGGGTGCGAAGAGACTTTACCATGAACACACTCATGCCAGTTTTTTCTCATGGACAATTAGGAAATGGAACAACCTTCCTGCCAGCCTCACTGACTCTCCTTCACTGGAGAGATTCAAGCAAGGCCTAGGCTGTTCAACAAGCCTAGGTCTTCTGCCATAATCCACGAAGGCAGCATTGTACATAGTTTTAACATAGTGTTAAACTCTCAGAGCCAATGGGTCACCACTAAAACCCCTAAATAGGGAACCATCTCTAAACCATCACTCATTCATGGGATACTAACGTTCATTCAACCATGTCCAGTATTTGGAAGAAGAAGAAATGCCAGAAATGTGGGGAAACACTCCAGTTTCCGGTTATCACAATTTGGTTTTAATGAGAAAAAAAAAAAGGGGGGGGGGGTGGTGTTGAGAAGAGCGTGTTCCCGAACTGACCCAAAGCTTTGACAATATCACTACACAGTGGAAGATAACATGTTCTTCGTGAGCCCTGCATTGATCAACTAGTTTAAGCTCTTGGTGGTAAACATGCTACGTGACACCCTAAATCAATGCCCATAAAATTTTGTCGCAATGACAAATTTCGAAAGCGTCATTCCAAAACTGGTCGCTAGTTGGGACATTTTTCAACAATGATGATTGAGGCTGATCAGTTACTCCTCTTTAGGTTGTTTGCACACGCTGGGTTACAGATCTGTCGCTCAGCATCACGTAACAATTTTTCTACTTGTAGTGGGCGCTGTGATAGTTTATTCTCAGAACTCGAGTTTGCAACTTGTTGTTTTGTAGGTAGATGTGTACCAAGGACGGGAAGTTACAGAGGTCGGGGTTGAGTTGTGGGAGTCGGTTGACATACAGAACTTTAACCCCGAGCAGAATTTCACCTTCGCGTGGTTAGCATTTTGTACCGCGGAGCAAAAGTAAACTCTTCTGCCCGGGCAATGATATCATACATAAAAACAAACATACAGACATGCTTAAGTTTGAACACATACATTCTTATGTGCATACATACAGACCTACACATACATACACACATATGTGCATACATTCATATTACAAACACACACGCTAATTCATACAAACATACACACATACATAGTCTACCTACTTACCTATCTACAAACATACGTACATACATACGAACGTGTGTGTGTGTGTGTTTGATGATGACGATGACGATCATGATGATGATAATGATGAATATATATCTAATGTGTACTTTTGTGTGTATCACCGATTTATCTATGGTGTGTTCACGGTACTGAATAATCTGACATGATATGTGGATTCGCCATGTTGTTCTGTCAGGTTAACTCAGCACATCAATACGTTTCATGTCTTGCTCACCTTGGTATCTTCCTGTGTGTCATGTGTGAATTCATCCGAGTCAGTTGTGTGGTCTGTCTTTTCCAGTCAGGACATCAGTGTACCTCATGTGTGATTTCATCTGAGTTGTGTGGTCTGTCTCTTCCAGTCAGGACCAGTGTACCTCATCAAATCATATTTTTTCCTGTGTATGCCAGTGAGAATACACAAAGACATTAAATGTAGAAGAATTACATGGCAGGTGGAAAATGCCTTAAATTTGATAGATTTTTTACAATATATCACATTTTTTCCCCTGGGATATTCAGCTTGAATGTTCCCTTTTTTTTCTTTTCTCTGTGAAGGGATCAAACTGTTTAACATTGAAAATGAAATTACTGATCTTCTCTCTTTGTTAATTTTCATCTTTGATGACATTAAACTTGTATGTCTGATGTCAACAACAAACTAAGAAGTACTATTAATCACCTGTTGCTTGGTGATAGATGTTTGGGTATTGTGGTCTTGCTTCTTCGACTCTAATAAACCTACAGAGGACGCTGACCATTGTACATGAAAAAGACCAAGAGCTGTGTTTTACCAGTACAACCACAGAAATGGCACCTAGTGTAAGAACACTAGCTGTCGTGTATGGAAAGAAAGGTGTATCCCGTCATCGATTACAGTGTAACTACTGACTATCCCTAGACCGTAGCACTGTAACTTGAGAACCGACTATTCTGTCCAATGAATTTCCAGTCTTGCCCTGACCAAGACATGTAATGGTACTACTAAGTTAACAATAGACTGAATATACTATACTCTGTGAACACACATTTCGCGATAATCATGGATGTTGTTTGATACTATGTGCTGAGCAGACACATGGCATTCTTCTTCTTCTTCTGCGTACGCAGGCTGATACTCCTGCAGACACTCCCTGTATGGACAGGCAAGGGTTAATCCCATCTACCCAACACAGGGAGTGGAGTTTTGTGTGTATGACCGTTTTTTTAATCCTGCCATTAAGGCAGCCATACTCCATCTCCGGGGAAACAGCATTCAATTTTCCAGGACCAAATGTCTTGGTCATTTTGCTGGAAAAACAGCCAGCAGCCATCACCATGTCTGCTTGTCCGACATTTAACGACAGCAAGCCAGTGCAGGGATAAGAACTCCAACATCATGAGTCAATAATTAACATTCCCAAGCCTGCAAGCAAACGACTGATCAGCGTATCATCACAGGGGTCTAAAGGTTTTGTGTCAAAGAGAAAGGAGAAGGGCAGGGGCAAGAGAGACAGTCCAATCAGGATTTTCCAACAATCAGCAGACATCTGCATGACTGAGCTGAGCTAAAAATACAATCCTGGACCTAAACTGCATGCATTTTATAGAACCTATTTGCTAAAATAATTTGAAAAGTTCAGTGATCAATCATGAAATAAAAGCTGTATAGTGTTTAGAATAATTCTGTGCGTATGTATGTGTGTGCACATGTGGGTGCACAGCCCTGATGTGGCCCTTTGCGGTCGGCTGGGCTATAAGCAACATTATCTTATCTTATCCTACATGTGGGTGCATGTGTGTGGGTGTAGTGTGGTATGTTATGCTGTGTGTGTGTGTGTGTGTGTGTGTGTGTGGTGTACATTATATATTATCTAGCCGAGAGCGGCATGTAGGCAGAGTTCCCTGCTGCTGCGAGCTCGTGCATGGCGCTCATCCCTGCCAACGCGCATGTTTTGTCACTTTTTAATTTGTTTTAACAGTAGCTAGACACCAAGTGACAGTGTTGTGTTAGGTGTCATAGGAAAGAACAAACACTCAACTAATCGAACATCATATATTTTCAATGTGTAGACGTGACTGTGCGTTGAAAAACATGTCTGACAAGTAAAAACAAATTCTTTGTTTACATTCTATTCCGTTCTTTTACAACACCAAATCAGAAGATGAAGGGATGGCTGCATCTTCAAACAATTCAAATTCTTCTTCTCTTTCATAGTTTTCTCTCCCTCTATCACTCCCCTCATCACCAGATCCACTTTGTAATATGATTTCAAGCGTTTCATTGAGCGAAAAATCGCTACCACCTGTTCGTCTGACTGACATTTATTCACTGACTGACATTTATTCGCTTAGTGGCAAAGCCCGGTGCCGTCCGTTCCTTTGTTTCAAAGCTGCAGGGATCAGCCAAGTTCACGATAGAGCACTGAAAGTAAGGTCTACAACTCGCTACAACATCCCCAAGACCAGTTACAGAGCTTATTTCCCTTGGATCATTTTATGGAAAGTGTGGGATAGTGGGTGACATGGCAGAATGTACTGTCTGTCCGTACCCAGCCTTGGGTGACGCGGCTCGAGGGAAAGAAATCCCGTCACCCACTCTTGGGCTGGTAAAGGTTAAACAGTAAGGCCTACAGTTGACATACAACTAGAAATGTGGTACAGTGTTTATTCTAAAGCATACATACAGCATTTTCTTCATGAAATAATGTATCAAATTTTGTTTTTCATATTCCCTGATGGAGTTCTGAAAATTAACCCCCCCCCCCCCCCCCCCCCCCCCAAAAAAAAAAAAAAAAATTCTGGTTCTGCAGGACATTGTCTATCAGCCTTTCTACATCACTTAATCTCTTTTCATACAAGACATAATAATGGTCAAGTACTTACAACTGTCTTCCAGAGCAAAGTCCTTTTGTAACTGGATGGCCATCACAATCATGCCAAACTAAATGGACGCGTCAGCTGAAATGATGAACCATGAAGAACTTTCTCAAGCTGGGGCGATTATGAAGTAAAACATTCAGTAACTTCAAGAGCCCCCCCCCCCCCCCCACCCCCCTTGCCCTCTTCCTCCCTCCCCAAACTTCTGCAGCTCAAATGTCGGGATCAAAATGTGACTGGAGTCAGCTCTCAAGAATATGAAAATCACTGAAGGCAAATTTCTTGATTCCCTCAGGAACTTCATTGTAAATGTAAGTTTATAATGCAGAAAACTGCTTTCACCGGTAGCAGGTTCTCTTTAAGTCCCAACCCAGTCTGTTGCCATTGTCCCTCAATGTTTAAATTTCCACACCATTATCAATGTGTGCTATGGAAAATATGCCATGGAGTATATTTCTTTTTCAGAGAGGTACATCCATCTTCTCTGCCCAGAACTGTTGCACTACACATCATAAAAGAGATCTTGAAATGTATGCTTATGTGCCTTAGCTTTAACACAAATACTGACAGTGAACTTCAGTAGGAAATACGTGAACTGTCCGAAAATCTGCTCATATTATGAGAGATTATTACAGCTGATCTGATCTCCCTTTGAGGTATTCAACATATTCCCTTGACAGCATGTGAAAATGTGCAACACTCCAGTTATTTCTGATAATAAGAGGTAAACATATGCAAGACAATGCTTTGCACAGGTCCTAGCAATGCGCATACTCACAGATTTTTAGGAAAAAAGGTTTCGATTTGTTGTTTTTCTTCAGACAGCAAATACAACAAAGATCTTATCCCAAAGTGACATGATTACAAATGGCAATGCTTGAATAGTGCACATACTATTCCCAAGTAACCTGAACAAGAATGACAATGTTTGAATAGTGCACCTATCTGAAAGCAATGCAAAAAAAGAATGACAATATCTAAATTGTACACATATACTCCTCGCATTGTATATTAATGTGGTGTCCATCTGTAAATCACATGCAACCTTAAAAAAAATAATGACCATAATTGTGCAGAAAAATCTCTCTAATTTGTTTCCTTCCATTTCTCATTTGTCCTGCAACAACAGCAACTAAGCTGCTACTGCTACTCTTCTTATTGGCAACCAAGGATGAAAATAGCTTTAGCTTTGTTATAATAGTCCAGTCAACCACACATAACTTTTCAGGGCTGTCAACAAGTAGGGGGGGAGGACCCAGCCTAAAAAAGAAAGGAACGACCATGAAAATATGTAAATATCAATTAATAGCATGGCAACTAATCTACTGAAATCCCAAAGTTGAAAAACTAGACCATGCTGAGAACGCCAACCATTACGCTTCCTTTATCACTCTCATATTTAACAGCAAGAAAAACAAAATGGAATAAAAGAAAGAAAAAAAACAACATAAAAAGACACTGCAGAACTAATGTATACATTCTCACTACCAGAATAATAAAAAAAAAAAGCTGGCATGTTATAAACTGACAATAAGGGGAAAAAATCCAGTGCAAGAGAGTTTTTAAAAACAAAGACAGGAAGATTAAAAGCAGACAACAGCAAGGAAAGACAACTGTACAAAGAAAAAAGGCAAATGGAATGAAAAGAGGAGGTTACTCACAGAGAACATCCATGAAGGGGGGAATACCACTATCTGAACTGAGAAAACCCTCTAATCCCCAAGTGGATCAGGCAGAAAAGGAGTGTTACTTTGCAACACATTCTGCAGAATGGTACCAATCAAGAAAAAAAAAAAAAAAAAGGCAAACTCATGGGGAAACAAACTTATCACAATGCAGAAATATCAAACTGAAACATGTCATCTGCAAAAGCGAAACTGATCTCAACATCAAAAGTACCCCACAAAAACATTCACAATTAAAGCCAATGAATGAAGACATACAGCTTACAAAACAGCTTACCACAGAATGCACTGAAAGTAATTCCCGTAAATAAGAAAATGAATGTAAAGTAATGAGCACCTTATCAAACATACATTCAAATCTTAAATAAATGTTAGCGAACCGCCCAGAGAACGTGGACAAACGAGTCACAAGACAAAACACAACGCGTTTCGACCTCTTAGGTCTTCGTCAGGTGATATATAAACGAATAAAACAACGAAAATTCACTTAGCTTTGATCGCTTCAGATCGCTTTGGGTTCAACGCAAGGAAGCGATGGTCTGTTAGCGTCAGCAACTACATTTAACGGATAACCCAAAGCGATCTGAAGCGATCAAAGCTAAGTGAATTTTCGTTGTTTTATTCGTTTATATATCACCTGACGAAGACCTAAGAGGTCGAAACGCGTTGTGTTTTGTCTTGTGACTCGTTTGTCCACGTTCTCTGGGCGGTTCGCTAACATTTATTTAAGATTTGTTTAGATTTCCGCCTGCAGTCGTCTCGCTTTGCAACTAGATACATTCAAAATTTGAAAAGAGCGGGGTTACTTACCGCCAAGGCACAGACAAAGAGAGTACAGGACTGGACACAATGCACTTTGACTTCTTGGGTCTTCTTCAGGTTAGGACAGCGACAAAGAACAAGAAACCACTTAGCTGCTATTAGCTGCTTCTCCTATTCGTCTCGCAATAAAAAAAAAAAAAAAAAAAAAAAAAAAAAATCAGTCTAAGATAAGAAAAGATATCTACAATACTCTGCACCAAGAGTTATAACCACATGGTTAACTTACCTGTACAGGAACTTAAGCCATATGAACAAATTTATTCATTAATCTTACAATCCAAAGTTTCCTTAATTCTAAGTCCAGATCCATGCTTGACTTGACAACTTTTATGGTGCTTGGCATTCAGAGAAAAGAAGTTTCACCTCTGTTAAGAGCTTTTTGCCTGCACAAGCTTCATCTTCAACAAGTTAAGGAGCAACAGGGCTATGAAAAGAGTGGCAACTGAAAATGCTTAAACCACATTCCTTTGCTCTCAAACTGAAAAGATGTACCTGCATCAACACATTCATAACATCAACAACAATAAATTCTTACGATTTTTTGTGTGTGGTCACATACTGGCACTTAACAACCAACCTTCTCCAAACTTCAGATGCCATAAAATGAAGGGGGGTAGTTTGGCTTTGAACTGTAACCATTTTGACTCCTTCTCGCTTTGGGCACTCAATACAGGGCTTCATAAGAACATGAATTATCCGTTAAATGTAGTTGCTGACGCTAACAGACCATCACTTTGACTTTATTCTGCAATGTCTTAACAACTTTTTCCAAAAATGACCACAAAACAGACATCTTGGAGGGAAAAAAACAACAACACAAATTTCAAAGCTGGATGATTTGAAATTTCCTGGATGATCTGACAGTTGTGACACTGTAACTCATCAACAATGGACCCCTACAAATCATAAGAAATGGGGGGGGGGGGGGGGGGGCTAGACAATTTGATAGATGCAGTTGGTCTCTTAATGAGCCAAGCATTCGGAATTTGAGCCACATTTGTGAGAGCCAGGTTAAAGTTGTCCTCTTCAAATCATCATTTGTGCAGACTCCATCCCTCTCTAAAGCCGTTGGATAAGACTTTAAACCGAGTTCCAATGTGGAAATACATAATTTTTAAAAAATATCAACAAAAACCCTGCATGAAGGTTGAATCCCTCCCATCCTATCCTTCAAAGAACAATAACCCATTGTGTCTCATAGAGATGGATGAGACACACACACACACACACACCCCCCCTCCAAAAATAAAACAAAAGCAATTAATGACATAGTAGTTGAGCTAGTGTTTGTCCTGGACAGTTTATACAATGTTCACTACCTCGTTGCCTGGTTATAGCCCAAAAGCTGGCTTGTTATAAACTGTTATCACAAAAACAGGTTTGTTATAAACTGTTACCAGTACCCCAAAAACAAAGTGTAAGGTTCCAGTTCAAGACCCCAGCAGATTGTGCAGTAGTCTCACAAACCAATGCTTAAGTCCCACACGCCTGAGGAATGAACTGTGCAAACTAACAAAGCTGTGTTAAAATGTCTTGGAGCTGTCCGAGTCCAGTACAGCTAGGCTAGTCCCACAAAGCCGTGCCAGAGTCCACAAAAGCTCTGTACAAGTTCCATAAAGCCAGGCCAGTGCCTCACAAAGCCAGAAAAACAAGTTCCACAAAGCCATGCAGGGGTCTCACAATGCGGGGCAAAATCCCGCAAAGTTGGATAAGAGTCTCACAAAGCTGGACGATAATCTATAGCAACAGGAATCAGAGCATGAAATCCAACAACCATGACCACTTTCAGGCACATCAGAACTGTTTCAAGTGTTTCATTTCATTTATTTTTGTGGGTGCTTCTTTTTTGTTGTTGCTGTTGCAATGTAAAATACAACAATAAAGAAAGTTCAACAAATCAAAAACTTCAACTGTTGGGGTTCACAATGAAGATATACAGAGACTTGATTTTAATTACCGTATTTCTGACCTTCAAAGACACAACACAAATAAAAGAAATAAAAAGAAAGCTACAAAGTTAACGCATGAGATGGCCAACGACACTAAAAAGGGGAAAATCCTGACACAGTGGTGAACATTCATGGCCCAAGCACTTGGCATGAAAATAAACAAGAGTCAAAGACACACCACCAGTGAGCAGTCACTTCAAAATGAAATGGTCAATCTATGAAGCATGATATACATTTCCTGGTAACAATTTACACAACTTTTTGCCACCAAGACCCTTGATTTGTCGCTCACACTTTGACAACTATTCAAAGTGTTTGTGAATCATGACAAAACAGGAACCTATGCATACAAAATGTCACAACAGACTATTTGATTCCTTGCTCACAGTACTTTCAAAACTTGTAAATATTACTGAGTGAACATACATATAAATAAATACGCTAATGAACACCAACTACAGTGCCGCTTAGTCCTTTACCTTGTACTCTCTATTCACACAGTGCACAAGCATAATGACAATTATTCTTCTATTCACATTATACAAGAATAACAACAATGCACTATACTTTCAAGTATTTTGAATGCTGTACACATGTAAAAAAAAATAAAAAAAAGAACTGCAAATTGTTTCATCATCTTAAAACTAAATACATACAATTGCAACAGGCCATCATTTCTGATCATATCAATTTTCCTCTGAACATTCCACTGACTGTTAAAAGGCCAGCTGACCACAAAGACCTGAGTATCACAAGTAGCCTAGAGCAAGCAAACCATCTCACAAGTTTTTTAACTGAAATCTCAGGGCCTTTCACAGACCAGCCCATCAACAAAACCCCGTACCAACAGCAGCACTTGGTCCTTGTTTCAGTTGTCAGATATTTTCAGAAACCAACCTACTCATCATGTTAGAACGTGTCCGAGTGTGTGTGTGTGTGTGTGTGTGAGAGTGTGCATGTGTGTGTATCTGTACATGTGTGTTGCCATGTGTGTTTGTACCAGTGTTCATATGTCCTGTGTGTATACATGTAATATCTTAACATGTTGTTTTCTCAGTATAGGTAAACCACTATTTTTCTTAAAAGGACAGATTATACATTAACATTTGATTTGTTGCTTTTCAACTACCATGTTAGATTGCATTTTTTCAACTAAATCATCTCTATGATGTCATGCAGTCTAGTGTTGCCAGCCACACATTCTGCCTTCACTTCTGAATGCCATTTGACACAGCTTTACCCATACAATGGAGAAAACACACTTTCACTCAGTTAAACCCTACCATTCTTGATTACAACTCAGAAGCAACAATTTCGGAGCAAAAGAAAGTCACCATCCAGCTAACTGCAAAACAAACATGAACAAACGTTTAAGACTGTGTTTCATGGAAGCCAAAGTGCCCAAAACTGAAGAAAAGACCTATCCTTCTGGCAGCTGTTTCAGGGAAACTGACAAGGACTGCATTTTGTCTAAACTCTGATCTGCAAGGAGACATGGGAAAGCAAAAAAACTTGTCAAAATTAAGTCCACATGGCCTGGCATATGTAAAAAAAAAATGCTTCAAGCTCGTAGCACAGTCCTAAATAGCATGCAAAGAAGAAAGGTGTTTATGGTTGTATGCTGTTCACTCGCAATGCTAGGAATCAATGACAGAGAGGACACTTGCCCACACCGGTTCCATGATGAAGCAACTGTTGTTCAGCACAGTCTGCAGTGACTTGCCTATATTGGATCTAAACAGACATCACTGAACTGGCTCCACAGAAAACTACCAAAGTGACCACCCAAGTGCAGTGTCTTCTCCGGCGAGTTGCCTTATGATGACTTGATACTGACTTTTCCCCTGTGAACCGCTAATACTGGTGCTGCGGCAAGATGATTCTGCATGCAACTGTGTTTGGGGGAGGTTGTGCGAGTGATGTCAGAACAATGCTACTGTGAGGGTAGTTCAATTTGTGTTGTTCACTGCCAAACTGACCACAAAGAGTTGTCATATCGGAACTGTCATCTTTCAGAAGTCAGTTCCTTACACACTGGGAAAGCATGAAAGATAAGACAAAAAAGAAAGTCTCACTGGCAGGAGTCTTGTCACCTGTTCCAAAGTTTGGTAAGGAATAAAAGGACTGAATGACGAAATATACGCCAAGCACTTCTTGGGTCTGTGCTCATTATTAAGACATACACCTAAGTACACCTTGGATGGGTGCTCTCGATACTACACACACACATTCCACAAACATGCCTTCCATTTACACAAACACTCAACACTGTTGGATGTTTGTTGTACAATTTATAAACACAAACTTGAACATTTTCAGACTGCACAAATACACTGTTCTACCACAAAGTTGTGCACATGTGACAAGAAGACCTATCGTCTGTTTTGTTTTGACTGATCAAGTACATGCATCCACACGTGTGCTTTGCTTGTTTACATTTAAAAAAAAGTAATAATGCTTATAATTGTGCATAAATATATAAATTCATCTAAATCTTTCCATGAGAATGCACAACAAAGATGAATATGCATGAATCAATGTAAACACTGTATTTCTCTACAGGATGCAAAATCTATACGTATAAAAGTATCTTTAACAAAATAACTTATTTAAATATGAGACTGATGATGCCATATATGAGTGAATTTGAATTGAACAAAATACATGAAAAAGATCCACAGACCACAGTCGGTATGATGTTATAACACTCTCTTGTTTTCTTCTTCACCATACCAGTAAATGGTAAAACTATTTGTCTATCATTGCCACACACACACACACACACCCATCAGATCGTTGAACTTAAAATCTGCCATTTGAAGACATGATGAGGAGCTACGTACATCTAATACTAGTGCTGTTATTTTTCAGTTTCAGTTCTACTTTTATTGCAGCTCTGTTGACCATTCACAGAATTATCTAAACACCGAAGAAAAAAGAAAAGCAAACAAACAACAACAACAAAACCGGAACACAACAGAATTAGCCAGAGAATCTTTTTCCCGATAAGAAACAAAACAGTTAACCAACTGACCATGCAGAGGATACCAGCTGTTCCAAATGATGTATGTTCCTTAGGTAAGGAGAAAAAAAAGATGAACAGAGCTACAAAAAAAAGTTTAAAAAAATATATATAAACTAATAAATAAAAATGATCATATCGGTAAACAGACATCACAGAATAGCCAGGCAGCATCCAATCTGGACAGGGATTCCAATGTTACCACATCATCGTCAGATTACAACAAAAAAGCTGGCATGTTATAAACTGTAGGAGAAAAACAACGTGTAAAGACTTTCAAGAAAAAAGACAGGGAATGGGCCATAAAAGCTGAAAAATTGATAACAACAAAAAGAAAGTAAAAAAAAAAAGAAAAAGAAAAAGAAAAAGAGCACAACAGAAAAGAGGAACTTAACATGAAAAGAGGTCCTTCCTGACGGAAAATTTTAATGACTAGTAATTTCCAGGTATGTCCTGTTCGCTCAGATCGGAACGGCATAAGAAGGATGTGAGAGTGAGAGAACGAGAGAACGAGGGGGAGAACGAACAGAGAGACAGGGAGAGGGAGAGGTTCTAGGTCTGCTTGAGAGAAAAGCAGAGAGATGAGGGGAGGAGAGAAGAGAACCAAGTTGAGAGATTAGCATGAGATAGTCTGCAGAGGAAGGACTGAGGAGAGATATGGAGAGAGAGAGAGTTGCTAATTAATGAAGAAGAAAAGAAAGAAAAGAAAAAAGAAAAGAAAAGCAACCATGTCCATTTGATAAGAGCAGACTAGAAGAGAGAGAGAGAGAGTGCAATGCGTTAATGCAGGAAGAAAGAAAGGAGAACAGATCGATGTTGATAGTCACTGTTCTATCCTCACTGGGGTTCGACCTCGTACTTGGCCAGCGCCACTTTCATCAGCAGTCCAGCCTGACCAACGCCAGCAGTCCGGCTTGACCGGTGCAAGCAGACCAACACCAGCGCCAGCAGTTGTGACGCGTTGTGAAAGTGACAGTGAAAGAAAAAAAAAGGGGAAAAGAAAAAGAGACAGTGATTCGTGAATAGTTAAGATCACCTGGCCAGGTAAAGTAGAAATCTATTTATACCCGGGTTAGTTAATGATGTTTTAGATAAATGATCTTGTGAAGTTCAGGAAAGAGAGAATGTTTTATTTCATTTGATTCCATATGCATTGATGTTTCGTTCTATGAACATGTGTAGTAAAGTTATAGACTTTACTAGTGGTTTGATGTGACGAATGCATGATATATGAATGAGATCGTAAGCAAGCTGTGAGTGTGTTTGGGCTGTGCGCTAGTCCTTCCTCCATCGACATCACCAGAGGTTGACAATTTATTTAGGACTTGGTCTCCCACCTTGAGGGATTGCTTCCTTACCTTCCTGTCATATTGCTTCTTCTGAACGACCCTAGCCTTCTGCAAACTTTCCTTTGCAACCTTACACGTCTCATACCTGTGCCCACCTTTGGAACAGGGCGAGATTGGGCCAATCAGATCGACGGCCACTCTCCTGAATGGTGTGTCAATTAAAGGGGGATGTTTAAGAGGCGCCTTCCTCTTCACCCCTCTTGTGGCTGACCTTTGACACACATCACATGACATGCAGAAACGGTTGATGTCTGCCATTGCCCCTGGCCAATGAAAATCATCAAAGACTCGGTCAGCCGTTTTAACCGGTGCCGAGATGACTCGCCATGAGCGACTCGTGACCCACTGACATGACAGTGTCACGATAACATGCTGGTACCTCTAACTGAGTGGTCACCTTACCTGTCTTCCCCTTGGTGAACACTCGGTACAACAGCCCGCCTTTCACAAGAAATTCTGTCTCACCTCCTCTAACCTCCTGTTTCTCTCCACCTCTTGCCAACTCCCAAGACTTCACGAGCGAAGGGTCTTGTTCCTGTGCTGCCCTAAACTCATCAGGCGACACGTCTATGCCCGACTTCCTTGCCGGAACGACTAACGGTTTATCAACCTTTTCCTCCTTCTTGCTCCGTGTTTGAACTGCTGCCCCTGTAGCAGTCAACAACTCAGGATCCCCTGGATCCCTTGCCCCTGGAATGTTTCCAATGATCAAATCATGAAGGGGTTTCTCCATCACCAACGCAGACAACTCGCCTGAGAAGTAAGGGGTACGTACTTCTATCTTAGCAACTGGAAACTCCCTCACAGTGCCATCGATTAGAGTACAGGTCTGGATTTGCCCTGTCAAATCCCCTTTCTCGACCAGCGTTGTTCGTACTACCCCGCATGAACAACCAGTGTCTCGTAACACTTTCACCCTCTGCTGGCCAATCCACCCTTCTTCCACTGGTAATGAACCACTCAGCCTAGTGCCCTCCATCCCTGACACTGACTGCTGTCCAGTGCTAGCCATAGGCTGCACTCCACCCTCTTCAGACTGAATCCCTTTTGGTTCCACTGCAGGTCGTTTCCCTTGACGACCCTTATCCACCTCTTGCAAGGCTGCTGCCTTCTGGAACCTCATGCGACAATCCCTCGCCACATGTCCCTTCTTGTGACAAATGAAACACCTAATGTCCCTTTGCCCTTCCTTCTGCCCCACCACTGGGTTTGCAGACTTTGCAGAAAACTCTCCTAGTCTCCTTGCATCTCTTCTCACCTGTGCCTAGCACCTGTTTCTCCTGCACCTTAGTGCCCAAACGTGCCTCTCTATACACCTCTGCGAACTTCAACAACTCTCCTGCTGTCTCTGGCTGTCTCTCTTTCAAATGTATGGTTAACTCAGGCCGCAACCTGACAAAATCTGTTCTTTCATAACTAGCTCTTTCAATTCAACGAACTTCCTTTTTCGTACCACTCAACTCTAACCATTTCTCAAATAGTGATCTAGACGTGCACCAAACTGAGTGTACGTCTCACCTGCTTGTAATTTAGCTGAACGAATTTCTTCCTGAACCCCTCCTCTGTGAGGTCAAATCCCTTCATCAATGATTCCTTCACAGCGCCGAAATCAGACTGTTGTTCTGCTGGTAACGCAGTGAAAATTTGTAATGCCTTACCCGTCAGTAACGCTGACAAAATGACTGCCCACTCTTCTGAAGGCCAACCCTGACTGGTCGCAAACGTTTCGAAACGCTGATTATGCATAAATCGAATCGGTTCCTTCAGAATTTTGGCAAACTTGGGTCGGGGAGCATAGCTGGCACAGATCACTGGAAACTGAACTAACACCCCGGGTGGTCTCCCTTTGTATCTCATTTTCTCCAACTCAAATTAAACCCTTTTAACTTTCCGTTTCCTCCCTTATTTTTTCTTTTTCCGGCCTTCTACTGCGACACGGCGTCTTTTTGCGGGGTTTTATCCCTTTCCCCTTTGCGGTTTCAAACAAAGCTCGCAACTCTTCTCCTGGTAACCTAAATCACGAGCAACGCTCACGAGTTTTTCAATGGGGGTTCTTTTTTTCCGCCCTTGTATCCTTTTTTTTTTTTTTTTTTTGAACAAGATTTTACTATAACAGCCAAATGTGGGTTTCCGACCAGTGACTTTGCACAATCCTAGAATATAAAAATTTTGCTTGGGGCAACGAGTTATTTTTATAAGACGCCCAGCCCTACCCAATATGAACGATTATAGGCAACTGTGCGAAATAAGTACTCTGGGGGTGAAATGCCAAGCCCAGTAACTATCTGGAAGCATGCCAAGCCTAGTATTTAACTATTTGGGAACTAAGTAAGACAACCCCCTTTTCTTGGGTTACAAAACTTTAATCCCCCCAGCTTCCCCCTCTGAGAAAAAATTGAACAATTTAATAAAAATGGGCCAAAAATCCTGGCAGGGTCGCAAAAAATTGTCAACCTCGGGTGATATCTGGAGGAAGGGCACGCACAGCCCAAACACACTCACAGCTTGCTTACAATTTTCATTCATATATCATGCATTTGTCACATCAAACCCTAGTAAAAATCTATAACTTTACTCACATGTTATAGAACAAACTCAATCATAGGGAACAAACAAAAAAAACATTCTCTCTTTTCCCGAACTTCACAAAAAATTATCTAAAACCATTAACTAACCCGGGAAAATAGATTTTTTACTTTTCCCCGGGGCCTGATCTTAAAATATTCACGAAACACTGTTTTTTTTTTCTTTTCTTTTTCTTTTCACTTTTACTTTCACAACACAACACAACTGCTGGCACTGGTTTTGGTCTGATGGCGCCTGGTCAGGTGAGACTGTTGGCGTTGGTCTGTGGTTCTGCTTGGCGAAGTGACGCTGCCAGGTATGAGGTCGAACCCCCGGTTAGGATAGAACAGTGACTATCAACATCGATCTGTTCTCCTTTCTTTCTTCCTGCATTAACGCATTGCACCTCTCTCTCTCTCTCTCTTCTAGTCTGCTCTTATCAAATGGGACATGGTTGCTTTTCTTTCTTTTTTTCTTTTCTTTCTTTTCTTCTTCATTAATTAGCAACACTCTCTCTCTCCACATCTCTCCTCAGTCCTTCCTCTGCAGACTATCTCATGCTAATCTCTCAACTTGGTTCTCTTCTCTCCTCCCCTCATCTCTCTGCTTTTCTCTCAAGCAGACCTAGAACCTCTCCCTCTCTCTGTCTCTCTGTTCGTTCTCCCCCTCGTTCTCTCGTTCTCTCACTCTCACATCCTCTTTATTCGTTCCGATCTGTCCAAAAAGGGCGAGTACCATTGGTCAGTATTTTTACCGCCCTGACACCCAAAGTTATCTCCCTCTAATTCCATTGGATATTCAAATCATGACAGTCACGCCGACACGCCTTACTCTCTGTGGTGGTCAACTGGTCATTTAATTGATTAGCTAGATTTCACCCCCACCACACACTACCTTCCCCCCTTTCCTACTTAACTGGTGCCGTGTGGCTTAAGTCGTGGACACTGGTCAACCTAAAGTGGCTAGCTGAGTCAAGGTGGGCGCCACGACGTCTGACTAACAATGACGCTGGTTCCACAAAGTGGCTAGATGAGTCTGAGCCAGGCGCTGCGACTCGTCTCGCTAGACATCGAGGCGTCGGTCAAAACGGCTTAGTCAGTCTGGGTGGATCGTACCGTCTCTGTGAGGCCTCTCCACTAAGCTTAATTGGCCGGATCCGAACCATGGGCCCGGTCTACGTGGCGCCAAGATGTCTGCGTTTGGACTTATGTCCAGTCGAAGTGGCCGGCGACTTCCCAAGTTGGGTTGTTTCATTTTTTTGTCCGTGACAAAAGAGCACAACAGAAAAGAGGAACTTAACATGAAAAGAGGTCCTTCCTGACGGAAAATTTTAATGACTAGTAATTTCCAGGTATGTACAGGCGAATGACACAGTTATACTAATAGGAGTTGTATGGAAAGACCAACAATGTGTTAAATAATGATCCTATGCAATGTCATAATGCAGACATTTAATGGGCAATATGCAATAATATACACAAACACACACACACAGTGAGATATTATGGTCTCAATGCATGACTTGAAAAGAGACTTACCTGAAAACACACACACACACACACACACACACACACACTCTCTCTCTCTCTCTTTCACAAAAACACACACATTCTCTCTCTCTCTCACACACACACACACACACACACACACACACACACACACACACACACACACAAGCAATTATGTAACCACACACATCCCATACAGTCACATTCAACCAATCACCACAAGCTGGTGAACCAAACAATCTTTACAAACATCAATTCGCGGAACTTTTGTTTACCAGGCGTTCAATCCCGGCTCCACTGCGAGTTATAAAGATCACAGTATCCACAATTTCCTTTACTCATCTGTTCACTGAACATAGCGACTGGTCAAAGTTCATCATGCTACGTTCAAGAGACCCAGTGCACTACGATGGGTTCACAACCACAAGATATTGATTTCCACCCTGACGCCTCTCCTTGTGTGCATTTCTTTCCTGCTCCAGTATATTCACCTAACTGTTGACTAGTATGTACAGTTTCAACCAGAGGGTTTTTCTTTTTCTTTTCTTTCGTTTTTCTTTCTTCTGTAGAGAGTATAATAGCCAGCCTGATATTTGTACATAAACAATAATACAAACAAGATGAGTAATGTATATTATTTCCTTACATTCTTCACCATGTGGCCTACCTCATCCCCTTCCCCATTTTCTTTCTTCTTGTTTCATCTTTCTAGGTTTACTCATATACTGACCTCTTTTTCCAAGCTTATTTTTCCCTCTTGAATAAGACGAAACCTTTCCAAACTCTTGTGATTTGTTTCTGTCCCCTTTCCTACCCATGCCCTCTCTCCCTGCCACCCCGGCTCCCCCGTCATCTCCCACCCTTCCCCATTCATCTTTTTCTTCTTCTTGAACATCATTAAAATAATTTACATCTCTTCCTCCATTTCTGTCTTCTTCATCCTAAGTGACCACTCTCCCTCTCTCGCTCATATCTCTGTCCTGATCCAGTCTTAGGACCTCCACCGACTGAGCACAAGACATGCCAATTTCTACTCCTCAATTTAACCTACCCCACCCTCCCGTGATTTGTATTCTTGCATTGTTTGCAGTAACAACACTTTCAATATTTGAAGCGTCTGTGTCATTTCTTCACTGCCCCTCCCACCCAACCCCTCACTAACCCTGCTTGCCTGTGTGAAAATGGTCGGCTAACTAGCAATCTTTGGCCACAGCGGTCTCCTGATTGTGGCACTCCAGGTGGAAGACATCGGCACCCACGTCCAAGTCTGCATTGCTACCTTGAAGACTGCACGGCTGTAGTGTGCAGCGATGGTGCTCATCAAATCCTTCGTCTTCATCTTCTTCGTCCTCATGGCGTGGATGCGACATCAGCGCCTGCATTTCGGTCTCCTGGGCTGATGAAGCATGCGACAACCGATCGGCGCTGGAGCTGTGTCGGACAGAATGTGTACATAAGGGGGAACCACACGCATCCTTGGAAGAGGTGCCCGCAGCGGAGTCTGGAGAGGAGGTCTCATGGCCAGGATGGAAATGCAGACAAGTGTGGGGCAGCAGGAGGACCTTGACCTCTGTGTCAGTTGTGCCCTGGTCGTCAGTGGTCGAACTGGGTTCATGGTCGTCTACAGCAACCGCAATGTTGCCGCTCTCTGGATCCTCATGAACGCTTTCCTGACTGCCAAACACCTGTCATCACAGCCATGCTTTTATGAATACACTGAACTGATTATCTGTGTGTTCTTCTTGACTGTTTTTTCTCTTAGGAGAATGTCCCTTTGAAATGACTGACTTCCGTATTTTATTTTCCATCAGAAGTGTTGAAAAAAGCTGATGTTCCTTTGACAGCGTTTTGTTAAAAAATAAACCTTTAATGTCAAGAGAAATACTGTTCACTGAATTTGGCATTTCAATATTTCATGTTAATATGCATGAAACCACAAAATCTTACATCGATTTCAACACCTTGAAAAGTTAATTAAAAGGCATTTATGTGTGAATTAAAACACTGCTGTAACAGATCTACACACCCATAAGCTGACTCACAAGTAGTTATTTCCATGATTTGAAAGTAGCAAACATTCCATCTGAGTCTAGCAACACAAATCTGTTATCATGTATCAGTAAACTTGCCTCTTTGTTTTCTTCCCCTCTGCCAATAGTTAATAATGTTACATGCACTGATGCAGAATACAACGTGGTCCAAGACAATCAGTAATGTTCACCGGCCAAGGCAGAAACAATTCTGCTCAAACAATGAAACTTCACAACCAAGGAACTTCGCAGCTATGAAACTTGTCTAAAACTCCACAAAGGATCCACGGCATAACTAAACAAAAAAATCAAACCTTCTCATCCTGAGGAAGATCTAGAAATCCCATTTAAAAGAAAAGAAAAAAAAAGAAAGAAAACAAAATCTATCTGAACAGCTGCTATAAAATTTGTACCTTACAGTGCTGTTCAGAATAATCAATAGGGATGTCAATCCTTGGACTAAAATTTAACGTAACAGCCCTGTCCATTGACTTTGATAGCTTTGCACTCATATGGATTGTTCAAACTTGCTGACCTCACTATCACAGGTGGCTGTGACACCCACTGCAAAATTCTATTGACCTGGTTTCTATACGCATGTGATATGCGCCTAGCTATCACGGTAAAAAGCAGCTTCAATGGACAGTTTTTAATGGTGCTTGTTTACTTGTACTAATCAAACAATCACAAAAAGTAGCAACCTCAATTGTAAACTAGCAATGACACATGTTTCACTGATTAAAAATCATAGTAACTTTTCCATCAAACTTGCACAGATACAGTTTTCATTTCTTTAAGTCTTACTAACTTCCAAGTCACAGTCTGTGGCAATCTCCAGCTTAAAATTCTGCTTATCAAGTTATTTATCCACGTTAACCTGTCATAGGTAGGGATAGTCTGTGCTGTACAATTGTGCTATTGAGCATTCTTTGCAAACATTAACCAACCAATTACAGCAACTGGCCACCTCAAGTGATAAAAAAACCATTTTCCAGTGATCATGGATGCTTTACACACTTTAAACTTTGCGCTAAAAGGTGGCGAGTGGTAACCTCAGTGCAAATGTTGAAAAGAACTCAAATGGCATACCCTCTTCTGTCAAGAGCCATTTTCCATTCTGACAGGTCATTGTGTCATCTTGCAAGTCCAAGATAAGAAACACTATCGAGTTCCCTCAAACTCAAATTCATCCTGATAAATTAAAAAAGAAAGGAAAAAAAAGGCTTGGGGTAAAAAAACAAATAGAAGAAAAAGAAAAAAAAAAAAAAGAAAAAGGAGGAAAGAAAGAAAAATAAAAATGATGATGTCATTCACAGTATATCTTTACTGCCCTTACCTGCATGCCATAGGCGCGCAATATATCTAGTTTGCACATTGGACAGCTACGTTGATCCAGAAGCCATGGGTCCACACAGATTTGTGGAAGACATGCCTGCAACACAACAGGACAGAGGAACGTCTCAAAAACAATCTCCAGAATTTCTGGAAAACCAAAATCGGGACTCTAGAAGGATGGATGTCTTTGTTTGGAAGGTAACTCTAGCTTTACAGGCAAAGAAAAAAAATGTTGCAAAAATTTAAGTCTCCAGGCAAAGAAAAAAATGTTGCAAAAATTTAAGCCTTGAACAGGTGAGATTTGTACAGAAAAGGCTGCCCTGTATTTAGAAGATTCCCTCTAAGATACTGCAGTAACTGTTTGATGTTGTGCAATGTGTTACGTGATTCTTTATCGTCTCAGACAAATAATTGATACAATGCATAAGAAATAGATCATTTTCAGATGTGTGTATACATTATGTATCGACATACAAAATACAAGTATGTATCCAGTTACATATGGGTTCCACTTGTACAAAGTGGTACATATGCACTTGACTGTTTTCATAAGTGTGCAGGTATGGGTGTGTACACATGCGTGTGCAAATGTGTGTGTATGTGTGTGTGTGTGTGTGTGTGTGTGTGTGTGTGTGTGTATGTGTGTGTGTGTGTGTGTGTGTGTGTGTGTGTGTGTGTGTGTGTGTGTGTGTGTGTGTGTGTGTCTTAGTCTGTGCGGGGCGAAAGAGAAGACGTATCTTGGTCAGTACAACACTATGTTAATCTGACAGTAAATGGTTTCAGTCAGTGTGCGTGTGCGTGTGTGTTCAGTACAACAATATGTTAATCTGACAGTAAATGGTTTCAGTCAGTCGGTGTGTGTGTGTGTGTGTGTGTGTGTGTGTGAGTGTGAGTGAGAGAGTATGTGTGTGTGTGTGCGCGTGTGTGAGTCTATGTGTGAGTCAGTGCTCGTATACACATGCACAAGTGTTTTACTGTACATATATATATATATATATGTGCATTCATACACACTGGCTTGTCCAGATAACAAAATCTCTTTAACCCCTTGAGCGCCAGCGTCTGTGTAAATGAGTTCATTCCCCTTGCCAAGGGTTTTTGGGCGTTTTTGCATAAAATAAACAAAAATTCATAGCTCCTCATCCAGCTAAGGAAACCCTATAAAACTGTACATTTTAGGAATCTGTGTTGTTCCTCTATGTGTTGACATCAAGATCAAACAGAAATCTTTATCTGGGTATGAGCACCATGCTGTTATATAAACAAATGTGGAAAAAAGGACAAAATTTGTTAGAAAAATATTTGTAAAATATATAAACACGCAGCTGGAAGTTTTCGCCAGTTGGAACTTTTATCGACGGGTTTCCACTAAATGGCAGTGTTGCTGGGCTATAAAAATTTGGTAGTGAAAAATTCGCTTGAAACCTAGCGGTCCTAGTTCGAGTTGCAGCTGCTGATTGTCTGCCACGCCCCCTTGACACACCGCCTCTCCCTCTCCCTCTGCCGTGAACCCCCCTCCTCACTTCAGTCCGTCTTCTCTTTTAGCCCTGCACAGACTGAAAGCAAATCTTCTTCGTGTGTGTCAGTTTCAAGCTGCCGAGAAGCACACACGCTGGCTGGCTCACTCGGCATACTGACGCTTATGTCAGCTGGGTCAACTTCAAATGGGTCGAGTTGACCCATCAACGATGCATGCATCAAATTCGTCACTTTCCCATGTGTCGAGCCAATCGACTAAC
>CM031602.1:11912049-11939549 GCA_018398815.1 Conus ventricosus | reverse complement strand
AGAGTGAAGAAGCTCCGTGGTGCATTCCATGTCATGTGCCACTCACAATGAAACATATATATTCTTTTAGAGTGTTGGGACTTGCACGATGTGAGACACAAACATTTTACAGCGGAGTCCATGAAGATCCTGTTCAGGATGTTCCGCCTGACGTGATCCTTGAGTTTTTGAGAGAGATTAACATTTTTCATCTGATTTAAGATTTTACGGAAGAAAGATTTTTAACGAAGTTTCTGGTGCGTTTCTAGAAGATGTCATTTGAAGAGATGAGTGAAAGGTTTTTTTTATTTTTTTTATTTTTTATTTTAATGACTTGTGAGTTGATTTTAACGTGGTGACAGCCCTGATGTGGCCCTTTGCGGTCGGCTGGGCTATAAGCAACATTATCTTATCATATCTTACTCAGCTATGTTGTTCTGTACTACACTGTGTTACACTGTTCTGTACTGCACTCAGCTATGTTGTTCTGTACTACACTGTGTTATGCTGTTCTGTACTGCACTCAGCTATGTTGTTCTGTACTACACTGTGTTATGCTGTTCTGTACTGCACTCAGCTATGTTGTTCTGTACTACACTGTGTTATACTGTACTGCACTCAGTTATGTTGCTCTATACTGCACTCAGCTATGTTGTTCTGTACTACACTGTGTTATGTTGTTCTGTACTGCACTCAGCTATGTTGTTCTGTACTACACTCAGCTATGTTGTTCTGTACTACACTATGTTATGTTGTTCTGTACTGCACTCAGCTATGCTGTTCTGTACTGCACTCAGCTATGTTGTTCTGTACTACACTGTGTTATGTTGTTCTGTACTGCACTCAGCTATGCTGTTCTGTACTGCACTCAGCTATGTTGTTCTGTACTGCACTCAGCTATGCTGTTCTGTACTGCACTCAGCTATGTTGTTCTGTACAACACTGTGTTACACTGTTCTGTACTGCACTCAGCTATGTTGTTCTGTACTACACTGTGTTATGTTGTTCTGTACTGCACTCAGCTATGCTGTTCTGTACTGCACTCAGCTATGTTGTTCTGTACTACACTGTGTTATGTTGTTCTGTACTGCACTCAGCTATGCTGTTCTGTACTGCACTCAGCTATGTTGTTCTGTACTGCACTCAGCTATGCTGTTCTGTACTGCACTCAGCTATGTTGTTCTGTACTACACTGTTACACTGTTCTGTACTGCACTCAGCTGTTGTTCTGTACTACACTGTGTTATGCTGTTCTGTACTGCACTCAGCTATGTTGTTCTGTACTACACTGTGTTACACTGTTCTGTTCTGCACTCAGCTATGTTGTTCTGTACTACACTGTGTTACACTGTTCTGAACTGCACTCAATTATGTTGTTCTGTACTGAACTCAGTTATGTTGTTCTGTACTGCACTCAGCTATGTTGTTCTGTACTACACTCAGCTATGTTGTTCTGTACTACACTGTTACACTGTTAATAATAATAATAATAATAATGGGGATTTATATAGCGCCTTCCACGGCACAAGGCGCTTTACAAAGGCAGAAAAAATGCAATTGCTAAATGTAAAGAAAATGCATTGAAAAAAAACGGCTCAGAAATGAAAAACAAAGGCTCTCTCTCATTCTCTCCCACGCGCACACACACTCTCACGCACAGACACAACAAACCACAACAGCCGCAACAAGCACAAACTACTAAGCAATCCACAAAATAACAAAAGTCAATCAACTATCTGGTAATGACTGTCTTCTTAGTATTGTTTGAAAAGGTAGGTTCTGTGTTACACTGTTCTGTACTGCACTCAGCTATGTTGTTCTGCACTACACTGTGTTATGTTGTTCTGTACTGCACTCAGCTATGCTGTTCTGTACTGCACTCAGCTATGTTGTTCTGTACTACACTGTGTTATGTTGTTCTGTACTGCACTCAGCTATGCTGTTCTGTACTGCACTCAGCTATGTTGTTCTGTACTGCACTCAGCTATGCTGTTCTGTACTGCACTCAGCTATGTTGTTCTGTACTACACTGTTACACTGTTCTGTACTGCACTCAGCTGTTGTTCTGTACTACACTGTGTTATGCTGTTCTGTACTGCACTCAGCTATGTTGTTCTGTACTACACTGTGTTACACTGTTCTGTTCTGCACTCAGCTATGTTGTTCTGTACTACACTGTGTTACACTGTTCTGAACTGCACTCAATTATGTTGTTCTGTACTGCACTCAGTTATGTTGTTCTGTACTGCACTCAGCTATGTTGTTCTGTGCTACACTGTGTTACGCTGTTCTGTACTGCACTGTGTTACACTGTTCTGTACTGCACTCAGCTATGTTGTTCTGTACTACACTGTGTTACACTGTTCTGTACTGCACTGTGTTACACTGTTCTGTACTGCACTGTGCTACACTGTTCTGTACTACACTGTGTTACACTGTTCTGTACTGCACTCAGCTATGTTGTTCTGTACTACACTGTGTTACAATGTTCTGTACTGCACTCAGCTATGTTGTTCTGTACTACACTGTGTTACACTGTTCTGTACTGCACTGTGTTACACTGTTCTGTACTACACTGTGTTACACTGTTCTGTACTGCACTCAGTTATGTTGTTCTGTACTACACTGTGTTACGCTGTTCTGTACTGCACTCAATTATGTTGTTCTGTACTACACTGTGTTACGCTGTTCTGTACTGCACTCAATTATGTTGTTCTGTACTGCACTCAGTTATGTTGTTCTGTACTGCACTCAATTATGTTGTTCTGTACTGCACTCAATTATGTTGTAGTGTACTACACTCAGCTATGCTGTTCTGTACTACACTGTATTACACTGTTCTGTACTGCACTCAATTATACACTGTTCTGTACTGCACTCAATTATGTTGTTCTGTGCTACACTGTGTTACTCTGTCTTGTACTGCACTCAATTATGTTGTTCTGTACTACACTGTGTTATGCTGTTCTATACTGCAATCGGTTATGTTGTTCTGTACTGCACTCAGCTATGTTGTTCTGTACTGCACTGTGTTATGCTGTTCTGTACTGCACTCAGTTATGTTGTTCTGTACTAGAATGTGTTACGCTGTTCTGTACTGCACTCAGTTATGTTGTTCTGTACTAAAATGTGTTACGCTGTTCTATACTGCACTTGGTTATGTTGTTCTGTACTGCACTGTGTTATGCTGTTCTGTACTGCACTCAGTTATGTTGTTCTGTACTGCACTGTGTTATGCTGTTCTGTACTGCACTCAGTTATGTTGTTCTGTACTGCACTCAGCTATGTTGTTCTGTACTGCACTGTGTTATGCTGTTCTGTACTGCACTCAATTATGTTGTTCTGTACTGCACTCAGTTATGTTGTTCTGTACTGCACTCAGCTATGTTGTTCTGTACTACACTGTGTTACGCTGTTCTGTACTGCACTCAATTATGTTGTTCTGTACTACACTGTGTTACGCTGTTCTGTACTGCACTCAGTTATGTTGTTCTGTACTGCACTCAGTTATGTTGTTCTGTACTACACTGTGTTATGCTGTTCTGTACTGCACTCAATTATGTTGTTCTGTACTACACTGTGTTATGCTGTTCTGTACTGCACTCAGTTACATTGTTCTGTACTGCACTCAGCTATGTTGTTCTGTACTACACTGTTACGCTGTTCTGTACTGCACTCAGCTATGTTGTTCTGTACTACACTGTGTTACGCTGTTCTGTACTGCACTCAGCTATGCTGTTCTGTACTGCACTCAGTTATGTTGTTCTGTACTGCACTCAATTATGTTGTTCTGTACTACACTGTGTTACGCTGTTCTGTACTGCACTCAGTTATGTTGTTCTGTACTGCACCAGAGCATACTACATTACCGTAGTATGCTCTGACTGCACTCAGTTATGTTGTTCTGTACTACACTGTGTTACGCTGTTCTGTACTGCACTCAGCTATGTTGTTCTGTACTACACTGTGTTATGATGTTCTGTACTGCACTCAGTTATGTTGTTCTGTACTACACTGTGTTACACTGTTCTGTACTGCACTCAGCTATGTTGTTCTGTACTACACTGTGTTATGATGTTCTGTACTGCACTCAGCTATGTTGTTCTGTACTACACTATGTTACACTGTTCTGTACTGCACTCAGCTATGTTGTTCTGTACTACACTGTGTTACGCTGTTCTGTACTGCACTCAGCTATGTTGTTTCTGTACTACACTGTGTTACGCTGTTCTGTACTGCACTCAATTATGCTGTTCTGTACTACACTATGTTACACTGTTCTGTACTGCACTGTGTTATGTTGTTCTGTGCCGATTTGGACTATGTTGTTCTGAGCTCTGTTGTGTTCTGTTTGTTTTGTACAAATTTATGATATGTTGTTCTGAGCTTTGTCAGCATTGTATTATGTTGTTCTGTACTGAGTTGTGTAATGCTGTTCTGTACTGAACTGTATTATGTTCTACTGTGCTGCATTGTGTCATGTTGTTCTGTGTAGCATTACACTGATCTGTACAGCAGGTGTGTTGTGTCAATCTGTACAGCCTTGCGCTATGTTGTTCTGAAATGTGTTGTTCTGTACCATGCTGACTTGTTTTGCACTGAGTTACACTGCATTGTTCTGCACTCAGTTACACGGCATTGTTCTGCACTGAGTTACACTGCATTGTTCTGTAGTCCATTGTCTTGTGTTTTTCTGGAATGCACTGTCTTATGTTCCTCTGTGTTGCATTGTGCTATGTTGAGCAGAACTGCTTTGTGTTTTGTTGTTCTGTACTGTGTCATATTGTTCTGTGCAGCATTGTGTTGTGTCATTCTGTATTGTACTGATATATTTGTCTGCCCTGTCTTGTCTTGATCTGCATTGTTTTATATTGTTCTGTACTGCATTGTGTTGTATTGTTTTGTATTGCACTGATATGTTGTTCTGTGCAGTACTGTCTTCTTCCGTACTGCATTAAGTGTTGTTTTGCATTGTGTTACACTGTTCTGTTGTACTGTACTCTTCTGTTCTATGATGTCTCTCGTTCTTCTGTCTTGAATTATGCTGTTTTGTGCTGCATTGAGTTGTGTTGTTCTGCATTC
The DNA here is from genome assembly GCA_018398815.1 of Conus ventricosus. Taxonomy (NCBI): domain Eukaryota; kingdom Metazoa; phylum Mollusca; class Gastropoda; order Neogastropoda; family Conidae; genus Conus; species Conus ventricosus. Next base: position 11,934,488 of record CM031602.1, on the reverse strand, counting down.
CATTGTGTTGTATTCTTCTGTGTTGTATTTTGTTGTTATTCTGAACATGATAATGTTGTTCTATACTGGACTGTGCTACACAACATAGCATTGCTGTTCCATACAAGAGTGAAGACTGTGTTATACTTTCTTACCTGGACTGTGCTGTTTTGTTCTGCACTGTACTGTATTATGTTGTTCTGTACTGTGCCATATCATACTGCGTTGTGTTGTTCTGTATTGTACTGTTCTCTACTTGACGATATTGTGCTATGCTGTTCAATGCCAGTTTCTGATTTTGCGTGCATGTGAGCGTGTGTATGTGCATGCGCGTGTGTGTGTGCTTACACATGAGTATGTGTGTTTTTTTCCCCCACTGGATTGTGTTGTTCTGTACTGGAAATGTTACACTGCACTATGTCTTGTTCCATACAATGTTTTGATGTGCTGTTATATATCGAACTGTTTCATTCTGCACCTGTCTGTGTCGTACTACAATGTGTCGTACTGCATTATATTGTGCTGTTTTGTATAGTACTGCACCGTGTTGTTCATGTACTCTTCACTGTACTTGCTGTGCTGTTGTAGACAATGGTATGTTATTCTATACAGTGCTGTGTTGTACCGCACTCAGCTGTGTGGGTCTATACTGCATTGTATTCTCTACTGCACTGTGTTTTCCTGTGTCCTATTATTCTGTAGTAAGTGTGGTGGTCTGTGTCGCTATTAGTTGTAGACTAGTGTATTACACCGAGTTATTCTGCACTGTACTTTGCATTGTTCTGTACTGCACTGCAGAGGACTGTGTTGGATTGTACAGTATTGCTCAGTACTTTAACGAAATCTGTACCATATGGTGTTGAGCTGTTCTGTGGTTTACCGCTCTTTTCTGTATTATCTTCTTCTGAACCATGTTGTGTTCTGTGCTGTTATGTAGTGTAACAGTATAATCTTGGTCTGTGCTTCATAGACTGAGTCGTACAGCACTTTGTTGGACTGTGTTCTTCACTTAAACAGTTCTCTCTCTTTACTTCAGAATTAATGAGAAATACGTCAGATCTAAATATAAAATATCTCTGGACTGTCCATGCTACTGCTCAGCACACTCTTTCACATCCTAAGAAACAAAGAAAGAGAAAGAGAGGGAGAGAACAAGAACAAGAGATAATGAGAGCAGGAAGGGCGAGGGGAAGCGACAGAGACAGAGACAAGGAGAGCCAGACAGAGAGAGAGAAAGCGAAACCTTGAGAACAGCAGTGAAACAAAAAACCGGAGTGAAAGACAGAAAAGAGATTCAGAGAGACAGAGGCACAGAGACAGAGACAGAGAGAGGGAGGGGCAGACAGAAAGATGGTGAGATGGGGGAGAGACAGACAGACAGAGAGATAAACTGCAAAACTGTCAAACCAGTGTGATATATGAAACCCCCATTACTCATCCACTCTCTCTCCCCATATCCTTAGTGTCAAATCGTTTTCTTTGTCTCATGTATTCCATCTCCAACCAAAGCTGGTTCGCTGGCTTCCATCCTCTGGATTCTGAACTGTGTAATCAGCTTGTACTCTACACGCCTTTCTGCTGATCTCCAAATCTCTGCACTCAAGAATTTACTCTCTGTCTCTCCTTCTGTGCCTAGCTCCTCTTTTTCCCATCCTCTAAAATGTTCTCTATGAGTATTACATCTAATCACATTTACTGACGAAAATGAGCCTTTGGCTTTAACAGATCTTTATTCACAACAGGTAAAACTACAAGAAAAAAAACAACAAGCTTAAGGTAATTATTTATGCTAGTGTCTCGAATTTCTGACTAGCGACTGGTTTGCACCAAAGACTTGTTTCTAAGCAACCAGTCCAATGGCCTGGACTGGTTAACTAAGGCTTTAACATCATTGACGTGTCTGTCACTCCCTGCTGGAGGTTGGGAGGAGCTCGGTGTGTGGGAACAAACAAATGAGGCCGTCTGTCACAGACTGGATTACCGCCAGACTCCCAGACATGGCCAGCTCCTGCTGAAATCATCTCGGCCATATTCTGTGTCGTTTACCTTGTTTTGTTCCTCGTTTTCTTTTCGTCATTTTTGTGTGGGCAGATCCTGTATGAGGGGAGGGGAAGAAACAGCAGTGTGTGGGCAGATCCTGTATGAGGGGAGGGGAAGAAACAGCAGTGTGTGGGCAGATCCTGTATGAGGGGAGGGGAAGAAACAGCAGTGTGTGGGCAGATCCTGTATGAGGGGAGGGGAAGAAACAGCAGTGTGTGGGCAGATCCTGTATGAGGGGAGGGGAAGAAACAGCAGTGTGTGGGCAGATCCTGTATGAGGGGAGGGGAAGAAACAGCAGTGTGTGGGCAGATCCTGTATGAGGGGAGGGGAAGAAACAGCAGTGTGTGGGCAGATCCTGTATGAGGGGAGGGGAAGAAACAGCAGTGTGTGGGCAGATCCTGTATGAGGGGAGGGAAAGAAACAAGGAGCAGCAGTGAGGGAAGCAGGCTCCCTTTTCTTTTCTGATGAGCATCATTTTCAACTATTCCAATTAAGACCGGTTATAGACGATAACCTGTGCATCTCATCACATTTCACTGTATCATCATAATATTTCACCTGATCAAGTTGGTTCAATCAAGGTTCGCTTTATACATCTTTCTCAAACACAAAACCTTTTCCCTCCCCATTTGAAATGCAAAGTTTCAATATCAAACAATTGTAAATACAAGCATCTGAGTAAGTGCTCTCACCTATTTGACATGGCTGACAAGTAAAAACATTGTACTAGTTGTTTTGGATTGCGTTTGTTTCTCGCAAACGTTTTATGACTTCCTTATCAACTGAAAAGTGACTTTAAGCTCATAACTTTTGTTGCCAAGGAAATAACATACAAACACAGCAAAGACTTTCTTTTTTAAAACAAACAAAAAGTGGAAATCAACAGGATCACAAGGGCACAGAAACAAAAGAAAGAGATAAAAAAAAAATTATGGTTAAGAAAAAAACAAAATGGCGTCAAAGGAGTAGCAGAACAGACAATTATCAGCACTGGATTCTAGACATTTCCATTCATTCTTAACCCCCTCCCCACCCCCCTCCCCCCTCAGCACCCCCACAGGGAACAGTACCTCCCAGAAAACATCACCACTACTGCCTAACCAGCCAATAAACAAAGAAAAACGCACACACATTCACAAGTAACCATCACGCAGGCTTGCAGCCATGCGTTAAAATGGTTTCGGCAACCAATGACACTTGTGGCAATGCGATGCTCAAGACGCCATTACCAGCCCTGCCAGGGAGTAATTGCTCTTTTGCATATTGATACAATCTGCATCCGCTCGCAGACTACTCGCATGTCCCACAACAGGAAGATGAGACATTTTGACGCTACAGCTAGATGTGTAAGACTACTATGCTTCAAGCTTGGGGGAAAAAAAAAGCTTTGAGGATGAAACTGCTTTAAAAGCAAATACTGATGTAGCCATGTAACTGGAAATGTGTTTGATAATAAGTCACTTGAAAACAATGCCATCATGTAGAGCGTATGAATGTGTGTGTGTGTGTGTGTGCGCGCGCCTGCATGTGCAGAATGCAAATAAATGGAAAAATGAAGCATGCAGCATGTCAACATCTCAACTATTCAACAAAACAAAGTTAAATGTATTTATCCATCTGATCTACAATCACAAATGCACAAGCACAAATACATGCATCAGTCACAAAGAAGTATAAAGATACAACAGTACATGAAAAACATAAGGAGTGAGCACTTTAAAACTAACACTAAAAAAAAACCAAGGAGTGAGCATTTTAAAACTAACACTAAAAAAAACCAAAAATAAGATTTCGGATCCTTTAAAACCACACAATCATGTCATTTCCACACAGACAAATACAGACTTGTCTGGACAGACAACTACTACCAGGTACCAAGACACAGTACAAATAAACTCATCAAGACCATTTATTAAGGACTTACTCTGTGGTCTCTGCCTCCATCTCTTTTGTAACTTTCCCTTCTTCCTAAAGCAAAATGACAAAGCACTGCGGAGTGGTGGCTGTCTCCTGGAGGTAGCAGGTTTGGATCCCATCAAAGGCATAATTACGTTTGCCGGGTTTACCACTCCAAACAGCCCCTACCCAAGAGCTGTAAAGTGTGATGGTGTGGGGTCAAAATGGGAAAACAGCAACCGCCAAGCCCAGTCTTATCTACTCGATGAAGAAGTCTCCAACAAGACTGTTGCTAAATTTTATCACCAAACCTTAAACTGCCTGTTCCTCTACAGACTGGTCATCTCTGGGACATGTTAAGAAACGAATACCTCTGATGGGATTTGAGCCCATGACCTCCCAATCCACCGTCTATGTCACAAACCACTGCATAATGGCCGTTTGAGAGTCAAAAGATACTTACCCTATCACCGTTTCTGACAGTTTTCTGAGGTATTTTTGCAATGGCCTTTTTAGCAGCACTGGCAAGTCGTCTCTGTTAAAAAAAAATATCATAAAATCATATATGCTAGTAAATAAATAAATCAAAACTGATAAATCAGACCATTTTTGATTCTATATAAAGAAAGTTAGTCTGCAATTACACAGTTTTGGTTGTCTGTGTCTATTTGCAGACTCTTATATTTTTACATGGGTGCATTTGTGGTAATTTAAAGCTGGCATTTTGTCGGCAAGTAAAACCATAGGCGGAACAAAACTTGGTTGAATGATAAATATGTATTGTTAATTCCTTTCCTCCCATTCATCTCACACATGGAGATGTCACCGTATCGTCACAGCTGTAGGTAGACCCATCATTAACATTTTCAACAATATTTTCAAAACAACAATATTGCACAAAATTACAATTATTCTTTTATACACTAACAACAGACACGATGAATGATTTTGCATATGAATATCATAAACGCAAAGCCATATTTTATCATGATCATACCCTTCATGTGATATCTACCAGGCAGAGGTGCCGATATACATTACAAAATATACAACTAACACAGGACACATGTTCAAATACATCTTTCTAAATATAGCTAAATTAACGATATCAACATCGGCCCTTTAGAGATTCATCTTGCTAACAACAGCAAAGTTTGACACGAAGCATTTATACTGGTATGTCAGAAAAAGGCAAACTGCGTGAGCCAAAGCATGCAAAAAAGCTGTGACCCGACTTTGCATCCCATGCAAATGAAGTAAAAAAACATTTGCCTTCTTGTTTACATTACCCAATGACATTCATGCCCATACAAACACTTTAGACGTAATCCCTTTGTTTATCTATATAAGTGATTTTGTCAGCCCTGATGTGGCCCTTTGCGGTCGGCTGGGCAAAAAGCAACATTATCTTATCTTATCTAAGTGATTTTGTATCATAGCGGAACACAGCCAGTCAGAAAATGACATGTTCAAAAGGCATTTGACAACGGCCCTAAAGCTGTGTGTTTGCCTTCTTAAGACTTGCTGTACACATGGTCTTGCATTTTCATATCATTGTGTCAAAATGGGTGATTTTCGCTTCCACAGATTCCTCAATTGTCTGAGATGTCTCTCCATTCTACTGGCAAGGAATAAGCATGTTACTGCCAATTTTGCTGAGCCAGTGCCTTTGCACAGATTTTGTATAAACCAAAAATGTGTGCTGGTGTCTAATGTTATTTCTGTTACAATTTTTCAGAAAAAAGTAAGAGAAATTTAATCTGCATACATCAGGATAAACTACATCGACTACTGTGACACATGACTAGTTTTTGTTTTGGAGTTCTGATTTGCCATGAATTTTGTTTACACTGTCAACACTGAATAAGTGAAATCATTTGTTCACCATCAAATCATAAACTTATTTCAATAGCAATCATATCTATAGCTAAATGAAAAAAAGTTAAAAAAAATTCACTTTCCTATTCAATCAAATGGTAACTAGCATTTGAAGTTTTCATTCATTCCACTATCCTCAACTAACTCTCTCCCTCTCTCTTTCTCTCTCTCTCTCTCTCTTTGTGTCTCTCTCTCTCACTGCCATTAACAAATAAGGGAGATGAACACTCCATCATATTTGAAGACAGTCAGTCAAAAGGAGTCAAAATCTTTTCATTCAATGATTCATCACGACATCAGGCATAACTTTAAATAATAAAAACAATATGGATGCAAATCCCACAAATTAAAAGTTTTATGTTGTCTGATTTTTCACAATACAGGCCTTGTTGAATTAAAAAAAGAAAGGTATTTTTCATACATTCTATTTTGAAAAGCTTGACACTAGCACGTGCATGCACACACACACACACACACACACACACACACACATACACACTTACACACACACCACTTCTTCAATCTTTGACGATGATGCATAAACAAAAAAGATATGGAGGTCTGATTTAAAAGTGTTTTGTCTGAAGTAAGATTTAAGCCTCAATGATACTTTTCTGGAGTCTGTACATGTGACATAATCATACTGGAATATTTTCCTCTCTCTGTATTTCTTGCAGTGCAACAAACTGTTTGTCACAGCAATTAAGGACAATACGCTTCAAGCACCATCCTCACCCATCCATTCTCCCCAACCCTGTTGCACTTCATTCATCTCATCTCAAACCCATTTGCAGCGGAAAATATGATACTGATCTAAATCTGATACAATGAAGAAAACATACTCTATCATCTGGTTTCAATAATTCAGATACTGTATTCTGACAGAAGGAAGGTACCATACAGGAGAGGGACGGAGAGGGACAGCGTCAGAAAGAACCTTTCCATCCCTAATTACCACATTTTATTATGACTTCCTGCTTACAAGATTCAAATCAATTTTACGGAACACTAAACAATTTCAAAGTAGAAATAAAAGGTTTTCACCGACACAAAAGATATTATTCATATTTGTTAAGATATCTAATTAATCAATCACCAATTACTTCCACTAGCTCCTCAGTAACATAGCTGTCATGCACCAATGATAAACTATTTGTAATTGTTTATGTTTTGTAAATGGGTTTCAGTCTGTCCAAATTCACGCTGCTTTTTGTTAAAGAGAACATAGTTGTCATGTACTGACAATAAACTACGGGATAGTTTATGTTTTCTAAATCAGTTCAGTCTTTCCAAAGTTATGTTCTTTTTTGTTAAAAACAACAACAAGAAAATGGTTACCGGCTTCCTTTTTTCACATTACATTTGAAAAATAATACTTTAAAAAATCATAACCAGAGTCACAACTGACCATTTAACAAAGTTACCAACCACAGAGAACCTTTTTCCTTTCTCTTTCCACTGAGATTGATTACATAATCATCAAAATGTTTTGATTTGGGGGGGGGGGGGGGGGGGGGGGGGGGGTATCATCCCAAATTTTGAATTTATGACATATGTTTACTCCAACTAGCACAGCTACAGCAAAGGACTAGCTATGAGAGTCTTGCTAGTTAAGTTACAACTATAAAAGATCTTTACAAAAACTGCAGGAATTGACCATGAATATCAAGTTACTGCCAAAAGATATAAAGAAGACACCATTCAAGATAAAATTTGATCTGGATGCATTAACTAAAATAAGACATGGAAGTTGCGTTACTTAAATATGACATCCTGCACAACATCACACTCTGTTGTGATGCACATCTGAAATTCTGCCATTTGGATGTAAGCTTTCAGTCAAAGATAGGCCTACTAATGCCAGTATGGCGATCATGAGTGCAGATGAGCGTCAGGGAAGGAAGACAGATCTGGGGAAGGGGGGGTAGGGGGTGGAAGGAGAGAAGAAGAACAAGCTGTATATGGGGGGGGGGGGGGGGGTGAAGGGGTGTGTGTGGAGATAGGTCCAGGGCAAGGATGAATGGAAAACGGCTGAGAAAAGATGGGCGACAGGAGAGGGAATATGGGGGACAAAGTAACAGAAAGAGGGAATATGGCGGACAAAGGTGACTGAACGAGGAATATGGGGGACAAAGATGACTGAACGAGGAATATGGGGAACAAAGGTAAGATAAGATAAGATAATGTTGCTTATAGCCCAGCCGACCGCAAAGGGCCACATCAGGGCTGTCACCACGTTAAAATCAACTCGCCAGTCATAAAAAAAAAATAAAAAAAAACCAACTTTCACACATCTCGTTAAATGACATCGTCTACAAACGCACCAGAAACTTTGTTAAAAATCTTTCTGCCATAAAATCTTAAATCAGATGAAAAAATGTTAATCTCTCTCAAAAACTCAAGGATCACATCAGGCGGGACATCCCTGAACAGGATCTTCATGGACTCCGCTGTAAAATGTTTGTGTCTCACATCGTGCAAGTCCCAACATTCTAAAAGAACATGTTTCATTGTGAGTGGCTCATGACATGGAATGCACCACGGAGCTTCTTCACTCTTAAAAGGTGGAATGGGTAAAATACGAATGGCCGGTGTGCAGCCGGCCAGAACCGTTTCCTCTTTACGACCACCCGACGTAGATGGGAGGAAGTCCTTAAGGTTTGGACGGATCTGAAAGAGTTTGTTATTCGTCTGTGTGTTCCAATCCTCCTGCCAGAGGTCTCTCACATAATCGTTAATTTTGGGTTTCACATCTGAGCAGGGGATATAAGTGTTGGACAGTTTCTCTCTTGTGGCGTTCTTGGCTAAACGATCAACCATTTCGTTCCCCGCCGATGCCAACATGGCCAGGAACCCAAGCAAGAGTAATGTTGTAACCGTCCGCCTTCAACTTGCTAAAAAGTTCAAAAAAAAGTAAAAGTTCTGGATTGCTGAAGGTTGCGGCCAGCTATGGCCTCCAAAGCTGACAGCGAATCCGACAGAACCAGAAAGTCTCTCCTCGAAGAATGGGAGATTATCTTCAAAGCCAGTACTAGAGCAGTAAGTTCAGCAGAATAGACAGAAGCATCGGAATGTATATGTTCCAACAATATCTGAGAAGGAGCCCCAGGGCAGTAGGCTGCACAGGCCACTCCATCCTCAGACTTGGAACCGTCAGTGAAAACTTTTTGATAGGATGGGAATTTGGAACAGAGCTCGGCATACAAAGCCTTGTACGCCAGAGAGCTGGTAGACTCCTTACGGAAAGCTGCGAGATCAAAACGAATCTCTGGTGTGAAAAAGGTCCATGGAGGTTGATCCGGAAACTTGGAAAAATCGGAAACTACTCCCAGGTCTATACCTGCATTCCGCACGTGAGGCTGCATACGAAGCCCAAACGGCGGAATACATTTCGGGTTATTTTCAAACTTACTTTGGAACGGAGGGTCAAAAACACAGTCATAGGCAGGATTCTGTGGTTCTGAGAACAGTCGGATATAATAATTCAAAGACAGTTTCAGCCTGCGATTGACAGTGAAGGTTCACCTGCCTCTGCGTACAGGCTGTACACAGGGGTGGTGCGGAATGCTCCAAGACAGAGACGAAGCCCTTGATGGTGGATAGGGTCCAAGAGTTTGAGGTAAGATGATCTTGCGGAGCCGTACACAGCACAACCGTAGTCCAGTTTAGAACGGACCAGGGCTCTGTAGAGGTGCAACAAAGTTTTCTTATCAGCGCCCCAGTCGGTGTGTGCTACGACCCGCAGAATATTCAGTGCCTTTTGGCAAGCAGTTTTGAGGTTTTTAATATGGCTGAGAAAGTTAAGTTTTTGGTCAAAAATGACTCCCAGAAATTTGGCCTCTTTAACGGCTGGAATGGGAGATTTCCCTACTTGAAGTTCCGGATCTGGAAAAAACTGACGGAAATTATGGAAGTGAATACACTGGGTTTTTGTAGCAGAAAAGGTGAAACCGTTTTCATCCGCCCACCGATGGATTTTATCTACGCAAAGCTGGAGCCTCGCGCTGGACACTCGGGTACAGGCTTCCAGTTGCGTAGACGGCAAAATCATCCACAAACAATGAGCAGTCTGAACCCTGCTGAACTGATTTCACAATGTGTTGATTTTAATACTAAAGAGGGCAGGAGACAGTATGCTCCCCTGGGGAACACCCAACTCCTGCTCGTGGACACCAGAGAGAGTGGTGCCAACCCGGACCTGAAACTGTCGTTCTGCCAAAAAATTTTGAATAAAAAGCGGAAGATGACCTCGAAAACCCAGATCGTGGAGATCATGAAGTATCCCCGACTTCCAGGTGGTATCGTAGGCCTTCTCCAAGTCGAAGAAAATTGCCACTGCGTGCTGTCTGTTTAAAAAAGCGTTCCTAAGTGTAGATTCCAGACGAATCAAATGGTCAACTGTACTACGATGTTTGCGGAAACCACACTGTTCTTTCGCCAAAAGGCCATCGGTTTCGAGTTTCCACATGAGCCTAGCATTGACCATTTTTTTCCATCAATTTACAGACACAGCTGGTCAAAGCTATGGGACGGTAGTTAGATGGATTAGAAAGATCTTTTCCAGGTTTGGGGATGGGAATAATGAGGGCTGTCCGCCAAGAGGGTGGAAAGCAACCTGTAGTCCACACGTGGTTTGTATACCTGTAACAGGATGTTCAGACCTTCTTGCGGAAGATGTTTCAATAGTTGATAATGAATGTCATCTATACCTGGAGAGGAATCGCTGCAAGAGAGTAAGGCAGATTTCAGCTCGTTTAATGTGAAAGGAAGATTGTAGTCTTCCATGTTGTCGGATGAAAAGTTGCAGGGTGATTTTCTTTTAGGGCTTTGTGTTTCACAAAAGTGACTGATTTATAGAAGAGGAGGAATTCTTTTCAATGGTTGAAGCAAGCAGATTAGCAACTGCTTTCTTCTCTGTTATTAAAGAATCCGAAAACTTGAGATGGTTCACAGTGGGACAGGTGTTCTTCCCTTTGATTTTCTTAATGATGTTCCACACTTTTTTCTTGGAAGTTTTTGATGTCAGCCTGGAGCAGAAGCTTCTCCAGGACCGACGTTTACTGATTTTAAAGTGTGTCTTGATTTAGCACGGAGTTTCTGATGGGCTCGAGCGTTGGGACCCGAAGGTCGTTGGTATACCTGATGCTGAGCCCGTTTTCTAACTTTGGAAATTTTTGGCATTCTGAATCGAACCAGGTGTTTTGGGCATTTGAAGTTTATCGGAAGACACTGGAATACAGGCTTTAGCACATTTGATCATAGTGTTAGTCAGAGATTCTGCTGGGTCTGGACTCTGAAAAAAAATCAGTGTCCTGGAATTCTTTTGAAATAGTGGCTGCAAAGAGATCCCAGTTTGCTTTTTTATAATTAGATGTTTGAGAGACAGAGACGTGTTCAGTTATTACAGGTTGTAGAAGGACAGGGAAATGGTCACTTCCGTGCAGATCGTCATGGACAGACCACTCATAGTCCAGGACCAGCGAGGGGTCACAAACCGACAAATCTAAACACGAAAGTGAACCTGTGGAAGAATGGAGGTAAGTTGCAGATCCGTCGTTCAGACAACACAAATCCAAATCCGAAAGGACATCCTCAATCAGCAGACCTCTGGATGACGAACCGGTACTACCCCAAAGAGGGTTGTGACCGTTAAAGTCACCCAACAGCAAAAAAGGTCGAGGGAGTTCCTCTATCAGACTGACAAGATCCTGACGACAAACCGGGACAGAAGGTGAGAGATAAAGAGAACAGATTGTCACAGTCTGTGGAGAGTGACTCTCGCAGCTACAGCTGAAGGGAGGTAGACAGAGTGACAGGACTATACAACAAAGTTTTGTGTAGGAGAAGGGCAACACCGCCCGACAGTCCCAACGTGGATTGTTGTGCAGGTTTCGAAAGAATATTAAAGCCAGAAAGAGTAAGGTCTTCTGGCTTTGAAGTTGAGTTTCTTGAAGAGCCACGACAGAAGGTTTTAGAGACTGACACAGAAGCTGCAGCTCCTCGAAGTTGGAATTTAGACCACGGATATTCCAATGGAATATTGTATTATCCATGGTGCAGAGGGCGAAAAGGAGAGAGATCAGGTCATCTCCTCCTCAACATCTGCTGCTAAAGCTGTAAATTTGTTGCTTAATTTCACTGGACTATCTGCAGACCTGCTGGCAGACTTGCCAACAGGTGAAGTAGGTCTGGGTTTGGGGACGGTGGAGGTTTTTTCCTCAACTCCACCATCTCCACACTAGGTTGAACTCCCTTGCCCGCACGGGCACTGGACAGAGGAGTTCGAGGGAGGGTGCTGGTTTTTTAATCTGCCCAGCAGCAGATGTTGTAGACTGCTGGGCAGTCTGAGGGGTGGCGATTTTTTGCCTCCACCAGGGGCAGTCACTTTGGTTTGGAAGGTGGTGGACCTGCTACCACCAGAACTGACAGATCTTACTTGCAATGTTTTCGAAACGTAAAGTTATCAGTCTGACAGCAGACTGACCGAGTTGAAACTGTAGGAACTTTCTTTACGGCCGAAGCATACGAAGAAGCTGTCGGCGACTGACTGCCCACAACCTGCTTGCGGGCTTCGAAAAAGGAGATCTTCTTTTCTGTCTTAACCCTTTGTATTGCAGATTCCTGAATCCACAGAGGACAATTCCGTGAAGAGGAGGGATGGTCGCCACCGCAGTTTGCACAATGTGCCGGATCTTTACACGGCCCATCATGGGTTGCCTTGCAGCAAATACCACACACCTCCTGCCCAGAACAACGGTCTCTGACATGGCCAAACTTCTGGCATCGAAGCACCTCACAGGGGATGGAACGTACAACAGAACCCGGACAATCAGGTAGCCGACTTTGATGACCGGAGGCAGCACAGGGTTGCAGAATGTCAGAAAGAGGGTGTTGGTGTCCACTCTTCTGCACCCTTCTTTACTGTCACCCTGCGTACCTCCGTCACACCCTGGGATGCCAGCTCCGTTTTGATCTCTGCCTCAGAAACACCTGATAATTCCCTGCAGCGAATCACTCCTTTTGATGAATTTAATTGTTTGTGGGGAGTTACCCTGATCTCCCGGTCCACAAGTTTCGTTGCCTTCAGCAGCTGTTCAGATTGCTTTTGTGACTTACATTGAATAAGAAAGGAACCATTCCTCAACCTCTTGATGGACCGAGGGTCACCTGCTATACCTTGAAAGCCCTTTTGGATAGCAAAAGGGCTCAAAGCTGAAAGGGGTCTTTCTTGCTCCGTTCCTTCCATAACGAGCCAGGAAGCCCAAAAACCTGTCTTCTGTCGTACCTCCATATCCGAATCGCTGTCAGAATCGAAATCCCCTGAAATAGGGGATGCGCCTTCCTCTTTTTTGGGGGGATGTGTTTAGAAAAAGCCATATTGAGTGAATTTGTGTTTCATCCCTCCCTTACCCACCAACCTTGGAGTCCAACTAAGGGGCCAGGGCCAAGAAACCAATGTCTTGACCCCTTCCAGGCTTCGGGAGAGACATACGACAAACAGAAGCAACTAACCCTATCCCCCTGATCATGCTCAACTCCCGGGGACAGAGAGCTGAGCACTGCAGGGGTTCACATGGCCAGCAAGGGGAACTGCTTGTCTTGACCCAGCCCCAAGAAGGGGAGCCGATTAGTACACCCGGGCCAAAGTGTACTCCCTGTCTAGGAGAGGTCCGAGCCAAAGTGATGTGTTGAGAGCGCTGGCCCTCTCAATCACCAGGATCTCATTCCCCTCCGACACAGGTCGCACGCACGGCAAACGCGGCGGATCTTAAGGAGACCACAGAGAGAAAGGAGTGTGGAAAAGAAGACTTGAAGGGGAGACGAAGATAGAAAAGGGCCAAATAAGGGAGGCAGAAAACAAGAAAAGGAGAAAGGCGGGTTACTCTTAGTCAGGATCCTCACCCTTAGCCTATCTGACATGGGAAGCCCTACCAGGGGCATCAACTCCTTACACGTTACGCTTAGGCCAAACAGCATCTGCACCTCTCAGGCCTAGAAGCAGTATGAAAAAAAAACAGCCTATCTCCAAGTATTGATGCCCCCGCCAGCAGAGCCTAAGGGATCACTGGACCACGCAAACCCTCCGACCACGACAAGGTCGCAACCCCCGGAGGGGGGAAACAAAGGTGACTGAAAGAGGGAATATGGCAGACAAAGGAGACTGAACGAGGGACAGGTAGAGGGAATATGGGGGGACAAAGGTGACAAAGAAAGGGAATATGAGGGACAAAGGTGACTGAACGAGAGAATATGGGGGACAAAGGTGACAAAGAAAGGGAATATGGGGGACAAAGGTGACTGAACGAGGGAATATGGGGAACAAAGGTGACTGAATGAGGGAATATGGGGGGACAAAGGTGACTGAAAGAGGGAATATGGGGGACAAAGGTGACTGAAAGAGGGAATATGGGGGACAAAGGTGACTGAACGAGGGAACATGGGGGGACAAAGGTGACTGAAAGACGGAATATGGGGGGCAAAGGTGACTGAAAGAGGGAACATGGGGGGACAAAGGTGACTGAAAGAGGGAATATGGGGGACAAAGGTGACTGAAAGAGGGAATATGGGGGACAAAGGTGACTGAACGAGGGAATATGGGGGACAAAGGTGACTGAAAGAGGGAATATGGGGGACAAAGGTGACTGAAAGAGGGAATATGGGGGACAAAGGTGACAGAGAGAGGAATATGGGGGACAAAGGTGACAGAGAGAGGGAATATGGGGGACAAAGGTGACAGAGAGAGGGAATATGGGGGACAAAGGTGACAGAGAGAGGGAATATGGAAGACAAAGGTGACAGGGAGAGGGAATATTGAGGACAAAGGTGACAGGGAGAGGGAATATGGGGGACAAAGGTGACAGGGAGAGGGAATATTGAGGACAAAGGTGACAGGGAGAGGGAATATGGGGGACAAAGGTGACAGGGAGAGGGAATACTGAGGACAAAGGTGACAGGGAGAGGGAATATTGGGGACAAAGGTGACAGGGAGAGGGAATATGGGGGACAAAGGTGACAGGGAGAGGGAATATTGAGGACAAAGGTGACAGGGAGAGGGAATATTGGGGACAAAGGTGACAGGGAGAGGGAATATTGAGGATAAAGGTGACAGGGAGAGGGAAAATGGGGGTCAAAGGTGACAGCGAGAGGGAATATGGGGGACAAAGGTGACAGGGAGAGGGAATATTGAGGACAAAGGTGACAGGGAGAGGAATATGGGGGACAAAGGTGACAGGGAGAGGGAATATGGGGGACAAAGGTGACAGAAAGAGGGAATATGGGGACAAAGGTGACAGGGAGCGGGAATATTGAGGACAAAGGTGACAGGGAGAGGGAATATTGAGGACAAAGGTGACAGGGAGAGGGAATATGGGGGACAAAGGTGACAGAAAGAGGGAATATGGAGGACAAAGGTAACAGGGAAAGGGAATATGGGGGACAAAGGTGACAGGGAAAGGGAATATGGGGGACAAAGGTGACAGAAAGATGGAATATGGGTGGACAAAGGTGACAGGGAATGGGAATATGAAGGTCAAAGGCTGGAGTTCATGCCGCAGGTTGCCTGGGATAACAGGTTCACCACATATAAAAAAAAAGATGGCGTCAATGATAGGGGACTTGGAAGAAGGGCGGAGGGGTGTTGGGAGGAGGGTTGGTGGAAGAAGGGCGGAGGGGTGTTGTGAGGAGGGTTGGTGGAAGGAGGGCGGAGGGGTGTTGGGAGGGTTGGTGGAAGGAGGGTGGAGGGGTGTTGTAGGAGGGTTGGTGGAAGGAGGGTGGAGGGGTGTTGGGAGGGTTGGTGGAAGGAGGGTGGAGGGGTGTTGTAGGAGGGTTGGTGGAAGGAGGGTGGAGGGTTGTTGGGAGGGTTGGTGGAAGGAGGGTGGAGGGGTGTTGGGAGGAGGGTTGGTGGAAGGAGGGCGGAGGGGTGATGGGAGGAGGGTTGGTGGAAGGGGACGGAAGGGTGTTGGGAGGAGGGTTGGTGGAAGGAGGGCGGAGGGGGTGATGGGAGGAGGGTTGGTGGAAGGAGAGGGGCGGAGGGGTGGTTGGGGAGGAGGGTTGGTGGAAGGAGGGCGGAGGGGTGATGGGAGGAGGGTTGGTGGAAGGAGGGTGAGGGGTGTTGGGAGGAGGGTTGGTGGAATGGGGGGGCAGGGGTGTTGGGAGGAGGGTTGGTGGAAGGAGGGCGGAGGGGTGATGGGAGGAGGGTTGGTGGAAGGAGGGCGGAGGGGTGTTGGGGGGGTGGTGGAAGGAGGACGGAAGGGTGTTGGCAGGAGGGTTGGTGGAAGGAGGGCGGAGGGGTGATGGGAGGAGGGTTGGTGGAAGGAGGGGGAGGGGGTGTTGGGAGGGTTGGTGGAAGGGGAGGGTGTTGGGGGGTTGGAGAGGAGGGTGTGGAGAGGAGGGCGGAGGGGTGATGGGAGGAGGGTTGGTGGAAGGAGGGCGGAGGGGTGTTGGGAGGAGGGTTGGTGGAAGGAGGGTGGAGGGGTGTTGGGAGGGTTGGTGGAAGGAGGGCGGAGGGGTGTTGGGAGGAGGGTTGGTGGAAGGAGGGTGGAGGGGGTTGGGAGGAGGGTGGTGGAAGGGTGGTGGAGGGGTGTTGGGAGGAGGGTTGGTGGAAGGAGGGTGGAGGGGTGTTGGGAGGAGGGTTGGTGGAAGGAGGGTGGAGGGGTGTTGGGAGGAGGGTTGGTGGAAGAAGGGCGGAGGGGTGATGGGAGGAGGGTTGGTGGAAGGAGGGCGAGGGGTGATGGGAGGAGGGTTGGTGGAAGGAGGGCGGAGGGGTGTGTGAGGAGGGTTGGTGGAAGGAGGGTGGAGGGGTGTTGGGAGGAGGGTTGGTGGAGAAGGAGGGTGGAGGGTGTTGGAGGAGGGTTGGTGGAAGGAGGGCGGAGGGGTTGGGTGGGAGGGGGTTGTGGAAGGTGGTGGGGGGAGGGGTGTTGGGAGGAGGGTTGGTGGAAGGAGGGCGGGGGTGATGGGAGGAGGGTTGGTGGAAGGAGGGCGGAGGGTGATGGAGGAGGGTTGGTGGAAGAAGGGCGGAGGGGTGTTGTGAGGAGGGTTGGTGGAAGGAAAGGGCGGAGGGGTGTGGGAGGAGGGTTGGTGGAGAAGAAGGGCGGAGGGGTGTGTGAGGAGGGTTGGTGGAGAAGGGCGAGGGGTGTGTGGGAGGGGGTTGGTGGAAGAAGGGCGGGAGGGGGTGTTGTGAGGAGGGTTGTGGGTGGGAAGAAGGGCGGACGGGTGTTGGGAGGAGGGTTGGTGGAAGAAGGGCGGAGGGGTGTTGGGAGAGGGTTGGTGGAAGAGGGCGGAGGGGTGTTGGGAGGAGGGTTGGTGGAAGAAGGGCGGAGGGGGGGTTTTTGGGAGGGTTGGTGAGAAGGGCGGAGGGGGGTGTTGGGAGGAGGGTTGGTGGAAGAAGGATGGAGGGGTGTTGTGGGAGGGTTGGTGGAAGATGGAGGAGGGGTGTTGGAGGAGGGTTGGTGGAGAAGGTTTGGGGGAATTTGTGAGAAGGGTGTGGTTTGGGAAGAAGGGCGGAGGGGTGTTGGGAGGAGGGTTGGTGGAAGAAGGACGGAGGGGTGTTGGGAGGGTTGGTGGAAGGAGGGTGGAGGGGTGTTGGGAGGAGGGTTGGTGAGAAGAAGGACGGAGGGGTGTTGGGAGGGTTGGTGGGGGGCGGAGGGGGTTGTTGAGGAGGGTTGGTGGAGGAAGGGCGGAGAGGGTGTTGGGAGGAGGGTTGGTGGAAGAGGGGGAGGGGTGTTGTGAGGAGGGTTGGTGGAAGAAGGCGGAGGGGTGTTGGGAGGAGGGTTGGTGGAGGAGGGAAGAGGGGTTGGAGGGGTGTGGAGGGGTTGGTGGAAGAAGGACGGAGGGGTGATGGGAGGGGTTGGTGGAAGAGGACGGAGGGGGTTGGGAGGAGGGTTGGTGGAAGGAGGTGAGGGGTGTTGTGAGGAGGGTTGGTGGAAGAGGGCGGAGGGGTGTTGGAGGAGGGTTGGTGGAAGGACGGAGGGGTGTTGGGAGGGTTGGTGGAAGAAGGCTGGAGGGGTGTTGGGAGGAGGGTTGGTGGAATAAGGATGGAGGGGTGTTGGGAGGGTTGGTGAAGAAGGCGAAGGGTGTTGGGAGGGTTGGTGGAAGGAGGGCGGAGGGGTGTTGTGAGGAGGGTTGGTGGAAGAAGGACGGGGGGTGTGTGGGAGGGGTTGGTGGAAGAAGGTTGGAGGGGGGTGTTGGGAGGAGGGTTGGTGAAGAGGCGGAGGGGTGTTGTGAGGAGGGTTGTTGGAAGAAGGCGGAGGGGTGTTGGGAGGGTTGGTGGAAGAAGGCGGAGGGGTGTTGGGAGGGTTGGTGGAAGGAGGGGGGGGTGTTGGAGGAGGTTGGTGGAAGGAGGGTGCAGGGGTGTTGTGAGGAGGGTTGGTGGAAGGAGGGCGGAGGGGTGGGTTGTGAGAGGGAGGGTTGTGAAGGAGGGCGGAGGGGTGTTGTGAGGAGGGTTGGTGGAAGGAGGCGGAGGAGGGTGTTGTGGAGGAGGGTTGGTGGAAGGAGGGCGGAGGGGTGTTGTGAGGAGGGTTGGTGAAGGAGGGCGGAGGGGTGATGGGAGGGTTGGTGGAAGAGGGGGAGGGGTGTTGGGAGGAGGGTTGGTGGAAGGAGGGCGGAGGGGTGTTGGGAGGGTTGGTGGAAGGAGGGCGGAGGGGTGTTTGAGGAGGGTTGGTGGAAGGAGGCGAGGGGAGGGGTTGGGAGGAGGGTTGGTGGAGGAGGGCGGAGGGGGTGTTGTGGGAGGAGGGTTGGTGGAAGGAGGGCGGAGGGTGTTGAGGAGGGTTGGTGGAAGAAGGGCGGAGGGGTGATGGGAGGAGGGTTGGTGGAAGGAGGGTGTGAGGGTGGTGGGGGTGGGAGGGTTGGTGGAAGGAGGGTGGAGGGGTGATGGGAGGAGGGTTGGTGGAAGGAGGGCGGAGGGTGGTGAGGGAGGGGGTGGTGTGAAGGAGGGCGGAGGGGTGTTGGGAGGAGGGTTGGTGGAAGAGGGCGGAGGGGTGTTGGGAGGAGGGTTGGTGGAAGGAGGGCGGAGGGGTGTTGGGAGGAGGGTTGGTGGAAGGAGGGCGGAGGGGTGTTGGGAGAGGGTTGGTGGAAGGAGGCGGAGGGGTGTTGTGAGGAGGGTTGGTGGAAGAGGGCGGAGGGGTGATGGGAGGGTTGGTGGAAGAGGGCGGAGGGGTGTTGGGAGGAGGGTTGGTGGAAGAAGGGCGGAGGGTGTTGGGAGGAGGGTTGGTGGAAGGAGGGCGGAGGGGTGTTGTGGAGGAGGGTTGGTGGAAGGAGGGGGAGGGTGTGGGAGGAGGGTTGGTGGAGGGTGTTGGGAGGAGGGTTGGTGGAAGAGGCGGAGGGGTGTTGGGAGGAGGGTTGGTGGAAGGAGGGCGGAGGGGTGTTGGGAGGAGGGTTGGTGGAAGAAGGGCGGAGGGGTGTTGGGAGGAGGGTTGGTGGAAGGAGGGCGGAGGGGTGTTGGGAGGAGGGTTGGTGGAAGAAGGGCGGAGGGTGTTGGGAGGAGGGTTGGTGGAAGAAGGGCGGAGGGGTGTTGGGAGGGGGTTGGTGGAAGAAGGGTGGAGGGGTGATGGGAGGAGGGTTGGTGGAAGAAGGATGGAGGGGTGTTGGGAGGAGGGTTGGTGGAAGAAGGACGGAGGGGTGTTGGGAGGAGGGTTGGTGGAAGAAGGGCGGAGGGGTGTTGGGAGGAGGGTTGGTTACAGAGGGGAGAGAGATAGGAGCGTACAAGTGCTAACTCCAAAGACATAAAAAACCAACAAAGACATAGCAGGCTGGCTGGACTGGACTGGACAAAACAAAGCTCTGCATAAACAACCAGTCTTTAATATAAGCGGGTCCGCTGCTTAGGTGCTATGCAAATGGAACGCATTCTTTGTTGGTTGACAGTACACTGCTACAGTAGCCTGACAAATCTAGTCAGAGACATGAACACTTCATTTTAAAACTCTCTTTCGTTCGCCCTCTTTCCTGCAGAACCTTTCTCATCAACTTGCTGTTTGTTGGCTGGTATGCCAGAACAGAAGAGGCAGCCACCTGCCATGAGGAGGGGAAGTGGATGGAGGGGGACATCATCACAGGTTAAGCCAATATGGCTCAAATTTAAATTTGCCTCCATATGACCGTCACTTTGTTACATTTTTTTTTTAAATATCATTTACACATGACAGTGCTATAATGCTATGAAAATAAATGACTGATGTGACAAAACAGTGTTGTCCAAAATGGAGACTAGGCTACGCCAGGTAAACCAGACCTACATGCCCCTGTCCTTCCCCATCTGTCCCACTCCTCTTCTACCTTTAGTCTTCCTGTTGTGATGATTCATCCACAAACAAGTCAAGAACACAACTGCCTCTTTTGTTACAGACAGTGCATGTGTGTGCGTGCGTGCACACACGCATATGTGTATGTGTGTGTGTGCGCATGCATGTGTGTGTGTATTTGTGTGTACGCATGTGTAAGCGTGCTAAAGTGCTGTATAATGCCTATGTGTATTATGCGAATTGTTTTTGGTTTTCATTACACTTTTTTTTTCCTGGACACAAATTACAAAACAAGCCAGTTATAACAAATACAGTTGATACATGTATATCTTCCATCATGGAAAAAAAAGTTAGAGAACAATGGTAAAATCCCGTTAAATCACAAAGGTTATATAGGCAACAGTATTTTTCACCACAGAAGATCAATCTTTGTTCATGTTTCTTCCATGCATGACTATTAAACTGGCCTTTTCAGAATCTGAAAGGTCAGCTTGGTTATAGTGAAAAGACAGTAAGATCTACAAAGAGTACCAAAAAAAAAAAATCCTGAAGGGGGACAAAAATGAAAAAGAAACTCAAGTGTTTTAGTCAACATCACACAGTTATGGTTCTTCCACTAAATGTCCGTCTACATAAATTTTATGCAATACTGGAGACTCCAGGTCTTTCGATTTCAAACAGCCACTTTACATAATTTGTAAACAGCCACTTTACATAATTTGTAAACAGCCACTTTACATAATTTGTAAACAGCCACTTTACATAATTTGTAAACAAAACTCATATCTCATGAAAAGAAAAAAAGTTCTATAAATTTCTAAAAACTTTTTTCATCTAGGCAGAAAATAAAACCCCGAGAAATATCAAGAACAGTGAATCTTATCAGTTTGGCAACATGCATGACTTTCACTACACCAGGAAGGAGTTAAAGTGTTCCATAATTCTGAATGGTTGAAGTTGATGGATAAATGAATGAACAACTAAGATGAGCCAATTGAAGAAGAGGGTCTCGTGGCTATGACTTAGCGGATGTCTGACCTACACATTAGCCCAACGCACTGGTCTGACCTTGAGTGCCTACCTACCATGCTTTTTTTTTTTTAAATCATGCATAGCGTGGTCTCATAACTTAGCGGATGTGGTGAAGCGTATATGGACTAGTCCGCACGCAGTGACGCCTCCTTGATGAAACTGAAACTGATCTGAATGCTTGTGATTTTATAATCCTCTTTCCTCTTCGTGAATAAAACAAAGGGCAAATGTATGCTGCAGCAGCAACTAAAAAAACAATAAAATCACTTATTTCATTTTCCTTTTGTCTTCCTGTTATTGTTGAGTTTTTTTCTTATTCTGCAAGCCTCATAGAAACAAGCAAAATGTGCAATATGCAGTTTTATTAGTTTGCTGCAAAATGTTGGAAAAGAGATCATGTTTCAATTTCAGTAAGACCCTTTATTTCTCCAGTTCTGCATAAACAATTATCTGCTTTCCTGCCTATAGTAATGTGATCTTACAGACGTTGTGTGTGAGTGAGTGTGCGTGCGTGCGTGCGTGTGTGTGTGTACTTGTGAGTGCACGATGTGCATGCATCTGCACACATATCCAATGTACGTGTGAACAATTCCTTTCATTTTCTTGTAATGTGTCATTTCTTCAATCTTTTCCTCTACTGTTTTGACCATCTGCATCCTCTCCTGCCACACTCTTTCCTTTCCTACCTCCCCTCTCACTCATGCCCTTCATCCCATCCACTCTCCTCTCCTGCCACACTCTTTCCTTTCCTACCTCCCCTCTCACTCATGCCCTTCATCCCATCCACTCTCCCACCATGTGCCTCTGATTCATCTCTCAACCTTTGTTTTCCTACTTGCACACAGCGTTGTCTTCAGACTTGATTTTATTCCCAAGACAATGTCGCAGGAGGGCATCTAAGCCTAGGCACCGACCAACATACACAGAATTCAAATGAACTCACCGCCAACCGCTCCTTGGCATGGGCATAGCGGAAGCGCTGGATGTAGTAGAAGACAAGCCAGGCAAGGGAGATGATCATGAGGACGATGAAGGAGATAGAGACAAAGAGCACGGAGGTCTTGCTAATGGTGTTGTGGGTACCCAAGTCGGTCGTGGCCTGCTTCTCCCCTGGGGAAATCGTGATCATTACCCGTACCCCCTTGTCTGCCAGCTCTGCTAGTTTCCTCCCCGTCTTTTGTGAGACGAAGATGGACACCTGGTCTTCGACTGCACAAGACAAGCAAAGGGAACAACAGCCATGAGTATAAGAATCGAGTTGCAGTGGACACCTGTCATTTAAAACCTTGTGACCTAAGTCTCCCTTCTAAGACTAATATTCTCAATGTGTTTTCAAAAAAAAACCCTCCAGAATCAGTCCACACAGAAAGAACCAGA
>CM031602.1:11882049-11907049 GCA_018398815.1 Conus ventricosus | reverse complement strand
ACTGCTCGTTTCTGTGTCTCTTTCTTCACTTCTGGAAAAAAAATTCAATTAACCCAAAAAAAAAAAGGAATTTAATTTAAAACCCAGTACCTCGTTTATCTGTATGTGCTTCAAACTGTCCAGAACAGAAATGAGGAATATGTTTGTTTCTCACCACTGTACCAGCTCTTTTCTGATTTGGTTTCCCCTTGCGTCTATTCAAATGTTCTACACATTCTGATACAAACTGGCACCAAAAATAATTGTGTAAAAAATCAAATACACAGTGCCAGTTGGCTGGGTTTGAGAAGAAAGGGGGATGGGAGGGATGAGAGGGAGCGGGGGGGGGGGGGGGGGGGGGGGGGGGAGAGAGAGAAAGAGAAAGAGAACAGAGAGAGAGACAGACAGAGACAGACCAGACAGACAGACAGAAAGACAGACTGACACTAATACCAAGGGACAAAAAACGAAAGGCAAAGGACTGGAGATTGGGAGTTGAGGTAAAGAAAGGAAAATGGGGAGATGGAATAGTGTGAGTAGGGGTGTGTGGGGGAGAAGAGGAGATAAGATAAGAATAATGTTGCGAATAGCCCACCCACCGCAAAGGGCCACAGCAGCTTGGCACCACAGTAAATCAACTCACAAGTCAGGAGGAGGAGGAGGGGGAGATTAGTGAAGAAAGGAATAGAGGCAGGGGAGGTGGGGGTATGGAGGTAGGAGAGGGGAGGGGTGAAAAGGATATTGGGGGTGGGGGGGGGGATCAGGCCATTTCTAGAGCAGAAACTTCCAGACAATTGAAGGCGCTTCAAAGACGCTCACCTCTACCTCATCCCAGTGGTCTTCCTCGCTGAGCTCATGAACATTTTTCTTTAGCTACATCTATGCCAACCAATCTTCCCTACATCAGACTATTCTAAGAGAGAAGAGAAAGAAGGACACTGAGACAGAGAGAAAAGAGAGAATGTGTGCGCGCGCATTGTGTGTGCACGCATATGTTCTGTGTAAGCTGTATACATGTTGATGTGTGTGGTGGTGTGGTGTGTGTGTGGTGTGTGTTGTGGTGGTGTGGGTGTGGTGTGGGTGTGAGAGAGAGAGAGAGAGGAGAGGGAGTGAGACAGACAGACAGAGTCAGAGAAAGAAGAAATGGCTTTTCGGGTGTGTGGTGTGTGTGGGGTGTGTGTGTGTGTGTGTGTGTGTGGGGGGGGGTGTTGTGTGGTGTGCGCTGCGCGCAAGCTATGTATGCGTATGTGTGTGGTAAGCATGTGATGCATTTGAAAGGTGGTGGGGTGGTGTGTGTGTGTTTGTGTGGTGGTGTGTGTGTGGGGGGGGGGTGGGGGGGGGGGGGGGGGGTTTGGGTTTGGGTGTGCTTCATTGTATGTCTTTCACAAAGTGATGCAGACAATAGTGAGTTGGTGGTGAATAAGATTAAGTGGATGTTTTCTAAACAAGGTTAACAAAAAATTGAATAGTGAGTTTGTGAAGTGAATGAGAAAAGTGGAACTTTAAGTGTAAGTGTGTGTGTGGGTGTGTGTGTGTGTGTGTGGGTGTGGTGTGTGTGTGAGGGTGTGTGTGTCTGCTGCGGGCG
Organism: Conus ventricosus; assembly: GCA_018398815.1. NCBI lineage: Eukaryota > Metazoa > Mollusca > Gastropoda > Neogastropoda > Conidae > Conus > Conus ventricosus. The sequence goes on along the minus strand of CM031602.1, from coordinate 11,905,485 downwards.
GCGTGCGTGCGTGAGTGCATCTGCGTGTGTGTGGGGGTGTGTGTGTGTGCGTGTGTGTGTGTGTGAGTCAGAAGACAGACAGACTGACAGACTGACAAAGAGACAGACAGACACAGAACAGAGGAGAGAGAGAGAAATATTGTGGATTACCATAAGGGCACACTTGTATACTCAGCATGAATTTTAACCATCATTCTGAAAACAATATTTTGTTAATAACACAATGGGTCTCACTCACACACACTCACTCACACACTCGAGCAGGCAGATTGCGCTGCGCGCCACCACAGCATATGCTGCGCGCCACACACACACACACACAACCCTCATTAATCATAATTAGTTTACATCGATAACCAGATACACCAGTGATTCATCTACCCTATTAATCCTTCCATAATTACAGTCAGAGGTAAGGCTTGTCACAGTGCTTAATAAAGGGCCAAAATATCAATCGGCACGCAGAACACCATCTCTGGTTTCCAGTACGGACGTCAACCAGGAAGAATTGTTCAGCATCATATAGTACATAGTTTGCCATGGGAACGGCCCTGCCTCAACTGGTGACTTTGTGTTATTGATTGAGTTCATCACAAGACAGTGTCCGACTGCTGCTGACATGTGGCACATGCTTACATAGAAATATTTAGCAGCTAGGAGGAGTAAAGAAAAAGGCCCTTTGTGGTCGTTTCCCTGGGAACAACGTAATCTTTGCGGGGCGGATCATTAATAACCTTGCTTGGCAGTGGCAAACATCATGAATTGAAACAAAAATTATTGCAAATCATTTCTTTACCCACGTATCCCCTTTGTTTGTGGTAAAAGAAATTGAAAGTCCATGAAATTCAGTTTGTGATGAGAGAGGGCTTGAAGTCGTAGTTTGAGATCACTGAACCAACAGTGACATGATTCCTGAGGTAGAGGTCACTGTTGCTATTAAATTCAGAAGAAAACAGGGGAGTTGCAGTATTCTCTAATAACTGTGAACACACCGCATATCCACAACAAAATCACAAAGGTTTTCCATATCAATGATGGGTGCAACCTTCAATTCCATATGACTAAACACACACACACACACACACACACACACCTCCACCCACACACACACAATCGCACACACACACACACACAAACACACACACACACACACACACTACGTAGCAGAGTATTGAACAAAAGTCAAAATGTTGTCCGGTGGTACAGGGCGAGATTATCCATTTACACACAGAGCACTGTGTGAGATGACCGCTTTCAAGACACTTCAAGAGGCAACTGTGCACACAAGCCAGGATAACAGCCTGGGTTCCTGGGAGATGACCCGGCTTTCAGAGACCTTCAAAGACAACTGTGCACACAAGACAGGATAACAAGGCTGGTTCACTGGGAGATGACTGCTTTCAGGAGCTTCACTAAACAACTGTGCACACAAGAAAGATAACAGGTTGGGCTCACTGGGAGATACCCCATCAAATAAAAAAAAAAAGCACTAATGCTACAGAAGAATCATGCCATACCAGAACAAATCATTATGTTTTAAACTATGAAAGTAACCTCATTGTTTTTGCTTCCGAATTTCGTTACTTGAAATATATTCATTAAAGTCATTTTCCTTTGCACAAAAGTTCTCTTAAAATTAATCCTAAAGTTAAATAAACAGCTATAGATAAACTGGCAAACATACTGAAACAAACTTCTTCCCCCCCCCCCCCCCCCCCCCCCCCCCCCACTCTTCTTTTAGCAAAAAGGTCTGCATGAAAAACATCAGTGAGTGTTACTATCAGATGTGCCCAATATTATTCAGCGATGTATCATTGTATCCAAAACATTTTCTTCATTTACTGAACAGTAACTGTCTGCAAACGAACAATCAAAAAGATTATCTACTCCAACATGATGAAAACTCTTTTGTGTTTTAAAGATGGTCAGAAACAGTTCAATCACCAATAAAAGGTTTAAATGAACTACACTAAAATGAAGTATTTGCCTGCACGGTATGTGCCACAATTAGTGGTTTGAAAGTCAGTCATCATGTTTCCTTATCATGTTGTTACAAAATGAGCACGCCTATTTGAAGGCACACTGGAAGCCATAACCTCTGCCAAACCCAACAGACCGAGGATCCACCCTTTTATCCAGATCTGCGTGGAATTTTAATGGTTCATACAACCACAATACCAACTTTTCAATCAAAATCATTTCTGTACATTGCTGACAAGATAAACAAACCAAATGAACAGACACATGCAAACATCTCCTGAGCGTGGGTGGTGTAACATCATTTTGTTTAACATAATCAACTTCATTATCAATCTCTCTCTCTCTCTCTCTCCTCTGTCTCTCACCTCTCTCTCTCTCTCTCCTCCTCTGTCTCTCGCTCTCTCCTCTCCTTTTAAAGCAACCAAACAACTTAACAAACACTAACCTAAAATAAAGCTTTTGCAATAGATGTAACAAATCAAGGCGGATCATGGACATGATTTACACCTTAACGAAAATTGTAATCTGGTTAAACATACAAAATCAACTGATAACAGTTGTAGCCCAAGAAACCTCAACAGATCACTCATGCCATAAAAAAATTAACTGTAAGGGAGAGAAGGATGCACACAGATAAGCATGATTTCAGTAACAGACAAGAAACAAATTATTCCCCCATGACCAGCTATTCCAAATAACTTGTCTTGAAAGGGAAAAAAGACCAAAGAATAACACCTCCATACAAAGAAATTGAAAAGGTAACCCTTTTTTAAAATTTCTTTTTCATTATACTTAAATGTCATTTATAAGATAATGTTTGCTTATAGCCCAAATGTCATTATAAATCCTGGAAAAGATTCCTGTAAACTATGAAACATGATTACCTCAAAAACAAAAGAGAGACAACATTTACATGGCCTTTTCAAACTTGATGAGAACTGATGTGGTTAGGGACGTAACAACGAAATCAACTACAAATCCTTCGTTCTCTTAACTATGTTATCAATGCATTAATTGGGGGGCACTAAATAGGTTATTATTATATTGTTAAGATTTCTTGGATTATCTCATGCTCCAGACAAAGCACAAAAATCTCAAAAAGATTTACACTCAAGGTTTTAAACTTTCGGCAAGTCGTTTATGTACCCAAGAGTATGGTTATGCACTGATACACAGTGCAACTGAAGGGTTTGATGTTTCCACGCTCCATTACATTTCTTTTTTTTTTTAGTGAACAATTTTTCGTTTTTACAAGACAAATGAAAGCACAAATATGCAACATTTCAATAGAAAGGAATAACATGAAAGCAAAGGGGATAATAAATAAAGGTACCATTCCCAGAAACAGCATTGGACCAGCACTTTCGATAATCAAGCATGGATTCGACAGTACTGGTAATAAGACTTATTTAGCAACTAGTATCTAATGAATCTGTAAATTGCTATCAGCATTTCTATGAGCAAAGTTGATTTATAACACTAGTTTACATTGCCCCGAAGATGAGTCTGGCTGCCTTAATGGCGGATAGAAAAGGGTCATACACACAAATCTCCACTGCCTGGCTATACAGGGAGTGTCCGCAGGAGTATCAGCCTGCGTACGCAGAAAGAAAGAAAGACTAGTTTACATAGGCATTATATTGATCATACAAAGAGCTATGTATAGTAATTCCAATAGTTATAACCCCAAAAAGAAATAAAGACATTGATACATGAAACATTCACCTTGTCACTCTTTCTAATAATGACACCAAATAGCCTCTATGATGAGTGCACACACACACACACACACACACACACACACACACACACACACACCACAAATACACACGTACACACATACACACACGAACACACACATGTGTATATAAGCACTACATAAATACCGGCAATTTGGTGTAAGGAAAGCAGTGCGAATCTAATGTGGTATGGGTCATTGGGACAGGAGAGGGATATCATTTCATTGTAAAGCACTCAAATTCCTTTACCATAGTATATAAAACAGTCCAGTCTCACAATTGTAAATAACATGAGAAAAGGTAAGTTATACACCTCCATACATGTAGGTGCTCACACATCACAAAGGAAGCTAAGGTACAATAGGGTAGTAGGGCAACCAATTTTCCTCAAATTGTCCTATATTATGATTAAGAAAAGCCAAATATTTTTCATGTTTGAATCTGTGTCCTAATACTGTGAGAAAGACATGTAGGTCAGGAGCGGAATTTTGTAATTTGCATTTGTAAATGTAAAACTTGGCAAAGAGCAGAACAAAATCAATAGCTTTATCCATTTTCACATGCTGTTTAAAGTACCAAATAAAATCAACTCCTTGTCAATAATGAAGTTGTCACAGTGTTGACATTTATTTTTAATAGACTTTGCAGATTTCTCCAGAACCTCTGTACAATAATGCAGTCAAAAAGCATATGATCAATGGTCTGCTCATAGACTTCACAGAAGTTACAGATAGGAGATTCAATAATTCTACATAGAAATAAATACCTCTGTGTTGGGAGCAATCTGTGCAAAAGTCTGCATTGAAACCATCTAAGCTGCACATCTGTAGAAGCCTTGTAGCAGTGAGAGAAGATGGTTTTCCAATTAAGATTTTCAAAAAGATTATTCCATTTATGGATAGCTGTTGGGGGGGGGCATTATTTCCATTTAGAATGTTTCGAACAAATTTGTTACCTCTTTTGATATAAAACCAGGCTTTTGGGTCTCAGGGCTTGTATCTGGAAGTTAAAGCTATCTGGAGTTTTTGAAAATAGGTACGAATTGCATTTAAAATGTCTTCATATAAGAGAAAATTGGTATTAATACCTTGATATTTTTGCAAGAATTCTTGGTAAGTCATCCAATTGCCATTTTCATTCAACAGTTGTTTCACAAAGAAAATACCATAATCAATCCATTCTTGTACAAAAATCACCCTTCTGTCCCTCAAAATATTGATATTGTAATGAATACATTCAACCATAAAATCATGCACAGAGATGGGACAGCATCTGGAACCTAATTTCTTATAATGCTTCATAACATCTTTCCAGAATGGATTATTAATGACATTCATAACAACATTTGAAAATTCTGCTCCAAGATTACATATAATGCCCAGGTAGGGTACATATTAATGGTAAACCCCTCCAATCAGACTCGCACATTAATCTTCTCAACCAACTTATTTTCACAGCAGAAATAAAATTTCTAACATTCAACATTCTGAGTCCCCCCTCGCAGTACTGTTTTTGAACAACAGATTTTTTTTATTTTAACTTCTCTTACCATTCCATAAAAATGTGTACAATTCCTTTTCCAATGCATCAATGAAATCCTCTGGAGGGTCTGGTAAATTAATTAATAGATGGACAATTTTACTAAACGCCAAAGCTTTAATTATTATAATTTTACCAAAAGGGGTAATATTTCTTTTTTTCCAAAGAGCGAGAACCCTTCTTATCTCAAAAAGTTTTTCATCATAATTGATTTGTACAATGGTATCAATGTTAGTGGAAAATTTAATGCCAAGAATTTTGAAAGTGCCAGGATCCCAGACAAAATTTTTGTCCCTCATGTATCTAATTGGAGAGTTTTTTCTACTCCCCAACCACACAACTTGTGATTTGCCAAAATTGATTTTTAAACCAGAAACCTGTTGCAAATTTAATGAGAATAGATACTGCCTCGACCGTTCTGAACCGTCCAAACACAAGCTAGTGTCGTCGGCAAACTGCGACAAGAGAATATCTTTGTTATTAATCTTAATTCTTTTAATAAGTTCATTGGAGCGGATCATCAGTGACAAGATCTCTGCACAAATTAGATATAAATAAGGAGAGAGCGGATCTCCTTGTCTGACCCCTCTCTCCATTGAGAACCATGTGGAGTACTGACCCTTTACAGAAATACAAGTAGAAGTTTGGGTGTAGAATGTTTTAATCCATTTAATGATGTCTGGTCCAAACTTTAAGAATTTCAAACATTTATGCAGGAATGACCAAGACACTATCAAATGCCTTCTCAAAGTCAATTAGAAGGAACATTCCTGGAATATTTTCTTTTTCGGTATACAAAAGCACATCATATATCAATCTAATATTCTCCCCTATATATCTTCCCTTTAGAAATCCTTTTTGACTTTCGTGTATGATGTATGGAAGCATACTCTTAAGGCGATTAGCTATGCAGGCAGATGCAACTTTGTAAGTGGTGTTTCAATAAGGAGATGGGTCGCCAGTTTTTAATGAATCTTTTTGGTTTACTCTTCATCATTTCTGTTTAACAGATCTTTGCCAGGTAATTTCATGATAGAAGAATGCTTAACAGCACATGTACTTCTTGCTTGTTGCGCTTATTGCGCTGAATGCAACATTTTTTAAATAAATAGACTGTTCTGTCGTCGTTTCTGTTAGTTTGTTGTTATTTTACCTTACTGCACACAAATCTATTTGCGAGCTTCACAACTGTGCTAAAAAAATACTTATAAATAATTAACAACAGATTTTGAGATGCCCTGAAAAAGCAGAAGCATTATCACACATGTTAAGAACTTCTGTCAATAACGGAGAAAACTACTTACAAGTCTTACCAGTTCAAACACTTTGGTGCCTATACTTAAAAAGAACTGGTTTATGACAACTTGCTGATCATAAAAGAAAAAATATACTTAATAATATATATCAAAACATTGGTAATTGCCTTTAAATTTAAAACATGTAAAGAATTCTGCAGAAGCTAAACACAGAAAACATTAATGCACACTGAAACAGTCACAATAACAAAATTCCAAAGGCACGGTGCTAAATGTTGACATCTGACATCAAGGGACCGTACTGGTATTACAATGACAGTTAAGAATACAGACAGAAAACAAAAATTTTTTCCAATTTTTGCTTACAATTTCATTTCAACCTCTTTATCAACATTTTTAACTTATTAAGAAAAACACTTTTTTTTCTGGAAAGTCATAAAGGATGGAATCTAGTTCAAAATGGACTGAAAAGGCGTCTTGTGATATTAGGAACAAACAAATGCGCTTGTCAAATATAACTGGTTTCGCATATTTTCCTTCATGTTTCAACACACAAAAGATGTCCCCACATAATCACAATATTATCCAAATTTGATCATTTCTTTTTAACAAAACATATCCTATTTCATTCAGCTTCATGGACAGATATTATCTTATATATATTTCCAAAGCAGTGCAGTGACCAACAATCTCATCTTAAAGAAAAGAAACACATACTTTGATAGCATTACCAAAAAAAATACATAGAAATCTTTTTTTTTAAAAAGGAAGAAAAAGAAAAATACCTGTGCTCTGCCTCTACATTGCAAACTAAGCTGTATTACTCTGTATTACTGAGAGCTAAGTGACCCCGATGGCACTGCTCAAAATAAACAAACAAGGACCGCTACTCTAGATGACTTGCAATCACAACATGTCCATTTTCAGTAAAGCAGAGAAGGTGGAACTGCTAAATTCTGAACTACAGGTAAAGCAGCACAGAAGGTGAATTGTTTCACTGAACAAAGTGTGCAAGTAAGCCCTTTACAGCCAATGTACAACAAGGCAAGAGGAGCTGAGGAGCACAAAACATAACCTACTTTCTTTTGTTTGTCTGTGTCCATATTCGTTCCCCAACCGGGTCATATGAAGTCCCCGACGGACATGATGGATAGATAGGCCTAATGCGAAATCTGCCACGGGCAAAGGGAAACCCATGTATTTCCATGCAGGAAAAGTGAAATGAGGAACATAACATCCTATTGTACATTCATGACATGGATTACCACTACTCCAAAAGATATGATAATGCAAGTTCAAGGAATATCAACTGTAATTAGACTGGATGAAATATGTACATGTACAAAAAAAAAAGAAGAAAACCAAAACTGGTACTCAACGAGGATCATGTTCTGAAACAGAAATGAAAGGTTGGGAGAAGGAACTCTATTACAGGGGATAGGGAGAAGGAGGGGTAACATCTTTGTCAAGAGACAAGAAGTCATTCAAACAAAGCACTGACCATCAGAAGTGAACAGTTTTTGTGTTGAAAAAAAGTAACAAACAAAAAATAAGCAAGCAAACAATAAATAAATCAATCAGAGACCATTCTAAATGAATTAGAATTTAGATACACTGTGATTCTGAACTACCAAAAGGAAAGAAGAACACCTTAATTCTTCTAGACCACCACGACCATCCTGTCTTCTTTTCAAGCAAAATATTACAAACCTCTTCAAACATACACACACATGCACACTCACGCGCAGGCATGGACACATGCACTTGCGCACACACACTTACATACAAAACTCACACACACAACAACCAATCGATCCCAGTCTTGAGAAATTTTACGACATGCTACTTGGAAACACAAATCCATATGTTACAGAAACCTCTGTTTCAGCTGATGTGTACACATGCAAACACAGGCACAAATACTGATCCACACAAACTTAAAGGAAGGATGACTCCTTTCAACGGAACAAAATCTGAGGGCAAAAAGCTCTTATATGCAGTATCTACAATCATGGTACTTATAAATCTTGATTCATTCCATGTCACCAATCTCATTCATTCCATCTCACCATCAACCTCTTGAATGTCATTTCCTTTCCAATCTCACCTCCACATCAGTCCCCTCATACCACCCAATTTTATGTTCATTTCACCATACACCCAATCTAAAAACTAACCCAAACTCACACTGACCCTATAGTAGAAACACTGACCCAAACTCATCGCAGATCACTTTCTCACCTGAGTATCAAAGACCACTATCTCATCACTGACCTCCCTCCCCTTACCCCAAACTCAGCACTCATCTCCACTCATCACGATCCCCATCTCACCACTGGCCAAAATCTCACAATTGACGCTGTGTCAACACTGGCCGAAACTAAAGTTTATCTCTCCAGTGACCCCACCTCAACATGAATACAACCTCACCACTCAAACCATCTTCCCATCTCTTCACCAAGTTTATCTCACCCCTGACCCCACCTCAACATGAATATAACCTCACCACTCAAACCATCTTCCCATCTCTTCACCAAGTTTATCTCTCCACTGACCCCACCTCAACATGAATATAACCTCACCACTCAAACCATCTTCCCATCTCTTCACCAAGTTTATCTCTCCACTGACCCCACCTCAACATGAATACAACCTCACCACTCAAACCATCTTCCCATCTCTTCACCAAGTTTATCTCTCCACTGACCCCACCTCAACATGAATACAACCTCACCACTCAAACCATCTTCCCATCTCTTCACCAAGTTTATCTCTCCACTGACCCCACCTCAACATGAATACAACCTCACCACTCAAACCATCTTCCCATCTCTTCACCAAGTTTATCTCTCCACTGACCCCACCTCAACATGAATACAACCTCACCACTCAAACCATCTTCCCATCTCTTCACCAAGTTTATCTCTCCACTGACCCCACCTCAACATAAATACAACCTCACCACTCAAACCATCTTCCCATCTCTTCACCAAGTTTATCTCTCCACTGACCCCACCTCAACATGAATACAACCTCACCACTCAAACCATCTTCCCATCTCTTCACCAACACCAAGCAGTGTTATGTCATTAACCAGCCACCTCTGTCAGCAACAGCATGTCACCACTGACCCATTCTCATCAATGACCAACATCTTATCAAAAGTCTCCTGACCAAGAGACAACTGGAAAGTGAATGGGACACACACCCTCACTCCCCACACCTCCTCCGCTTCCACCATGGGAAAACAAAATTTGACATGTTTTGAACTCTCGTCATTCACATGTCAAACATAAGAGCAAAGCCCATGGGGAGAAAGGACAAATGGAAAAAGAAATGGAATTTCTTTAAAGAACTAGTGGTCTTCCACAAAAAAGAGCAAGCAACGTTCATCTAATTCATTTTGGAAAAGCCCTGCAGTTGGTCAATGTTGTCACTACACTGCTACCATTACGTGGAATGTGCAGTCCCAGTGGAGTGACCAGTGAGAGATAAGGCACCTACTTTAAAATAACACATCCCTGGTTCGTCTTTTTTTCTGTAATAATTTTTCTTTTTATGGTCTACCATGGAGACTGGTCTCATACTTTGTTGAAAACAGATCCCCACATCAAGTCACTACAATATGGGGATCATTTTGCTCATGAATTTGCCATATAAATTCAATGAATCAAAAACAGCTTTTGCTTACCTGTTCAAACCCAGCCCAGTTGTGGGGCTGCACGCCTTCTTCTAATGCTAACAAAATCAATTAGGTAAGGCAAGGTAATGTTGCTTATAGCCCAACCAACCACAAAGGGCCATATAAGGGCTGTCACCATGAAATGTTCACTACATATAGGGTGTCCCTGCCACAGAGGGTTGTTACAGATAAAAAAATTTGATCCACAGTGCTTATCTTTTGTCTAGGATTGTTGAGAATACTTGGGAGAAGACACACGCAATGATATAATATCAATATGTGTATTGCTAAGGAGAACCTTCCCAATTCCAAAATGTGAGGAGCTGTTGACAACACCTAAAAATGTCTTTGTCTTTGCAAAAAATATTGTAAATTTAGTCAAAAGATTTCTTGTGTTGATACTGTAATCAATAATCAGGGCAAGATCAAGTGCAGAACGACACTGGGTTGATTGATCCGACTCCTATTGAGCAGCCAACATGCTCGAATGCATTAACTGACACAGTATGCAAGAGAAGTTAATCAATGCTACATTTGGCTGACCACTTTCTTTCTCCTTGACTGCAGATGAAAACGTCCATTCTGATGGATCATTATGGCTTGATCTCAAGTGTTTATTTTTACTGTTCATCAGACACTAATCCTGTCAAACTAGACAAATTATTGCCAATCTCGGGAGTACACATTTAAATCCTAAGCAGGTCACTGGTCAAACTCAAACATGGATTTCATTCCCCGCCCCACAACATCCTTACCTTGCTCTCCTCCCATGTTTATCAGACTGTAAGTGTAGTCTGAACGTGAGTTTTCTGAATGTCACAATGAACCATGATTCAATGCACCTGTTTCATCATGCACTTAGCAAACATAAAAGAACCACAGTGATGAGGGAGTTCCCCCCCCCCCCCCCCCCCCCCCCCCCCCGCAGAAATTCATGCTGTGGAATTCACTTTGATCATGTAGGTCAAGAGAAACGCACATGGCCAGAAAAAGTGGAGGAAAGGCAAGTGATGCTGAATTCTCTCTGACAGCAGCAGTCTGATTTTCTCACATCTAAGACATTGAGGAGATCACACAAACTTAATTTGCCAGCTCCTCCCTGTAGATCACTTAAAAATTGTCCAATTTCTTCTCCTGTAACAACAATGCATAGAGATAGACTCCAAAGTGATACACAAGAAAAAATAAAAATAGAGACGAAGAAGGAAAAGAGAGAGACTGAGAGAGAGACAGTGAGAGAGAGAGAGAGATACAGAGACAGACACAGACAGAGACAGACTAACAGAGACAGAGACAAGGAGAGGGAGAAAGGAGATGGAGTGAGAAAAAGAGTCAGATGAAGACGGAAAGTGTGAAAATGAAGACTGAAGAGAGAGAGAGAGAGAGAGAGAGAGAGAGAGAGAGAGAGAGAGAGACGGAGGAGAGAGAGAGAGAGACAGAGACTCAATATACGAATGTGTTAACTTTAATTGAGAGTACTTAAATATTGCAACTATCCTCATAGAGACAACAACCCCTAAATCCTAAGTCACAATATATGGTCTAGTTCATACATAAAGCTGCCACTTTGGACAGAGATGATGCTAGAGCTGCCTGCTGGCACTAACCGTTCATTTCCTGTCATTCAGTTGTTAGTCACTCAGCTTTCCTCTCTGAAATAATTCTTCATGAAGACTGCATGTTACAAACACGCGCCGTCCATACAAATGCAAAAACTGGCATTCTCTTCCAAAAGTTGGTGATGCAGACAAAACATCTTGCATACAAGTAAACTCCCATAACATGCATAACTGGGTAAGTTCTGCATGTTTCAGATACAAAGGGATACTTACACCACAAAATCTGTCACATATTGATCAGTGAAAGAATGGGGGAGGGGGGGGGGGGGGATTACCAATCAACAGCTGACCAAAGATCTGAATCCCAATCCTTATGATTGAAAGTCTGATACTCTTAGAATATTCATCATGCCACACTAGTCATGTTGTTTATATGTAGAAGAGAGGGGGGGGAGAAGAGAGAGAGAGAGAGAGAGAGAGGAGAGAGAGAGAGAGAGAGAGAGAGAGAGAGAGAGAGAGAGAGAGAGAGAGAGAGAGAGAGAGAGAGAGAGAGAGAGCACAGAACTCAAAACTAAGAAAACCTTTATTTGATCAAAGATGAAGATTTTAGGCACAGCCTGTCCTTCCAACCTGTCCTTCCTAAGCTTAATTAAACAATGAGATTAGCAACAACAACAACAAAAATCAAAATAACAATTCTTTAAAAATCATATGTGCACAGGATTATGGAGAATGTGAATCACATATATGTGTACACATTAGTATGCGAAGGCATAATAAAAAGCATGCATGTATAAGCAGCAATGAGTCATACAGGTATTAACGCACAGAACAATACAAACAACAGCAACAACAATCACAAAAAAACACTTAATCATCAAGGTATGAACCCAGATAACAACAACAACTGGGTGTGGTGGAGGTGGGGGGGGGGGGGGGGAGACAGATAAAGAAAAGCTCACTCACTGCTACACACACACACACACACACACACACACACACACATCACACACTCTCTCTCTCTCTCTCTCTCTCTCTCTCTCTCTCTCTCTCTCTCTCTCTTTTAGTTGATTAGATTAACAGTGATAAGACAATGACATTTACTGTACATTCATGTGACTGTTGGTGGTGATCATTACCAGTGTGACGATGATGATGGCATTGACAAGAACCAGTATTCTAAATGAAGCAATTTTCCTCAATGAGTAAGGACAGTGGGTGATATCATTTACTGATATTACTAGTGCTGTAACAATGTATACATAGATCTCTTACTGCTTATGATCAGAGCGATTACTGCAAGGTACTTTGACTTCTGCAAGTACATTAATTATGAGACAGTGTAGTCTACACTAAAGAATCTGTGAGATAGTTTTTGTGGGTTTTTTTAAGTAGACAGTGAACAGCACAATTTTAGGTTTGGGGAAATGGAGTTCCAAACCTGTATATACCTGGAAATGTTAACTAGTTTTGAACTCGTCAATCCAAACATGGTAGAATATACACATTGCTAAAACCATTATCGACATGAGGCTTGAAAAGAAGAGAGAGGGAGGGAATGTGAGGAGTGAGTGTGTGAGAGAGAGAGAGACAGAGAGTGCATGTGTGTGTGTGTGATGTGTGTGTGTGTGTGTGTGTGTGTGTGTGTGTGTGTGTGTGTGTGTGTGTGTGTGTGTGCGTGTGCACTCGCTTGTGCATATGTGTGTTATGTGTATACATATCATTATGTGTGTGTGAGTGTGCGTGCATGAGCTCATAGTGTGTGTGTGTCTTTGTGTGCGTGTCATCAATACATGTGTGCAGGCAGGGATGAGAGGGGGGACTATGGAACTGAGTGTGTGCGTGTCATCAATACATGTGTGCAGGCAGGGATGAGAGGGGGGACTATGGAACTCAGTGTGTGCGTGTCATCAATACATGTGTGCAGGCAGGGATGAGAGGGGGGACTATGGAACTCAGTGTGTGCGTGTCATCAATACATGTGTGCAGGCAGGGATGAGAGGGGGGACTATGGAACTCAGTGTGTGCGTGTCATCAATACATGTGTGCAGGCAGGATGAGAGGGGGACTATGGAACTCAGTGTGTGCGTGTCATCAATACATGTGTGCAGGCAGGGATGAGAGGGGGGACTATGGAACTCAGTGTGTGCGTGTCATCAATACATGTGTGCAGGCAGGGATGAGAGGGGGGGACTATGGAACTCAGTATGTGTATTTAACTTAAGTGCATTATAACAACTGAAGTTAAATGCAAAAGCGACCAGAAAAAAAAACTTTGCTCCATGTCTCTAATCATATCAGACTTTCACTGCATGTCACCATTTCAGTCAAAGGAATAAAACTCCCAAGGGCTGACAGGCATGGTACCAATACACAGCATGATAAGTCATGGGTCAACAGACCAAAACTTGTTACACTTTACACTAATTACAGTATGTACCTTGTTACTCTGTTGAAACAGTCCTCTGATCCATGGACACAACGCCTGCCAGCGTTGTTGGTTTTTTTCCCCTTTAATTCCGCATCAGATAAACAACCTCCAGCATAAAGTGAATTAATGCCTTTTGGACAGTCACGAGTATCCTCATGAATAATTCATGAATATGTCTGACAAAGAATGACAACAAACGACAAATGAAAACAAAACAAAATAAAAAAAGTAAATATGAATTGTAACAACTGAAATAAACCCAAACAAAAAAGTGAATTAAAAACAAACAAAACTACAGCAATTAAACACCTATGTAATTGCAACTTTCTCTATCCAGTATGTTACAACTGTGTCTGCAAATGTGAGTGTGTGTGTGTGTGTGAATATATGGGCAAACCTTGTGCATCACTGTATGTTAAAATATTACACACCAAACTTCAAGCTCAAAGATAAAACTCATGGAACTGTGACTGTGTCCCAACAATTGTTATTGTGCATGAAAGTATGCAAGCTCTTTGACAACATCTCTCTCATGCATTATATTCATTTGCACACTCTATTCTTCAATCTAAGAAGAACTGTCTTCGCTTTTATGGCTTCAGCATCAAATATTGTTAGTCCTGTTCATTTTCAGAGTAAAAGCTTTGCAGTTTTAAAACTGAAAAAAAAAAGTTTAGTAATTGACAGCAACTGAAATGAAAGAGAGAGGTTTCATTTTTTCTTCTTCAAAGAAACCATGGTGAACCACAATTTCTAACAGAGCTCTGAAAGAAGGAACTCTTCCTCTGACTAACCAAACACCCAACCTTCTCATTCCATCTTTCTTTTTTTTCTCAGATTCGATGACAAAAAGTGTCTCCAGGTTGGCTTGATGGAAAAGTACTTTCTGTTGGCCCCAACAAAGAACATCCTGGTCTTCATGAGCTAAAAGGGGAGCTCCACAATTTCTGCAAGTGTAGTGGCAAAGCTCTAAGTGTTGTGAGTTAAATGCACATCGTCAATTGAATACAAAAACAGGAATCAGATCTGAGAAAATGTTGGCCCTTCCATGGCCCATTAAAATACACAACATAAAACGTCATAAAAATACCATAGATACCCATTAACACTTTCTCTCCCCCCTCTCTTCCCTTGTTTAAAACAAATCTGTTGTGAAGCACAATCTGGTTTGACTGGTTTTTGCCCCCCCCCCCCCCCCCCCCCCCCCCCCCCCCCCCCCCCCCCCCCCCCCCCCCCCCCACCCCCCACCCCACCACACACACACAAAACGAATTTGTTAAGCTCAGACAATGCCGAGTTCGTTTTCATCCCTCTGGTCTCTGCCAACATGTCATACATGTGGAATATTAATTACAAGGTTTATCATTTAATGATTTATTTACTGGCACTATAGCTAGGAGAACATGAACAAAGCTGTAAATCTCTCCCTAGCTTAAATACCCAACAAGACTAGTTAATATAATTTGGAAAGCAACACTGTCAATGATCAACTTCCCAGTGAAGATGCAACACTAAGATTAAGAATCACGGGAGACATCCATCCTTTACTTCAATTGTGATTGCGAGACGACAAAACAGACCTCAAGTGAACAATCCAGCTGTTCAAGATCCTTTAAATGGCTTCTTCACGCATCATACAACTGAAGTTACAAGTCCAAAATATTCTACATCAGACACTGAGGCAGCACATTAATATGGCTTGCAGTACCTTGTAGACAAGACCCTGTCCATAAAGTTATTAAAGTGCTGCAACAAAGATCGTGTTAACATGTAAAGTTCTGTCATTAAAGTACCCCTTGGAAAAGTGGAATACCAAACCACTAAACAGCTAAATAAACATAGGTTGTGTCAGAATGAAAAAAAAAAAGAAGAAAACAAAAATAATAATAAAAAATAAATTAAAAACATATATATACATATATATAATATATACACACACACACATATACACATTAATTTTTAAGTAGTGTGAACATCATGATCTAATCAAATTTCAAATCCATTCCTTTGTGTGTAGTGGCAAATTTTTTTTCCCAGTAAGTTACGTTACATTACTCTTTTGTGTCCAAAACTGGCTAAAAGACGCTTGTTCTTCATCCTCTAGACAGAGAACACTGCAGTCAGCCGTCAGTGTTTCTTCCATGGTCTTAGATCTTGGACTTTAGCCTGTTGCCAAGTGAGGAAACTGACCTAAAAACCATATTCTCCTCTTCAACCTGTGTGTAGACAAGTGAACCAGATTCTGACTATGTGGAAAATGTACAAGGTTCAACCCCCCCATCATCTTTAACAGATCTGGTAAAAAAAAAAAAAAAAAAAAATGTAATCTATTCTGGAACCCCGTTTCAGTGTCTTGTTGAGATCTGCCTTCTTTTATCAAAGGCCATGACCGATATGTTGATTTTTCTGTCACCGTACTGAAAAAGTACCTGTAGCGCACCATATGACAGTTGTCACTGGTTTTCACTTCTCTGGGAACAGTTGTTCTGACGCTGGGTGTTGAGTGATAAGGCAGCTGCAGGGAAGTCAGTGTTGGGACCAGTTTGCATAGTTTCTTGCGAGATCACAAGATCATTGTCAGAGCTTGCATTGTAAGCAGTTTGCGTGTATCATATAAGTACCCTCCCCAAACTCCTGATCTCTATGGTACAACTAATGGAAGGTGGATGCCCCTGACACAGACCAAAAAAACAACAACAAAAAAGTCCATGGAAGTATTTAGGTTGAAAACATTTTAGACCAGACAGGTTACAATGTACCCTGTTGCCCATGGTTTAGGACAGAATCCTGACCCTTCTCTGGTTGCTCAAATGTTCTTCACGTTATCCCTAGGGCAGTACTGTTAAAAGTAATCAGTGAATGAGTGATTCTAAATCTATATAAATTGTACAGTAAAAGACAAGCTGGACAGAACATCACCTGGCCTGTCTATTTTGATGACGTCTGTTATTTTCATACTATAGAAGGTAAAAAAAAAACCCAGAGAGAAATGGAGAGAGGGGGAAGTGGAGTAGGAGGGTAGGGTCAGCTCAGTGCTTCTGAGCCATAATCAGGACCTAAGCGTCCTTACAGCAACACCTAGATGGCCACTTGATAGAAATGAAGATCTCACAATACATTACTTAAGGGCTTACACTGCATTCCACTGAATCAGTGTGGTTACTTTGATGAATAAGTCCAAGACTTTGTACTGAAAAGGAAGCAGACACAACACCCCTCCTACGTTCCACCAAAATCATGTGGTCATGCACACACAAGCTTAAGCAAGGCAAGTGACAGGTAAAAATGTACCGGGACAGAAAGTTTTCAACACCAGTTCATTTTGATGTTACATAACCTGCTGGAACCCCTGGTCATGGGACAAGAAACAAAACACTGAGTGGTCAATGAAGTATTATTAGTCCTCCTAGTACCGTACTTTATAAGCAACATTATCTTACCGTACTTTATTTTAGGGTTTTTTTTCTGTTGGAGAACATAGGTGGTAACCTAGTCCGGTTTAAGTTCAAGCTAGTTAACAGCAAAGGTAAACATTCACAGATAATTCCTGGCTGTCCTCCAGGAGGACAAGCAGTCTATAAAAGATCTAATTGTGCCCCTAATTTCTATCCCAGATTCTTACTTGCCTTCTCAAAATAAAGAAATGATTCTAAAGTAAAAATAATAGCCAAAGTTAAGTAGAACAAGCCAACAATGACATGCACTACATGCCTGTGATACTGTTTGAAAGGAAGAAATAACTAGAACCAGTAAATCCATCATTCCTACACTAACCAGCCACAATACATGCATGGTGTCGACAATTTATTATTATCTTAAACATAATTTTTATTTGGAGCATGCCTTGTTCAAGTTGTTGAGACAGAGCACTGTACTGAGCTGCTGAGAAAAATATGGAGCTCGTGGAGGTATGGAAATGACAAAGGGGAGGTGCAATTGGTCTGCACCAA
The DNA here is from genome assembly GCA_018398815.1 of Conus ventricosus. Lineage (NCBI taxonomy): Eukaryota > Metazoa > Mollusca > Gastropoda > Neogastropoda > Conidae > Conus > Conus ventricosus. Next base: position 11,887,349 of record CM031602.1, on the reverse strand, counting down.
CTTTTTTAGCTAACATGTCAGTCACCCTTTCACAGGCAGTTAAAAACTGGTTGCTCAACAGACAAGCACTAGCACTTACTTGTCTGCCAGAAGGTTTACTTAACCTGGACGATCAGATGAATGGCTATTTTGAGCCTTGAACAGCAATTGCTCTCATAAATGGCAATTTTGTACTTTGTCACTTTCACTTAGGAAAACTGAAGGGGGGGGGGGGGGGGTGTTGATGGCATTTTAATTATTTGCTTCTTTGCTTGATAACAAATAAGTCAGTTAACAAAACAAAATCTCTGCATGTGTGCGTGCGGTGTGTGTGTGTGTGTGTGTGTGTGTATGTGTGCGTGCGGTGTGTGTGCGTGTGTGTATGTGTGTGTGTGTGTGTGTGTGTGTGTGTGTGTGTGTGTGTGTGTGTGTTTTCCTGGGGGGGAGGGGGGGGGGTTGATGGCATTTCAATTATTTGCTTCTTTGCTTGATAACAGATAAGTCAGTTAACAAAACAAAATCTCTGCATGTGTGCGTGCGCTCGGTGTGTGTGTGTGTGTGTGTGTGTGTGTGTGTGTGTGTGTGTGTGACTAATAATTGCATAAATCTATTAATTCATTTTCAAAATGTTGTCCAAAGGAGGTTTTGTTCAGAACACTTTCAGAGGTCACTGACTGCAAAGTGCATTACCCTCAAATCTGATTAATCATTTTTCAAACTAATGATTCAAGTTAAAGAAAAAAAAAAGCAACAACAAAAAAGCACACACATGAAAACCAAACAGAAAAAGTAGACTTTTTTTGGCATGTAGTACAAAACTGCTGAAATGACTACATCAAATTGCTTGATCATTTACTATTATGAGCTGACAGAATTAAAAAAAAACTGATGGTACAAGAAGATGGTTGAACATGAAAAAGCTTTAATCAAAGATACGATATTTGTGTGTTTTAAAAAACTAACAGAATTAAGCTACCTTCATGGTAGTGACAAACAGTATGTTGAAAGGTCTGCAGATAATTGTTGAGAACGAGAGAAATGCTCATACAGTCTATTTGGTATTGATTCATACGGTTATTTTTCAGGTTTCATAGTTAACAGAACATTACAATGTACAAAATCATTTGATCATGCATGTTTGAATTACAATTTAATACAAAACACTGCATGCAATGTTCAGTAACACTTGGCACCCATGCGGTAACACACACACACACACACACACACACACACACACACACCACACACACACTCAACACACACACACAAACACACACACACACACACACACACTTTGAAGTTTGCAAGTTGTGCATCTTACCTGTATGCTGCATTATTGTGATGCCTTCATCTTCGTTGTTGTAAATCACGACAGCTGATGCATTGTACCTTTTCGTTGCCATTTTAATTTTGTCCGTAAAGTAACACTTTCCTCTCTCCACCAAAGCAATCCATTTTTCTTTGGGCAGTTTGATTCCATAGTCATCACACCCGTGCGTTTTGTTCTGCTTGTTCCGCACATGGACTGCAAGCCCAGATCTCTCTTCAACCAAGCTTTTGGCACCATATTTTCCTTTGGATGTTTCGTGCACCACTTTTTGCTTGATCGGGTCAATGTAAGTTAAATTGACTTCCGCCCAATAGAATATAATAGGGTTTGCGGAATGAGCCGTTTCTTCCAAACACTGGCTGGATGAAAACGTCATTATAGTCAAAACAACGGCGCATCGGAAAATTCCGAGCAACCATCTTGAGTTGCCTTTCTTGTCCGGCAAGCACTCGCATCCGCACCAATATTCTGTCATGATCGCCGTAGAACCAGCTCAAATAAAAAATGTTGGGAGCCTGATTCTTTTAATGTAGAGGCTAGATGGGAATGACAGTTTTGCTTCCAAGACAGCGTCCACTCCTTCGTCGAGTTAACTGGTGACTGCCCTCGCTTCAAAGGATTGTCCTCATTATTGTTCTTGGGGAAGTCGAGTTTCGGTCTCGACGTCACACAGCACGCGAGCGCCCTCTAAACATGTCAAGCTAGCACATGTGATATAAGACAATGACGACAATGCTCTGTTCGCATGAGTAAAGCGATTTTGTATTGATAACGGTCCTGCCGATGATCTTTTACCCAGTCAATACTTCGTGAAATAACATGAGCGAATGGATATAACCTAAAAATATCACATCGGCGGTAGACAGGCACACGAAAACGGGTATTCCACTGTACTAATAAAATATGCTGACGATTTTTTTTTCTTTTTATGTTTTGTTTTTGTAATTTTCATGTATGTAAGTTCAGTGTACACAGCTCTATGGCCACATATTTTTCTTAGAGTACTGTGGGACTGTGTATGATTATATTTTCTGATGAAACGATTCTCAAAGCAAGCCACAAGTGATTTCAACACTGAAGGGAGTCTTTGAGAACAGTGATTTGGAAAACAAAATAAAACAAATCAAAGCACTTTATAGACTTTTAACGGTCAAAAAAACATGCACAAAAACCTTAAAACAAAAAGAGTAGTCATGACTTATGAGAATTTGAATGATTTGATGAGGATCGATTGCGCCATCGCATTCAGTTTGAGCACACTGCCTCCGCCCTGCTAAATTACATATATGCGTATGTAGTGAACAATAGAGCAAAAGGTTTTGATGCTTACTTTGGCAGTAAGAATGTTTGATTTTTGAAGGAATACAACACCTAACACACACACACACACACACACACACACACACACACACACACACACACACACACACACACACACACGTGTGTGTGTGTGTTTGTGTGTGTGTGTGTGTGTGTGTGTGTGTGTGGTGTGTGTGTGTGTGAATATATGTGTTGGCGTTAGACAGGGCTGTCTTCTCCATTTTCCTCTTTCCCGCCTCCAGTCTTTTCCCAAACCCCTCACTTCAGCATGTTACTGGAACGACCCATGACCGATGCTCCAGAAGAACGGTGAGCAATGGAGGCAGGACAATCACCAACCTTCGTTTCGCTGATGAAATTGATGGCTTGGCAGGACACGAAGAAGAAATTGTCTAGCTAGTAAATCAGCGCATAAAATATCAAAACGATGACAAACAACACCAAAAGCATCACAAGAGACATCAAAACAAGTCGTGGAAAAACTAAAGACAGTAAATAACTTCAAATCACTGGATGCTGATGCGAAAAGTGTCCTCTTTCTCTATACTTATGAAACGTGGACGCTGGCAGATCTACGAGGCAGTGTCGTCTGGGCATTTGAAATGAGATGCAATCACAGAATCCCACTCATCTTCTACAACATGTCACCAATGAATAAGGGACAGGAGAACAGAGGCGGTCATCAGTTAGCCTCTTCGAAGACCTGCTGACAAGTCATGAAAAGACAACTGAAATAGTATGATCACGTCTCTCGATCCTCCGGCCTTGTCAAAACCACCTTGCGTTGGACTGAACCAGGAGAGAAGAAGAAGAAGAAGCAGACAGGGAAAGAGATGGTAGCATCCCAGAATGGTCAGGGCTGATCTGTGGAGATTCCCAGAGACCGGCACAGGACAGACGAGGAAGGATTGTCAGTTCAACTGGTACCCCAACAATCAACAGCTGAAAAGACTGATAATGGTGATGAACAAGTATTTGTTTTACAGGCATTTCAAACATTATTTTGACAGAGAAAATGACACGAATGTCTTGCCCGATATTTACGTGTACAGGCATTTAAAATGACACGAATGTCTTGCCCAATATTTAATAATAATAATAATAATAATAATAATAATAATAATAATAATAATAATGAATACTTATATAGCGCCTATTCTCGGCTAGAGACCAAGCTCTAAGCGCTTTACAATCCACACTCGTTTACACAATGGGCTGCCTACCAGGGTAGTGCCAACTGAAGAGCTGCTAGCCGGCGCTTCATTCAGTCGTTTCCCGTGTCATCCAGTCAGTATCGTTCAATATCGATCACTCATTTTCCTTACTTCCTTCATTCTTTCCATTTCTCACGCAGGGTGCATGCTATGTGTAACGTGTCATCCATACCAACGGCCAAACTGGCCTACTCTTCCGAAAGTTGGTGATAGGATTTTACGTGTGTGCAAGATGTTATGCGTGCGTTCACACACGGAACCTCGGTTTATAGTCTCATTCGAAGGACTGCATGGGAAATGGAGTCAGAACCAATGTTAACTCAGAGGGAAAAATCCCCCTGTACCGAAACGCCCCGGCGGAGGTTCGAACCCGCAACCCCAGAATCACCAAGATTACGAGTCTGGCGCTCTACCAACTGGGCTATTCCGGCTCATATTTACGTGTATTCCTTTATTAAAAAGTTCGATGCAATAATCATAGACTGCATACTAATTTGGGCAGAATAGGTAGCACTCGTAGAGGAACAGAGTGTGTCCGGATTGTGACATCAAATGTTCCAGTCTTACAAAACATATTTCAGTTTGTCATGGAATGGTCCAAAATGTGATCTGTTACGAAACCTGACAAACTTCTACTTGGTATTTTTAGGTAGCCCGTAACTGTCTCCTTATAATTCAATTTTCTGAAAAGAAAGAACGAGTACCAGTCGATCAAACTAAAATTATTAAACAGGGAATGAAAGTGTATGTAAATCATGATCGCTATTTGTGTAACACCTGGGTCGGTTTAATCATACAGTTTTGCCACCCCCCCCTCTCTCTCTCTCTCTCTCTCTCTCTCTCTCTCTCCCCTCCTACAGAGTAAATTCAAATTTTTTTTTTTTTAACAAGCATGTCATCAACCGTAGTATCAATACTGTTGCAATTATCCCAGACATTATGAAGTCACCAATTGCGGGGCTGTAAATGGGTAAATAAAACTTTCACCGAGAAAATCAGAATATGGGTGTAATTATATTGTCATTTTTTCTGAGGAATTATGATCACTTGCAATTATTATTGCTTTACATACTGATCATGAACATGTTAAATGATAATATGTGTAAACACGTAACACCAATGTTACCTATGTGGGAGTAATTCCACTGGAGATCGCCAGTGGTGTTTCTGTGTTATTGTTCACCAATACATATAGGCGATCCCCTAAAATATCGGAGGATTTATCGCTTTGGATAGTCCTCAACAATTCTAGCAGTCCTTTGTGTGATATCAAAGTTTACTTGATGTTGGTGGGATGCTTTATGAACATCTGAAATCTGACTTAGAAATATATCTGTGAGGCCTCATGCGCGAAAAAGAACACCTCCAGGCGATCACGCGCACGCACACGCGCGTGTGTGCATGAAATATATGTACATTTATTGCATAGGTGTTTGTAAATGTTCAATGGTATTAGG